>CM049814.1:2604971-3107471 GCA_027422405.1 Ptychobarbus kaznakovi
AAGGTCGAATAAATAAACAAATAAAAGTGATCAAATAGTTGCCAATAAATAATAGCCAGTAGTCACTTTGGGATACTGTTTGGTATAAAATATATATCAATGAGTCAATGACTTGATCAGTAATTAATAAATTCGATTGCGAAGAAGACAAAAACTAAAACAGTATTTAAGAAGAACCAACATGCATGCAATGAATACATTTCTCCTCTGAACAGTTTTATGCAACCATATTGCACATTTATTGTGACGTCGATGGGAATATATCACTCTGTCATTGTGTTCTTGAGCTTATTTATTTCCATCACCGTATTTTTTTTTCACAAATAACTTGGGGGGATTCCGCCTCTAAGGGACAGAAATGCTTTAAGAGCACATGCAAAATGGTGGAAACAACGAGAACGGCCCGTTAAAATCATACGGGAGAATCAGATAACAAATGACAACATGCAAAAACTCACTGACAGCAACTTATAAATACTTATTTTAAAAAATGTCTCTTTACAGTCTCGTATAGTGCACATTTGTGTCGCATGGACACATTTAATATTTACAAATGTACAAAACAATAAATAAAAAATTAAGACATTTTAGGGGAGAGAAGGAAAAGAACAAACCTGAACGTAATGTCGATATTGAACAGATATAAAAGTCGGTAACACCTTATAATAACTTTCTAAAATATAAAATGTTTATCAGGTCATGTGTTAATATACGTTCAAATATCATAAACTTTGATTCATATAGGCTATTCAGAATTGAATGTATATATAAACCGATGACCCGTTAAGCATTGAATGGGCCTTGTGTTTTAATTGATGAAAGTCGACAAAGTGTTACCTAAAAGTCAAGAATATCCTTCTAGATACTGGAATTGTCTCCTTTTAGGTGTGCTTCATGCATCTGTAGTGTGTGACCCCTGACCTGGGGGATGTGGGTCATGTAAATGTTCGTTTGAGGAGTTCAGGGTCATTTTCATTGAGGAGTTCATGGCCTGCTGCCCGGTTCGATCTGTTGATGTTGACTCCGCACCGCGAACCTGTTGACATGCACGGGAATGGGCACCACGATTTTGGGGTTCCTGACGGGCTCCCCGGATCTGTTGTTGACGTTGCCGGCTTTGATCCGTTTCCATTTGGCCCTGCGGTTCTGGAACCAGATTTTGACCTGGACCTCGCTGAGTTTGAGCGCGTGCGCGATCTGCGAGCGCTCGGTGAGGGACAAATACTTCTTACAGTGAAACTCCTTCTCGAGTTCCAGCAGCTGTTCGCTAGTGAAAGCAGTCCGCCTCCTCCGGCTCTTTCCCGCCGAGCCGCCCGGCGGTAACGCGTCCTGTGAGCCGCCTTTGAGTTTGCTTTTCTGGGACGCTGAGGCGCAGGTGTTCCCGTCGGAGAAGCTTTCGTTCTCGCTGTCGGCTGAGCTGTCCTCCCGGTCACTGCACGCGGCCTCCGCTGATTTCAGGTCCAGTTTCTCATCATCGGAACTGTAGAGTTTGGTTTCGCCTGAAGAGAATGAAAATCAAGACAGGAATCATTACAAATATTCCACACAGATTTGGGAAGTTCAAAAGGCAAATGTAGTATTTATGTGAAACATTTCGACCCTCTAACATTGAAGTTTAATAGACATTATTATTGGTGACGAACTGCAGTGAAAAGTCCTTTTTGATAACCTTGGGCTATATAAAACAATCGAATTGAAATAGAGTAGAAATGAATCGTCAAATTCTATAACAAGATAAAAAAATGTTAAAGTGCGCTAGAACATTAATTATGTATCGTTTGCTTTCTGCTTGATTCTATAGACATTATTTCATAAATATCATAAAACATAGGCTAATAAAATCCAACAAGAGCGTAACTGAAGCGTTTTTTCTATTTCTATTTTCTATTTACTATTCCAGGCCTGTCTACATATTCAATTCTAAAACGGACTTTTACATTTATAACTGTAAAGTAGGCTATATTTAAAGTGTCAACATGCAAGTTCATTGCACGTTTTCTAGGACGAATGTTTAAAAAAATGGTGTTTAAACTCTACAGAAAAGACAATATCAAGTTCGATGGGGAAAATATATTTTTTATCATTTATAACTATTACGAAATAATAAAACACTGTGCTGAAACGTATAGATTAATTACTTTTTTTATATCGTTTGCTTATTCAGTCTGCCCTATTTTTAACTTTAAAATATCTAATTCTGCAGAAATCATTTAGAAATATCACAAAATGTTATTCTAAAAACCCAGATCGTTTTGTGGCATTGTTTCGAAACTCTCCAGTGGCAGGAGAGGCCTGTGCCTCCTGAATACAAATCAAATGACAATGGAAGTTTTCAAGCTCAGATGTGTTCATTTGTCTTTCGATCATTTTATGAACTCCCTGAGCAATAACAGATTACAAAATGCACTGTTATTCCAACACACAAAACGACCATTTTAAACAAAGTTGGTGAATTTTCATTCAAAGGTCATTGCCCTTTTGTTTTTTAATTCTTAACTTTTAAGTGTCGTGACATTTCTTACTGAATGTAGGCTACAATCTTAAAGTTCCATGCATAACGTTTTTATGGAGCGCCACATAGTTAGAAAAAAATATTTAATGAATTTTTGCAGCACTTTATGTTCACCAAAAGCGCATCACTCTTATCAAGAACCATTTTTATAAAAAAAAATGTTTTTCATTGAAAGTTATTTTATTTAGCATATTGGTTTATGGGTTTATATCTAACTCAACAGTAGCAGTTTCCTAAAGAAGTCGAATAAAAGTTTGTTGTGGAACTTTCGGCATCAGCCTGTAAAAGCCATTGGGTTCTAAACAGAACTTTTATTTTGAATAAAGGCCGTTCGAACTTTTTGCGCTCGTGATTAAACCACCTGTCAAAGCGAGAGTTTGTGTCCGGTGCTCACCTGCAACTGCCTGAAAAGTTTCCGTGAAATTAAGGAGTTCGGAGCCCTTGAGTTCGTCACGCGGGCTCTCCTGCCGGTTCATCCCCGTCCCGTCTGCGCCTAACCGGGATCCCGGCATCTCCTGCGGGGGATAGAAACTATCTGGAGAGTCCGAGAAACTGGGCAGGGTGGTGGTGAGCGCCACCATGGAGGGCATCCCCTGTCCCAACCCCGCGCAAAATGTGTTGGTCAGGCGCCCCGCGAACGATGCCAGCGGTGCCAAGGGAGGGATGCCCGACTGTAATGACGAATGAGACAGGCTTTGTGGAATCATAAACGGTCGGTACGGCATAAACATCGGGTAGCCCGTGTAGAGCAGGTGGCCCGGCCGGGGCTGTGGAGTGCCAATCAAGGAATCAATGGAAAACGCCGCGCCTACACCGCTCGGTCTCTGCATGGTGAAGTGAGCGCGTCTGGTCGTATAAATCCCGTGCAGTGGCCTTCTCAGACAAATCACCCAAATGTTGTCCACGGTTATCCTGATGTGCTCTAGGGTCCTCGCCGTCCAAATGACTGAGACCTGATGCGTTTTTTTTTGTCTGGAGCTCTCAGTGTCTCAGCCTCTGTTTGTCACATACTGAGACATAAACACACACGCTCAGCCCTCTCTCTCTCTCTCTCTCTCTCTCTCTCTCTCTCTCTCTCTCTCTGTTATCATCAATACAAGAGGATAGAAGGGGGAGTTGCCCTGGAGACTCATCCATCTTCCTCAAATTACGCTTCATTTCCTTATTCAGTCCCTGACTTTTTAGACTGCCCAGAGAGAGGGGGGGTAGTTTCCCAGTGGGTCAAGTCCCCTCCTCTGGAAAGCGAATGTGAGGGGACTGCGCTGACCACACCAACCCAATCAACTATTATTAATTTTGATTGATGATAAGTAATTACTTTGTATTCAAGGGACGATATATAACAACGGTTCTTTTGTTGATTCTTTCAGAGGCCGATGGCATCGGAGTCGCGAGGGCGGAGAGGCAGATGTTTCGGTCCTCGTGAGAGAGAGAGTCTTTTCTATTCTGTTGGGAGAAAGAGTGAATCTGGCCCGCAATTATCCCCAAGAGAGAGATTCCACTGATTGAATGTAGAGATCTGTGTGAACTCTTACTGATAAAGATTCAAATATGATTACTATAAATATCCTATCTGTTTATAGATGTGTTTTCTAGATGGAAAAAAATAAGAAATGTCTAAATTAATTTAAACAAAAACATATCAAGTTCTCAGAAAAGCTATTTTTATATACGCTAGCTATATTACTTTCACCCTTAAAAAAAGTGTTTAGGCTTATTTTTGTTAAAAATTTTTTTTTTTACATATCATGAATTTTTAGTCACGAATAGGGTGCGAATTATGGGAGGGCCTGACCCTCCTAATTACACTTTGAACCTCCCTAAAGTCAGTCAAAACAAACGGGGGGAGGTAAAATAGCCTATATACATTTGTGTGGAAATGTGAATTGTATACATTTCAAAAGCGTTTTCAAATAATGTTTCAGTCGCCACAGAAGTTCGGTAAGTTCGCTAAATGTATAAACCCGCGAAAAGAATCGCGACTGCGTTCGCCAGAGGAGGTAACCATAGCAACAGCAGGCCGCGCGAGCGCTTTCCATGGCGAGGAACTTCGACTAAACAAGTAGGCCAACTGTCATTTTTATCACTTTGTTCAACGTTTAGGCGATATATTGAAAGTATATAACCAAAAAAGTTTGGTTTAGATGGTTTGTGTCAGGGCAGCGAAAAGACCGATTAAATCCGCGAGACAGCAGATTAACTTAACGTTAACGTACATCCAGTAAATTACTGACAGAAATTCCCTAAAAGTCACTGAATAATTCGCGAGAAGAGAAGTTTCTTCATTTGACCTCAACAAAACCTGCCTTTTTATTTAAAAAATATTTTTGAATAATTGAATGACCTTGACACGCAGTCAGGCGGGTTTTTCGTCAAGTTAATTCATCCTTTTAAAGAGTCATGTGTCTTTTTTTCAAACTCTGGACCGTTAGATATCAAAATGACCGCGGTTCATAAATTGAAAGCGTGTCAATCATAACAGATGTTCAAGTCTTTGTATGAAATCCGTTTTAATGTATTTTAAAGATCCAGAAAAAGAAGAGCTTCAGATATTCAGAGGAAAGAACCTTGGTGGAAAATCACACAGATAATTTGACAAGATGTTAAGTACACAGAAAATTAAGGACAAGACTTCAAGAGAAAAAGTAACCATACTTTCCTTTAACAGTTCAAATATAATTTCGATTTTAGAAGATAAATAGGCTAATAAAAGAAAAAACTAAGAAAAGGGGTCTAAAATGAGCGGTTTCTCTTTCCCCGCTAAGCATTAATTTAATCGGAGATCATTTTACCGTTTAAATGCCAATTCACTTCTGATGATGATTAGACGCTATTGAGTCCTGCGGGGCGCGAGCTCTCCAACTGGCCGTCTGATTGCGCGAGGACATAAACACATCACCTCCGACTCTGATTAGCGATGGAGGACCCACAGATGCTAATTATTCTTATAATTGCAAATGACTCCATTCAGGAGCAGTGCTCTTTGATCTATTGAAACCAGACAGCGTTCTCTCTCTCTCTCTCTCTCTCACGCTACTGAATGGGATACAATCAGAGCCCCCCCTCCTCCTGGTCATCGTATATGAGACTTTTATCAAAGATCTGCTCGTAGACAATTGCTTTGCTTCTTTGTTCTTCGCTACATGTACTACATGAAGACAGAAATCACAAACCAAGGCTTTATCTTTGACGCGCAATTAATAACTTTATATCCGAATAGTGCAGCATAATAGAGGAAACATATTGTGTTGCTAAAATGTGCTATGATTGCAGTGATCTGTGTGAGGATGATACAGGTAAAGTAGGACACCAGTTCAGAATATGCATAAAGTTGACATTTGAATCATATTTTTATATACATTTACATTTATGCATTTAGCAGATGCTTTTATCCAAAGCGACTTATTCAGGCTATACGTTTTTTGTCAGTATATATATATATAAAACAGTAAATTATCAAAAGTGCACTTCACCAGCATCCAACCTGATAGCCTACTACTAATAATAACTAAGTATCATTATTAATTGATATGTTAATACAATTAAATCAAAATTATTGTTATTCATAATTTGTTCTGGTAAATCCTTTTACTCAAATGTCCATTGCATTGTTGGTTTTTGGTGTTTTTTAATATGACAGGATCATTAAACACATGAGACACTCACATTGGCCCCCATCATTCTGTGCTCCGCCTTTACTTCTGGTTACTATTCAAGTGCATGCTTCTTCATAACATAATCATAATCACATAATATGTCCACATATCTCCGAGTGGCTAAAGGATATCTCTCGTCTCTCAAACTTGATAATGGCCTGTAACAAAAATGGACGTGATGCATACTTGCGGAGCTTAACAGTTTGAAAATAATGCAATCAGTAGTTTTCATAATAATCCATATAAATCATGTTCATGATCTAAATTGTCTTCTACGCCTAAATCAGCATTTATTGACAGAGACAACCCCCTTTTGTAATGGATACCTTCTTGTCCAATCATGACCTTACAAATGTTGAATATGATGTCAAATCACTGAATTGTAATGTTTCAGCAAGCTTTTCTTTTGTCCTCTGTTAATATAAAATATTACGTAACAAAAAGGAAAACCTCAGTGTAGACAAGCAAATCAATCAAACGAAGCACTTAAAAATAGATAATTTGATCAAATACAATAGAATAATTGAACCTTGCTTTCCTGAACAATGCTTTTGATATAATTTAGATCAGCGTTTGAACATATTTACTGGAAAATACTTAAATGCATTTGTAGCTGGCTCACTAATCAGTATGATTTGAATGTAGTGCATATGTTGATTCTTAAGTAGATTAGCTAAACGTAATTAGTTACATCAGTAAAAATACATTTTAAACATTTTATTTTACAAGAAAGTGAAAACATTGAAGCATTCAGAATGTTGTAAATATTTTCCATTCCATTTAGCCTGGAATCTATCAGTGATTTGAGAGCTTTCAATAATTCATATTCCACTCGAGCTCCACGGCGCCTCAGTGTGGTGGTTAATGTAATAATGCATGTGTGTTGCACTGGATGTATGAGCTTTATTTACAGACCGTCTGCATCCTCCTCCTGTTTTATTCTTCATAAACATCCTTTTATCCTCTTTCCTAATGCATTATGATATATATCAGCAAAACATATTTTTACATAAAAAATCTCACTCACAGATTTGCATTATAAGCCTTACCTCCATTCCCTATAAAATTTCCACCTGATTGTATCGTCTTCGGTAAAGACAGGATAGTTTTCAACACAAATCATTCAGAATCACACAGAATAAAACAAAACTCAATCACTGCATGCTTGTACAGTATGTTGTACAGGGTCTGTGGTCTCTGTCAGTGCATATAGTCTCTGAATGCCAGCATTAGGTAATTTTTAAGAAAGGTTGGTAGACCCAGTTTAGGGACCACATTGTGCAAGCGACCTTCCAGAAACGACCGGAGTCTGTGACGAGCCAGATGTTGTAGAGATCGAGGAGTCTGCATCAGTGCAAACAGGGATTCGTAGAATTCCCGGTGTTTCTGTGCAAAAAAAATATACTTCATATATATTATGTGGTACTTTGAGAAGAATATTTTGAGTTCTTTAGGTGATTTTTATTTTACTAAAACTTGCTCTTTAGCATTCACGTAAATATTTATTACATTAATTTGAGAAAAAAAGTCAAAAGCTTGACATCGTCTGACCTGAAACACCTCCGGAGGTACAGATTCTACCCAGGCGTCGGTGATTTTGAGACGGTCGTATGAGTTGAGAAGCACTTCTACTGTTCTTGGAGATGTGCAGCAATATTTCAACACCTGAGCAGATATATTACAGAATAAAGCTGTCATATTACAGAACAAAAACAATACAATAAGAATCAAGTCTTTTTTTTTAAATCTCGTTTATAGTGGTTTTATATTTAAAAATAAAATATAAAATATATTTTAAAATGTATTCTAATGCAAAGTGGATTACATCATTACTCTGGTCTTCAGTGTCAATATGTTGATTTGCTGAAACATTTCTTATTATTATCAATGTTGAAAATAGTTGTGGTGATTCATATTTTTACTGAAACAGATGCATTTTTTCAGGATTCCCTGATGAATAGAAAGTTCAAAAGAGCAGCATGTGTTTGAAATAGAAATCTTTTGTAACATTATGTCTCTATTGTCACTTTTAATCAATTTAATGCATCCTTGTTGCTAAATAAAAATATAATTAGAGTGAAATCATATAAGAATCAAATCTAGTTTATCTCTGAAAACAGATGAAATTCAATGTTCTTCAGAAACCGATTACACTGTTTGCTATTAATAAGTAAAATGATAAAGAAAGCTATCCTCAGTCTTTCACAATAACAAGCAGTGGAAGGAAGCTCACAGATGAGCTGCTTTGTGTCAGACTCCACCTGGTGCAACAGCCCCACCTGTGTTGTGGAGGTCAAAGGTGCAAAGTTGTATTTCTGGGAGAACATTGCATGGAATAATTAACTACTTGGGCTGATGAACAGATTGCCCCCCCCCCCCCTCTGGGGGATTGTGGGGAATTTCTGCAATTACTGCTAATTAATCTCCTATTAACATTTGCCTCGTTAAGACTCAGGCAATTTATTTGGCACAAGTGGGACTCGTTGGATGCGTGATATCAAGTGTTTTTAACTGTGCGCTTTTGAAAGACAGAACTAAATCCATCTGAAAGTGATTATTTCTGTATTTGTGACAAATAAAGGATCATATGCTGCTTGCGGTGAACTTTAATGATAGGATAAATATCTGTGCTAAAGAAAACTGTAATTTACAGATTGCAGATGGATGCCTTCTTGAGATGTGGGTCATTCCTTACAAATGGCAGAAAGGTTAGTTTTCAATTCAACTTGTTCATAAAGGATATATTTCAGACAAAAATGAATTTGTCATCATTTATTCTCATGACATTCCATGACTTTCTTTCTTTTGTGGAACATTAAAGTAGATATTTTGGAAGTCAATATAGGGTGCAAACAATATTGAATCATTGTATAGGCACAAAAATATAATTGTTTAAACATTTACATTTCAAATATATAATGTTGTGTTCCACAGAAGAAAGTAAGTCATACATGGTTTGGAAATGACATGAAAGTGAGTAAATGATGATCATTTTAATTTCTGGGTGATCGTCAATGTTTTTGCTGTTACCAGCAGTGTTCATACAAATCTGTTTCATTATTTAAGTTGACATCTACATTCAGTTTACCAGTCATCAATGGACTCTTTTCTCTAGGTCTAATTCTGCATTCCATTCCATGGAAATTTACTTCCAACTTGGAAAACAAACTTCAAACATGGAGTATGATGTCACACAAATATGACGCCGCCCAGTGAGGTAATAATACATTTACTTAAATGTACTTTTTGAATCATAAATGATTTAAAATTCCTACTTTATATGATATTATTTTTATTTAATTTTTTTACCAAAACAGAAAAAATAATCCTCTGTTGATAATTGTAAACCTGCAAAGCATATTATGCTAGCAATGCACAGCATCATCATAATTAGCTATTTGGTTGCTATAGGCAAATTATTTGTTGACAATTAATCAAATGCAAATGAACATTTGCCGTTGTGTTTTGATTAGTTTTGTTTGTCAGGACACTTTATTGTCATAAGTTAAAAATAGCATACACTACTGTTCAAAGTTTGGCATTGGTCAGATTTTTTTTATGTTTTTGAAATTGAAATATTATTACAATTTAAACAACTATTTTCTATTTTGAATATATTTTAAATGTATTTTTTCCTGTGATGAAAAGCTGAATTTCAGCATCTTTACTTCCATCTTCAGAGTCAAATTGATCCTTCAGAAATCATTCTAATATGCTGATTTGCTGCTCAATATACATTTCTTCTTATTATTATTATTATCAGTGTTTAAAACAGTTGTGCTGCTTTATATTTTTGTGGAAACCTTGATGCAATTTTCAAGATTCTTTGATGAATAGAAAGCTCAAAAATAATTGACTTTGCATAAGTAAGTAAAAAGGAATAAAAATCCTGAATCCAACATTTTAAATATAAGTGTATTTTGAAAGATCAGAATGTAAACTGAATTTTTTAAATAACTAGGAACCAGTCCTGATTAGAAAATTAATCAAAATAAGAATGAAACACAGAACGTTAAAGATTAAATATATTAAATGTTTTTAAATTAGTAACTTTAGTATAGGGACCATTAACTAGTAGCATGTCTATTATTAACATACTGGCTGTTTATTGGTACTTATAAAGCACAAACTCTGTATGACCACATTCCTAATCCTAATTTAACTAACTATTAATAAGCAGAAAATTAGGAGTCTGAAGCAAAAGTCATAGTTAATGGTTTGTTATTGGCGAGAATTGGAACGTAAAATAAAGTGTGACCAAAAATGTCAGTATATCCAACAAGAATGTGACTATTAGATAAGGATTTTATTCCCAGAATTTTCATGGAACATTAGAATTCCTTGACTATAAGGATATAATGAGACTTTGAATGGAAAGCTCTCTCGTCCAATCCTGACCTTGGGCAGAGCTACAGGCCACACCCTGACGGATCCGTAATTGAGAAGAGCCTGTACAATCCTCTCGGGCTCATGGTCCGTCTTGTAGGCCACCACCTTCAGGATGTTATGCATCGGTGCGTCGCCGCCGTAATTCATTTCGTTGACCAAGGCTTTATACTTCAGCAGCAGATCCACCACGTCAGGGTTGGCGTTCTTACACGCCATGTGCAGTGGAGTCTGCTTGTCTGCGTCACTGATATGTATGTCCGCCCCAGCAGACACCAGCATGTGGCAAACACGGCTGTAGCGCTCCAGAGACGCGCAGTCCTGTGGCTGGGAGCAGGCGGCGTTCAGCGGGGTGTTTCCTTCATCGTTTCGTAGGTTAAGCGCAGCTCCGTGTCGTAAGTAGAGCTCCATGTGATCAGGAAGGCCATTGCGGGCCGCCACATGAAGGGGTGTGTCGTTATCATCCAAGCTCTGACCGTTGACCAAAGCACTGAATGCTAGTAGATGTTTGACACATCTGGAAAAAACATGTCAAAAACTTCAGTCTGGCTGTATTACATTCTGCATAAGCTATATAGATTTTGTAGGATATTACTTACTCATCAAAGTCAAGTACAATACAAAGATGCATTAAGCTGATCAAAAGTGACATTAAAGGTATTTGTCACAAAGTTTTGATATTAAATAAACTTTCTATTTATCAAATAATTCTGATAAAACCTGTATCATGGTTTTTCACAAAAATATTATGCAGCACTACTGTTTTCAGTTTTTATTTGTTGCATATTAGAATGATTTGTGAAGGATCATGTGACACTGAAGATTGGAGTAATGATGCTGAAAATTCAAAAACAGCTATTTAAAACTGTAATAATATTTTACTGTTTTTGATCAAATAAATGCAGCCTTGTTGAGCACAAAAGCCTTTTTCAAAAAACATAACCTTTTATTATTCCAAACTTTTGTCCAGTAGCGTGCCTTCATTTCAAGAGTCAATCTGACAGTCATTTGAAATCACAGAATTCACCGCAGGATTTCCTGTAATTACTGTACTGAACAAGCACTTACTCAAGTGAATCGGGCTCCGTGCACATGTGCAGGGGCACCTGGCCGTCTTCATTGGTTGCGTTGGGGTTGGCTCCATACTGCAGCAACAGCTTGACACACTCGGGCTGGCACTCCTCGCAGGCCTCATGCAGGGCAGTGGTGCCCCCAGGTGCCAGGTCCACTCGAGCGCCCCGCATTAGGAGATGCCGCAGACATTCGGTGAAACCCCGGCCAGCGGTGATGTGCAGTGGCGTGGTCAGCTCTTGTTCATACGTCAGAGACCACAGTCCTGGAAAAAAGAACAGAGTTGTGAGATTATTTGAAGATTCAGATAATATATCGATACTACAGTTAGTCTGAAGCTTTATTTCATTTTCAATCAGGAGATCATGAACAGGATTCATTATTTAGGATGAAGTGTGACTGTAATGTCATGCAGTAGCATTTGTCTCCTATGCAGTACTCATTTTTGTGATAAGTATCATAAGTTTCATGGGAACAAACATAAACACAAACTCATAAAAAGACCCCAAGACAACCTCAAATGGCACAGTCGGGGGTGGGTGCAATAAGAAGAGAGCATTTTATGTGTAACCGAAACACGTAGGGGAACAAATAACTATGACAGCAGGTGAGGCTGACGTGGAAATACTGGAAATGAAGATGTGCTAGTGTGACAAAGTTTGATTGTGTACATACACAGGAATGAATACATTGTTGTGATTCTCAGACGCAACTAAACGTGGATGACAAAAGAGATCCTTGAGAACACAAATTAATTACATTTAAAATCGTTAACCAATTTTAATCTAGTTTCACGCCATTTTGTTCTATATTCTGTGCTAGTAATTCATTTTAGTCAGGTTTGAGATTTCACCCTGGTTTAATATTATTATTTTCATACTTATAAGATTGTCTTATCATTCCATCTACCTCAAAAGTGTGAAACATTGGAAAAAAATTATAATAATAAAAATACACGGTAATACTTTAGAATAGGGAACATTTATTTACTATTAACTACGAATTTTTCCCTCAATAAATTCCTAATGTTCTGCTTATTAATAGTTAGTAAGGTAGTTGTTACGTTTAGGTATTGGGTAGAATTAGGGATGTAGAAAAAGGCATTAATATGTGCTTAACTACTACTAATAAATGGCTAATATTCTAGTAATATGCATGCTAATAATCAGCTAGTTAAGAGAGCCTAAAATAAAGTGTTACCAAATACCCTCTTCATCATTCCAGGGGATGTTGTTTTCCTCTTTTCAGCTGAAACTGAACACAGAGCTAAAAGTTTTTGCACTGACACAAAGCTTGCATTGTCTAATTTATGATTGACAGCCAATCATTGTGGTTAAACCACTGCTGCAGTAACATTCCAGCACCACACATTTGGCATCACAATTTTAATAACCCGCTCAGGAAGTCTAAAATATGCTAAACTGCATTGAAAATTACAAGTGAGAAGTTACTGTTAACTCTAGGTTAAAAATGGCCTCAACCCGGGGTCAAAAATGACATTGAATCAGTTTTAAACATGCAGCGTGAAAGGCCTAGATTTAGGCCTAGCTTTGCATCATAGGAATAAATTAAAATATATTTGCATAGAAAGAGTTTCACAATATTACTGTTTTTACTGTATTTTTGATTAAATAAAAACAGCCTTGATGAGCATAAGAATCTATCCCTCCATCCATCTATCTATATAGTTTATGTATTATGTATCACAACACAACCACAGTACATAAAATAATTAAGCAAACTTCATTTTTATGTATTTTAATGAATTGAATACAATGAAATTCAGTTGTGATAAAACAGCAATTCTGTTGCTTTAGCTAATTTAATTAAGTAAACTGAACAAGCAGCAAAACTATTTTGTATAGCAAGCTATCTTAACATAATTTCATATTATTTGTGTCCCTGTAACATACTTAGCCCCTCTGTAGTTGAACCTGAAGTTCTTCCACTCCTCTATGTCGCTGGTGTCATATATGGCATCTAAGAGATAAGCATATTCTGGGTCATCAACGATACTAATAACAGTGAGGTCATCTCCGACCAGAAGCGCATTCCAGAACTGGAGGATAAGTCCTGACGCCTGAGCGGTCGCGATAACATCGCTGCGATATTTCTTTTGTTTGCGATACTTAATCTTCGGCCCCATGTGTGAGGTAAAGCGAGGAGCAGGTGCGACTCCAGCCTCTTCTTTGATTGCCTGGGCTAGTCTTAAGACTGGGCACAATATTGTAGATGATTGCCCTGAATATATTTGCTTAGTCATTTGCCTGTTTTTAGATAGTGGCTATTTTAAGGCCGCCTGGCATGACCTTTAGAAAGGTCCAGAAACCTGATGCTGTCTGGCCAACTAGATCCGAGACGTAATCACGACAATCCAAACGGATCTCTAGGAGACAATTGCACAGTCAAACTCAACTCAAACAACTTGAGTTCTTACCTCTCGCTTTTCCATTTGCTCTCCAGCGCATGTCTCCTCCTTGAGGCTGGATGACCAGGTCTGAAGGAAAGCCTTTTGAGAAGATCTCTTTCACGGCTTGTACATTTCCAGTGTACAGGGCATTTTGGACAACAGGGTCCTGGCACTCCATCGGAGGGTTTCCCACGGTCTTCCTCGAAGACGTCCCTCTGTCCCAGGCTTCTTTCCTCAGCCGGTAGCCACTGAGAACCGGGGCAGCCAGTCTCATCTGGTGCCTTTCTTGCTCTAAAGAGCGCAGAGAGCTTGGATTATACATGAGACTCCTTCTAGACATGAAGCTGATTGTGCCTTCACATTAGCTTCTTAGAAGTCTTTTGGTCGAGACACTAAAAGGCCTGAGCTCTTTAAAATGGCCTTCTGTTTCTGCACTCTGGGCTTGTTTTGATATCTGAGTAGGAACTTGGCCACGTGCAAACGGGACTATTTTTACAGAGTCACATGGGGGGGGGATATAACTGCTGCAGTGACTTGCTGTTTCTATCCAAACAGACGTTTACCAGCAGTTCAGCTCTGCGGAAAACCTTGCTAGTATTAAATAACAGAATTTATGGATACTTTTCATATCGATAAACTGTATTAGGTGCTTCATATACTCATAATTATAACATGAAGTCAGTGATGTTAAAAACATTTAAATTAATTAGATTTTTGCAATGCTTTTCAACCTATCTGTCAGATTTGAGCAATATTCAGAATGTAATAATTGTCACTCTTTTCATTGGACCATCAAATCAGCATGTTATAATTATTACTGAAGGATCATGTGACACTGAAGACTGAATTCTTTATCATCAAACGTTTTATCATCACAGAAATGTTACATTTTAAAATATATTAATATAGGAGTTATTTTAAATCATAATATTTCAAATTGGCAAAAATGCATTCTCGACTCTCGTCTATTTATTTTTGTACATTTCCTCAATATAAAAAATGCATCATAATGCAATAATTACGAATATAATTTCTTAAATGACGATCAGCCATCTCTTTTTTTCCCCCAATTTTTTTTGAGATTGCAGTTTCTTCTAAAGACACTGACTGTCTTATCCATATGTTAATGACCCTGCCAATAGGAATATAAATGAATTTATTCCATTTTGCCATGCAGTAATAGCTGTCACATTGACTGAAGGCATCAAAAAGTTGCGACTTTGCGAACACACATTACAGGCGAGGCAGAGAATGGGAAGATTGTTTTGCTGCTGGAGTACATCCTTTTAAATGATACACATAATGAGTTTATAATATGCATCTGGGCTACCTCCTCACTACTTTGATGTCTTCCAAATGGCCCGGGTATCATCAGCAAAACATGTAGGCACTTTCCCGCCCCATTGCCTCCCAAATGTATTTTAAATATCATTCCTTGTAACGCAATTATTTAAAACGTTGAACTAAACACTTACTAATGGGGAAAAAAGACAGTGACTTCCATGAATTCATTTCTCAAATGGTGGACATTCAATTTTTGTGGAGGCAGGGACTTTCTCAAGCAAGAAAAAGAAAGAAGTGCATTGAATCAGCACTCCCTCGACTCGTTCATCTTACTCCCTGCGGACAACACACACACACGACGCAACACGCATATACATATGCACGTACGCAGACACACACACACTCGTTTGTCTTGCTCCCCGTGGATAGAAGATGTCTATCATTTTGTCCTGCCGTGAGCTTAACAGTGAGGCCATCTGTAGGGTTAGGATGGTCCGGTCAGACTGCTGAGGACCGGACTTCCAGAACAGGCTAATGATCGTAACCTTCATCAGTGCAATTAGACAATTAGTTCCTGCTGATTATCTCCCACTTAATACTGCCATCACCGCTGCGCCCCATGTTGAAATCATAAGAAAACGTTGCTGAAACATCTACTTGGCATGCGACGCTAGACGGTACTAATGAATTTACTAATTAAAGGAACAAAGAGCAGACCAAGAATTAGAAATGCAAGCTAATTGGTTGAAACTAATTGATAACAATGAATATTTTTCGAGGAATAACCAACATGATTATGAGATTTGAGTTTGAATGCTGTTTAAATGGTGCTGCGAGCTTTGAACGGGAAAATCCAGAATGGTGGGATGAGATGAAAACTGCTCTGATGAAGTAAAGACGGATCGAAGAACATCACGAAGCCTTCAAGAGCATTAGTTTGTGGTTTGGTCCGTAAAGTGAACATCTACTGGACTTCATGCAGGAGTATACGGCCACTTACCTACAGATGATGTTGCAGACAATCCTGATGATCCTGTTTTGAGCCATGGATGAAGTTTTACTGAATTCCAAAGAAGTCCCGAATCTTTCAGTGGAGAGGGTGGTCCTAGTGGTGCAAATATAGTTAGTCCTTCACACTCATAAATGTCCACGAACTGTTGGTTGCTGGTGGTTCCTCGTTGTTTAAGACTCATGTCAGCATGAAACAATGGCTAAAAGTCATGACAAAAAGACACAAGTTGGTAAGATTTACTAATGTCTCTTATGCTCACTAAGGCTGCATTTATTTGTTAAAAATACAGCAAAAACAGCAATATTGTGAAATATTATTGGACATTTTCTATTTTAATATTATAAAAAGTCATTAATTTCTTTGATGGAAAAGCTGAACTAGTCCAGTCACATGATCCTTCAGAAATTATTCTAATATGCTTCTAATTTATTTTTTGTTTTTGTGGAAACTGATACTTTTTCTACATTGTTTGGATGAGAAATCTCAAAAGAACAGTGTTTATTTGAAATAGAAATCTTTAGTAACATTAGAAATGTATGTAATTTCACTTATGATCATTTTAATGCATCCTTGCTTAACTAAAGTATTTGTTTAAAAAAGTTACTGACTTGATTTTTGAACAGTAGTGTAATAGGATGGCAATATGAGCAAACATTGGTCATGTTTAGTGAGATTATATACTAATATAACTTAAGTCATTATTCTGAATTGTTCCATCACGTCTATCGTCCTAAAAGAAGGTGCTGTATGCTGATATACAAGTTGTAATCATTCTGAGTTGCTCTAATAATACAACAGCAACTTGAATGTGGTGCCAGACAGCATCTTCCATAGCTATCCTCGAGATTGGGCTCTGTTCAGTTCCGAAACATTAACTTTGGGGGATTAATTGAATTTCCGAGGCTAATACTCATCAATATGCCTCAGTAGAGGATATTATATCAAATTAATTTATGCAGCGAGTTTGCCAAAATCGTGTGTCAACGTTGGCACCGCCATCAAAAGTTAGCTGGCGTTATGAGACATAATTCTTCACGAGACTGGCGTTTATGACAGCCGGATTGTCCCGTTGCTCAAAAAAGCTGGCAATTCTGTTTTATAGCTGGTTGGTCCTAACGTTTTAAGTATTGAAATTTAGTAATGAGGTTAGGGCGATGCATTTTCTTTCTGCAAAATTGCTTTCTGTTGATCTTTCGAGCGCCCAGATCCGGCAATGCACGGTGTATGTTGCTCTGTTGATTGTGTACGATCGGGCACCCTCTTCATTATGGCAATTGAGAGGTTCATATTTCAACCTAATAGCTCTCGATAACTTTAACAATTGATCACAACCTCATTTTATTGCGAGCCGAGTTAATACACGCTTCCCTGCCAAGTAGAACATTTTCTAATGATGTACTTGTGCACCAAAACAATGCGGGGCCCAGTGCCTGCATTAGTTACTAATGTCCCCATCCGTAATGTGCTTATACCACCCAGAGAGAGAGAGAGAGAGAGATTGTGTGTGCAGAAATGAAATGAGCGCATGGGGATCTATGAGGGAACCGCAAGATCAAGGGGAACATGGTGATGATGACGATAACACTTAAGACATTGTCATTAATGACACCATCACCCTCGCTGTAATATGTCCATAGACATGCCATCATTAGCATATATAAGATCATCAGTAAGGCTTATCCTAGGAGCCAGAGAGGGAGGGCTGGGAATACGAAACACATGTCGGGGCCCAGTGATCCTCAGACTTCCCTGATTAATGAAGGACAAAGCGTGATTTGTTTTCACCAAAGCTTCTCCTGTGAAATACTTCATTGGTCAGCTACTAGACTGTAAAATGAACAAGTTATTTCAGCATTTTAAATATGAAAATAAAATTGTATTTAAAGCTACTTATTCTGGTTTATTAAGCGCATGCGTCTCTCACAAGGCGTGCGACCCCAAGCTTTGTGTCTTTCACCATAAATATTATTTTATGTCCATAAATAAGCTTCACAGACACAGGGTGTCATGTTGGAAAATCCAATTACTCCACCAAAATTTGTCAGCGTTTAATGTAAAAGTTATTAATTATAATTTGCTAGACACCTTAGGCATGTGTGATTGGTTTGAAGCAACAGCTTGCATATTAGTTAAAAATAAACAATAATAATAATAATAAAACACTGCAATTTGGTGCTTCCAGATTATTAAAACAACATTTGAATGTATACATTATAATAATACTGTATGTACATTATAACATATCATATTGTTTATTCATGAAGATATAATCCGAATGCCTTTTTTAGCAGAATATACATGAAAATGAAAATGAATAATGTCTATTTGTGATTTTTCTCTACATATAATTTAGCTGTTATATACACATGTACATACAATTTTTTTTTCCGTGCAGGCAATATTTTTGCTTCTAAGAATCATGTTTCTAAAAAAAGCATTTATTTTTCAGTCACCGTGATATGCTTGGGTTTCTTTAGTTTGAAACAGAGAGATATCTAATTGTTTGGTTTTGTATTTGTGCTGTATCGGTAGTTTTTTCATTAGATTCAACATTTGTACTAATTTGCCCATACAAATAGTTAACCCTACTCATATGGTATATGAAAGTGCTGCTCTATTCCATCCTAATCTGTGATTTTCACTCACTACCTCCTGAACAAGTCAATGTTATGAGATTCTGTGAATATTGCTGAAATAGTGTTAAAAGGACTCCATCTAGTGGCCAAAACACAACATTACAGAGTGATTTCTGCACATCACTTGGTGTAAATGCAGAGTCACAGACCTAGAGGAACATGATCTGCATGAGATATTACATTCTGCAAACTGCATTCTTTAAACTCGAAAACCCTTTATTAAATTAGACATTTAAGTAGAACAAAAATGCAGCTTTAGTAAAAACTCAGACTTTCGTTGGTCACTAAATCACATTTAATACAATTACCCTCATTACACATTTGAAATCAGGAATCTTAAGCATCAACTAATGTTTATTTAAATTCATGACTTCTTTCATGTATTCATTATATATTACGTATTCATTGAATTCAGTAACGCTGAATATTTTAGTAACAAAGCTCAGAATGGTATTCCCATGTTGTGGACATATACCATATAATAATGGTATTCAATGTACATATGTGACCCTGGACCACAAAACCAGTCTTAAGTGTCAATTTTTCGAAATAGTGATTTATACGTCAATAAATAAGCTTTCCATTGATGTATGGTTTGTTAGGATAGGACAATAATTTGGCCGAGATACAACTATGTGAAAATCTGGAATCTGAGGGTGCAAAAAAGAAAATCTAATTATTTAGAAAATCGCCTTTAAAGTGGTCCAAATTAAGTTGTTAGCAATGCATATTATCATTCAAAAATGAAGTTGATATTTATGGTAAGTAACTTACAAAATATTTTCTTGGAGCACGATCTTTACTCAATATCCTAATGATTTTTGGCATAAAAGAAAAATAATTTTGACCCATACAATATATTTGGCTATTGCAACAAATATACCCCAGCGACTTAAGACTACTTTTGTGGTCCAGGGTCACATATGATAAGGTCAATCGATCTCATTCTCTCCTCTTTGCAGTGTTCTTCTGTACTTGTTTTCTAATTCAGGATAATGAACAGTTGCACTGAATTCATGGTGTGGATTTATTCATATTGAAGAGTGATTGCAAACATGGCCCATTTTACATATACTTTTTTTGAACTGAAATGCTCCTCCGGCTCTTGGACAGCTCACAGGTGATCACTTGGAGCTGGTGTATTTGGTGACGGCCTTGGTGCCCTCTGACACCGCGTGTTTGGCGAGTTCTCCGGGCAGCAGCAGCCGGACTGCGGTCTGCACCTCTCTGCTCGTGATGGTCGACCGCTTGTTATAGTTCGCGAGCCGTGTGGCCTCTGTAGCGATGCGCTCGAACACATCATTAACAAACGAGTTCATGATGCTCATCGCCCTGCTGGAGATACCAGTGTCGGGATGAACCTATGGAGGAACACGTATACACACACAACAAATCATTTGATTAAAGTCACATTCAGTATGTCATATATAGTAGTCAACATTTGAAGTGAATCGAAAAAAAGTTAATCAAAGTTGTCCAAAGACAAGAACACATTTTGGTTTTAGGACAACTTGATGAAAAGGTTTTAATCCACTTCAAATGTAGACTACTGTAGTTCATTGAATTAATAACTATAGGCCTTTTTCCAAACAACGATTTTTTTTGCAAAGAATCAGGTAAAAATATTATTCAGGGATTATTTTACGTCATGACGTAATCAGCTCGTGCGTCGCATGAGCAAAATGTTCAAATAAGGCCACGCTTTAGGTCTGTTATATTTTTAGTAAAGGTGCATCTCTGTTGATTTGCAAGCCGCTATGATTCACTGCATAAAGCTATTTAGAACCTAGATATAATTTACATTAAAAGTATAACTTCTTGAAAATTCTCACGTAAAAAAAAAAAAAAAAGTGTTTTCGCTCGTGTACTGACAAAATTGTGCCATACATTGGTCCCAGAACCGACACAAATGGTTCTAAGTTCAGGGAGTCAAGAAGAAGACTCGAAAACCACCGATTAGACAGAGTGGTTCTTTCAGACCGGTTCTTTGAATCAGTGCGATCGATACATTGAAAAGATCCGACTCAGAATGATTCATGAATCGAACGTCATCGCACCGCACGCGGCGTCAAACGAATGTCATCCACTTGAAATGTACACTCGGAATCGAAGTTTTGTAATTGTTTTTTGATCATCTTTATGATTTATGAAAAATCTCACCTGCTTCAAAACTTTGTAGATATACACTGCATAAGTTTCCCTCCTCTTTGCTCTCCGTTTCGACGGTTTTTTGTCCCCAGGTACTTTACCTTTCTTCTTTGCTCCTTCATTGGACATAATGGATTATTTGTAATATTAATAACACTGAGCAATATTTTGTGTTCTAAATCACGCGTTTGCCGCTTGGCAGGTTTTCAGCAGGCCTTCATCAGCTATTTATGACGTGTATGGAAGTTTACACTAATTGGAAAGCGTCTGGGCTCAATCTGACGTGATCAGCCTCCAGGAGATCCAGTAAGTGTTTCAGTCTGTTTATTTGGCTTTTAAGTGTATAGGCCGTCTCATGTGTCACATTTTAATTTGTAAAGTTATTAATTTATCAACTAAAGGATCAGAAATACGCAGATAACGTTTTGTTAGCTCTATTTATTCTTGTTTATGGAATATTAGAGGTCCCCTACTACAACATAACGTTACTAATGGTGGGCAGAGCGAGGCTTCGTGAAACACTGACGCAGTCGAAGCAAATGTGTCGAGGCTAAGAAACATTTCGACACCCGTTTCTACGGTGACACCTAGTGGTCATTTCCAAGTATTGCTCTGATACAGCGTCGACAAAGAAACAGTTTAGCGAATTGACGAATTATAACGTATCTTGTGTTAATCGGTTACCCAAGTGTTCTGCTCTTGATTTGGTAATGAAAAAAGACAATAAAATACATCAAGAGAAATTGTTCTGCTGTTGATGGACTTGGCCTATCTTTTTTTACATGATTTCTCCAGCCTTTGAAAAAATCCTCTCACAAAAACCCACATGCGTTACCTCATGTTCATAACATTATGCAGAATAAACACTTGCATTCAGACACTTGCGCTTCCCGAAATATGTTTGTTATTGTTCTGCATTTTACAACAGTAGCCAGGTGTGAAGAAAGAAAAAATAAACAAATACAATGTCACTTGAAACTTTCTGCACCTGTGACGGTCACTTCTGACATCTGCCAACGGAGAATAAACGATAAAACTAATTTAATATCATAACTATTTAGGAGAAAAATACAAGACCCGCAAATCCGTGGCTACAGAACAGCAGGACCTTGTATGTTATGATATAAATTAGTTTTAAGCGCATCTTTGCAAGTAATGAAAAAAGACGTCTCGAAAGATAAAATACATCAAGCCACAATCGGCGCGTTCGACTTTAAGCGGCGATGCACAGAATGGTCAGTGTATGACATCAAAGTACCGCGAGAGCCATTCGAAAGCATAATCCATCTGCTCTTTTATCGCTCTCGCGGTAGTTTTGATTCATACACTGACCATTTGCGCAGCCGCTTAAATAGTGTTTAGAAAATTGTCGACAGTCTGCTGTTGATGGACTTGAATACACTTAACTTATGCCTACAATTTTTTTTACATAGAGTTTCAAAGTTCAAAACATATGAAAATGTATTTTTCATATTCAAGATTTGAAAGATACTGATGAATTAAACATGAAACTCAATGACGTTATGTTTTTAAATTATGTTACAATGTTGTTAAATTTATCGATGCATATGTTATGGTGTTTTTGCAAAGAAGCAGTCCTCTGCATATTTGGATTGATATCCAGTGTTGTTTTGTTGCATTGCAGGTTGCTTTATGCTGATAGGTTTGCAATATAATTAATGTCTTTGTATGATTTGATTTCACTTATTTTCACCCAAATAAGGCAGCAGTCAGAACTCATGACATTTGTCATTGTAATATTTTCTGTTGATTCAGTCACACTTGCACCCAATCTACAGTAAAATCCACAAAGCACCTGGCCAGACAAGACAGGGTTCAGGTGGTGAGAGGATGTAAATTGCTCGTCACGCCTACAGTTAATTAGCTTACGCCATAATATTCCAATTATGTTAAAGAGCTGCACCTGCAGATATCCATTACAGAACAGCAAATTATAAGAGCGGCTAATATCTGTGCTACATTCAGTTTTTAGCTCGATGCTTTTCAGGAGAGCGTACTTAATACATAATTGAGTTTTATTGTAGTGTGTATTATGCACATGTTGTCAATCAAGTGCCACAGTCAAAATATTATAGCTTCATGTTGGCTAGATTTAGTGTGTGTAACCTACTGAATAGTGTTGACCAGTATGAATTTTTTTTAGAGCAATGCTGTACGAATGAGGATATAATACTGCTGTTATAGAGACAATCCTGCTTAACAATTGAGATGCATAAATATATGCTGAAAATAATTGTGTACTCACAAATGAATAATTTTCAGAACTTTATTCATGTAGTTTACTAAAGTATTTGAAATCAGAAATTGTTTGTCAATTGATTGACTAGGCATTTTGGAAGTGTATGAAACTGACACAAGGGAGCGCTGCTGCTTCTCTTAAGCCTGCTGTAAAATATGGTTTTGCTGTCTGAGACAAATTTTAGGAAATGTCATAGATTTTTTGTTATAGGTCAGTCTTGGATATTTTAATGTGACATGCTCACTGGTGGCTAATTAATTGTTCTTGCGTTGAATTTTAGAATTTATTACAGCTTCTGTGACTGTCTAATGAGGAACCAGTAAGATTGTAACAATTGATCACATTTGCTTGTGTGAAAGATGTTCAGATACAACAGTTGATCTTATGCTAAACTTGAAAATGAAAATGTACTCCCCCCCTAAGGCCACCCAAGATGAAGATGAGTTTGTTTCTTCATTGGAACAGATTTAAAGAAATTTGATCCTCTGCAGTGAATGGGTCCCGTGAGAACGAGAGTCCAAACGGCTGATAAAAACATCACAATAAACCACAAGGAGACTTTTAACTTTAAAGCAATTGCTTCCAGCTAAAATATGAGTTGTCTGTTCTACAATATTATATTGTTTTCTCCAAAAAAAAGAGTCTGGTCTGAATCAGGAGAGAAATATGCACAGAACAAGCACTGTTTACAAGCGAAAACTATCCAAAAACCGTCCTAAACAAATATGTTGGTGGATTTTGATGTGAGAGGACAACAGGGGATGGACTTTTTCACTGGCTAAAACATTATTATGGATTATGGAATCTTGTTTTGGCCAAAGCCGACAGTTTAAGGTTAAAACTCCATAATGACGGATTTGTTTGTTGTATACACTCCGCTTCTCGCTTTACAAGACATTAATTGGACTCTCATTCTGACGGCACCCATTCATTCATTGCTGAGCAAGTTATGTAATGCTAAATTTATCCAAATCTTTTCAGATGAAGAAACAAATTTATTTACATCTTGGATGGCCTGAGGGTGAGCTGTTTCAGTAACTTTTCTCTATTCCGTTAAAGGGGGAATTCACTGTTGGCAAGATGGCCTTTTAATAATGTTGCCTGTCTATGCAGAAGAATATTTTTTTTGTAATTGCTACACTGTAAAAAAAAAAATCAATGTTGTAAATTCAACACATAATTGTTTTACAAAAAATAAGCCTTTCTACTTCAAATTGTCACTAATTAATTTGTGACTTTCTCTGTAAATGTTTATGTGCTAGCAATAGAGTAAAAAATGTTGTGTTCCCTTTAGCCAAAAACTTCAACACCCATAATGCACTTCATTTTGTTGCCGCCCCTCTATCGATCCAGCTGTCTGTGGGTGGAAATGCAAAAATGTGGAAAATCGATCTGTAGTTTTAACAAAAGCCTCTGGCCTGAGCTTTTAAAACGTTTGGTGGAATAGTGCACTCTGTAATGTAAATACTTGTTCCCTAATTTCATGCATAGATCCTCTTCTGTCATCCAGCGGAGTGCACTACATCAGCATATCTTGTATAGTTAAATACATACATCACTGATATGTATGATACAACTCTGTGAACATGTAAATATCTTGTTGTTCCCTAATGTTCATGATCATAGATCCTCTTCTGTAGACAAGAACCCCTCTGGTTTCATTGCCTATGTAGCACTACATCAGATTTGAAACGCATCCAATAACCCATCAATACAGATCACAGAACTGTGTGCACTGACTCTTGGTCCTGTTGATTATGACCCACTTTAACCAAAGATGGTGCATCTGAAAGCTTTCCCAAAGGAGTTACATCTCAACAGAGACCATGTTGAGAGGTAAAAAGTTAACAGCCATTTATTATCTTGTTTGGTATACCTTCATCCATGAGTGATCCGTATGAGAGTTGTGTGTATCATTATGAAGTGACTCATATGTTTGGACTGCCGTTCGCTGTGAAAGGTCATCGTCTGCAGTCAGCAAACAGTCTGATAAAATTGCAGTGTGTGAATTGCTGAATTAAGTCAGAGCTTCATAAGTGAAAAAGAAACTGCCCCACTTGAGTAAACAACTGTATTTAGAATATTTATCTTTCATTTTTAAAATGCTTATTCTTTGTAGGTGCTTTGCAGTTTGTGATTGCTTCTGTGTGCAGTGATCTTTGTGCTGCATTTGTATTCCAGCTTGTGTTCAGTTCACTTTAATTATAACAGCGTTATAAAAACAGTTGCTAAATAAATCATTTTCTCAGCTTTCCAGTTTGTGACCAGTGATCTTTGTGCTGCAGGGTATTCCAGCTTGTGTTCAATTTCACGTTTTTGTTACTGGACAAGACCTTTTGATATTTTCAATTTCACAGTCCCTCTGATGACATGTAGGTTTATGGCTTCTCTCCACTCTTTTATCCTTTCTTTTATGCCTTTTATCTGTTTACAGCAGCCGTTCTTTTACATGTTAAGTGAAATGTTGTTTTGCAAGTTTAAAGATTTAAGCTTTGTTTTAGTTAAACGCAACCTGAAACCAGTGGTACAGTATAAAGGAACACACATACTGCTAAATAGCCTTAAAAGCGTTAAATCTAAGTAAATGTTATTCTCATAACTCAAGTAAGATTAGATTTTACTTCTTCAGCTCATTTAGAAAAATAGGATTTAGCATTGTTTAGCTTCCTCTAGCTCAAACAGTAGAGTATGGTGCCAGCTACGCCCATGTCATGGTTTTGATTCCCAGGAAATTAATAAATTAAAAAAACATTTTGCTTGATTGCAATCTAAGGCCCCGTTTACACTAGTGCACTATATGCTCCCACGAAGTCAAATAATGAGAAAAAAACAAATTGCCTATCACAGCTATGCTGATTTTCCTAGCCTTATCTCCAAATGACTACAGCCCCATTGACTCCCTCTGCCAATGCATTGATTGAAATTAACAGTTGAACAGTTGGATTTTTCTTCAGTTAAACTGAATTGCATAATTTAAAGATGAAGTTCTCAAAAATGAACGCATTCTTCAGTACTAAAAATCAAGTCAAAAATTCTGATTCTGGAACAGACCTCAGTTTAGTAGTCATGTAACTATATCAGCATACTATCATCTCAAAAACACTGCAAGAATGAGAACCAGTCAAGATTTGGAGAAACTTGTTCATGCCTTTATCACCAGCAGGGTGGATTATTGTAATGTTCCTTAGCAGCTCATCAATCCAGGCCAGGATGACTGACAGAGCATATCACACACCAGTCCTCAGTCCTTACACTGCTTCCAGTTACATTTAGGATTGATTTTAAAGTACTTTTACTCGTTTATAAGTCACTCAATCATAGGACCTAAATACATTGCAGATATGCTCACTGAATATAAACCTAACAGACCACTCAGATCAGTAGGATCGAGTCAGTTAGAAATACCAAGTTTCACACAAACAAGGGAGTGCATTTAAATGCCGTCCGCAGTTGGAATCAGCTTCCAGAAGAGATCAGATGTGTTAAAACATTAGCCACATTTAAATCCAGACTCAAAACTCATCTGTTTAGCTGTGCAGGTGAACGTCCCACTATGCACTATGTTTAAAACAATTTGATATATATATGTTTAAATTCCTTGTGTAAGCACTTTGAAACGCATAACTTTTGCTATAAAACTAAACTTTTGAAAACACTAAACTTTTGTTTGAAAACTCTGTTGCGTTTCAGTGTAAACAGACCAAAACGACACTTTTGAAAAACTCTGGGTTCGTTTCAGTGTAAACAGACCAAAACGGACACTTTTGAAAACGATGGCGTGGCTGCCCACATTCCCTCTGTGTAGCCTTGACGACCGTTCTACATCATGAAATTCATTGTCATCCCATGCAAACCCAAATAATGTGGAAATTCAAATTATTCTGTGTACCATGAAATTAAATAATGAGTGTTATATGAAATATTCTATTAATGTAATTGCATATTTCAGAGCTATGAGTAAAACGCCACATTTTTAACCTTTATAGCCACGATCAGTTCTTCACCGACTCAACAAACAGGTAAAGATCCTCCTTATGCTCCTTATTCTAGAGTCTAATACATTTGAGGCATATATCAATAGACTCTCATGGTTTGATCCATGTGAAAAGATTTTAATGAAGGGAGGAGAGATTTAGTTTTAGATCTGTCATCAATGATAAGCTTAAACATTTTGAAAGTATTTTTTTTTTTTTTTAGCATTTTAGCCTACCCATTTGTTTCTCGCTATGAAAATAGCAGTGGTAGCTGGCATGGCATTATAGTAAATTATAAACAAACAAACAAACACTGATCCAATATCCTGAATGAAGTAAATGAGGTGTTTTGTGCGTCGTCTGTGCTCATCATACCGCCATGTTCTGCCATTAGTCGCCGCACAGATTTAGATTGCATTAGATTGGCTGCAGATGTCCGATGATTTATTTCCTGGGTCAAGCAGTGTGGCCAGTGTCATTATGCTCACCGTCTCTTCTCAGTAAACAGTCTCAAGAGACTGCTGCAATACTGCAAAGCGTCATGATCCTCCAGTGTTTACAGCATGTCTCAGCACGCATTAGAGATGCGACCCTGATGCTCTTCTGCCTGTTACAGGCAGTTCAGTGGTTCGAAATGAGATGGCGATACATAGAATCTGTCTCAGTTTTGAGACGCTTGCACTTTCATATATTAGCTGCGGTATCTGTCTTAAGGCATCACACTTGAGTGTGCACGTCTTACTCCAGCGTTTAAGCTGACTTCAGCGATATTCTCAGCTGAATGAGATTGAGTGTGTTCCCACAGCCTGTAAAACAATGGGCAGTTCATCCTTTTTATCTGGTAAATGACACGTGTCTGGTGAATGTGCTTGTATATGTGTGGATGTCCACGTGTTCTCTGCTGTGTCGCTTTTTTCTCCAGTCACTGCTTCTCTAGATGGAAGAATGTGTTTATATGATTTCATATTCACAGATAGCCGAGCAATAATTTGTCTTTTTGCTCCTGCATACAGAATATATTTCATGTAGCATAATGTGTTAGCCTAAAACTGTCATTTACATTTCTTCATATTGTTTCAATCCTATATTGTTTTTTTTCTTCTTCCATTTAACACAAAAGATGATGTTAGACAGAATGTTCAAAATTTCCATATAATGAAACTGAATGATTACAATATATATTGGTTATCACATTTTGTTTGTGTATTTATCAAGATTCGATATTTAATTGTGATTAAATTGACAGTTATTGGCCTTAACTTGAACATAATTATAATTCATTGGTAGCAGACTGAATTTTAAAGGGGTCATGAATTGAGAAATAAAATAAGATAAATAAGTCATTATCATTGTGGGATAAAAAACATTTTAAAGTTTCAGAACTCAAAACTTTCTCGTTAGTATAATAACAGCTTATATTGAAGCAGATCTGCCAAAACGACAGATTGTGGAATGTGCCACTTTATGACATAATAGTGTGGCTAAACATCACCCCCGCAGACGATCAATGCCTGCTTGTACATCACTTCCTGTTTTAGCCATGCCCACTGATTCATGCACGTAGTAGGTAAATGACAAAAGCGGCAAACGCAGGTTAACACAGAAACCAAACTACAAACTTTATTTGATGAACACTATTTTTAATGAAGTGCCAGACCACATCAGTTAGAACTTGGTCCTTTGTTCAGTTCATTTTATTTCTATTAGATTTTCTGCATGGAATATCAACTCAACAAATTACAACATAAATATGATAAAATGATCCTTCCATGGTATTTCTAATACTACCCCACTAAACAGCCTATAACTCCCACGGGGAAAAAAAAAGACTGAGGTAAAAATAAAAAAGCATGAATAAAAATTGTATGTTTATATATTAATGCTCAGCTTAAGTAGTTCAGTTCATTTTAGTGCGGATTTGTTTAAAAACAAGGCAAAATTCGTTGCAGGATTTTCAGAAAGATTGAAACTAAAAGACGATGCTGTGCCGGCTATATTGATCACTATTGCTTTGTCTGTTAAACAGATCATTTGATATGTGTAATTATGCAGTTTTAACCTAATTCACAGCAGCGTCCATCTGTGAAGGACATAGGTTGTCAAACATACACAACTGTTAGTGTAACGGATGTATGCCAGTAAGGGCTGTGTGTAAACCTCACTCTCCTGACCTCAAAAAGAGGCGCTCTAGCGACTGACGCTAGAGGCTGTAGCCTTTGGCGTTCCTTGTTAGAGCGCCCGCCTCCCGCACCGGAATCCCGGGTCCGAGACCCGCTTGGAACACGAACGAGTTGTGGTGGTATGGACCCGGGAGGGGGTGTAACATTAGCCAATCATAGCAGTGGGTGTTTACTTCCGAGGCTACAATCGTCGTTAAACAACGCTCATATTCTAGGACAGAGAGTACAAAATAAAAAAATAGAGGCAGTTCATGACCGCTTTAACATTGTTCAACCCTGATGTGATAACGACCCGGGCAGTCACAAGGAGGTGCACAAACACTGGAGCGAAGTTGGCGTCCAAAAAGATGTTTATTTAGAGCAGATGTGCAAATAAATAGGTTTGAGAGCTTAAAACACAGATTGATTTAAAAACAGTATAAACTGTTAAGTACTAAGAACAGTACTAACTCCCCTCCAATTCACTGAGGCTAGAGTTTTACATGCTTCACAGCACAATCTCATTCACAAGCTCTTTATCCGTCGTTTCCCTAATAGTAGTGACGGCCATCTTAAATACACAGTTTCCCGCTCTCCCAAATTGGAACATACCATTTCTATAATATAAAATAAACTCTTGACTTACTATAATTTATACATGAGATTTAGAAACAAGAGTCTAAATAAATAAATACAAATAATAATGCAAATCAAAACGAGTAAATCAAAACACTTACACAAACATTTGCAATACACCCGCTAAAATTAGCACTCTCTAGAGTACACTTACTGCCACGCCCACTCGGCTGGATCAAAAATTCATTCAAGTAGGCCCAACTCGAACACAGTAAAGCAGTGATGGAAGGCAAATAAGGTCTCTCCATCACACCTGAAAAGTGTCAAAATCATAAATAGATTTGTGTGAGGAATAGACTGGAATTTAACTTCTCCAACATACCTGTTTACATCTAATTTCCTGTTCAAACATAACATCAGTTGCTGGGTTTCCATCCAAATGTAAAGCAAATCTTTAAAAATTCTTAAAGCATTTTTCATTTTGGGGTGAATTCTCTTAATTGTTAAGAGAGTCCTAGCAGGTTGGCTAGAGTGCGAGTACTCCAGTTGATGTAAACCGGTTTATGAATGACAGTAAGCCTGTTCCTCATGGCCTCTTACGACCAGAGGTCGACTCCCTGAAGGAGAAATCTCATGGTTTGTGCCAAGCTCTCAGCATTGACATGCTGTTGTGCTTTGCTTGACAGATGTCAAGCGCTCATGTGGTTGTCTTGAATGAAGCTTTGGAAATATTGATCATATGTCAAACAAATCAATCATTGTGTGTTCCTATGTTCCCTCAAATACATATTACATAGCAGAAATGTGCTCCATTTTGCAATGCAGAATTGTAATTTGAATTTAATTTTAGTGTAGTGAGTAGAATTAAAACAAATTAATATATAAGAGCAAAAAGTGACATTTTTAATAAAGGAGGGAAGGTCTATCATGAGTTATGCTCCATACATGTCTTCTACAGTTGGTTGAGTCTGAATTAATCTAAAATAATCCACTACTTTAAAATTCTGTTTTGACGGCATAGATTCAACAAGGTGTTGGAAACATTCCTCAGAGATTTTGGTCCATATTGACATGATAGCATCACGCAGTTGCTGCAGATTTGTCGGCTGCACATCCATGATGTGAATCTCCCGTTCCACCACATCCCAAAGGTGCTCTATTGGATTGAGATCTGGTGACTGTGGAGGCCATTTGAGTAAAGTGAACTCATTGTCATGTTCAAGAAACCAGTCTGAGATGATTTGAGCTTTGTGACATGGTGCATTATCCTGCTGGAAGTACATCAGAAGATGGGTACACTGTAGTCATAAAGGGATGGACATGGTCAGCAACAATACTCAGGTAGGCTGTGGCGTTTAAACGATGCTCAATTGGTACTAAGTGCCCAAAGTGTGCCAAGAAAATATCCCCCACACCATTACACCACCACCACCAGCCTGAACCGTTGAGTGACAAAAAATATTGACCTTTTTCACGATATTCAATTTTTTTGAGATGTACCTGTATGTGGAGAGCCTGTAACAGGATAATGACCCAAAACAGTTAAGCAAATCCACAGATGGTTGCCTAAGAGATAAATGGTAAAGAAACCGGTCAAGTGAGTAAGAAAGCCCTCAAAACAGCATTGTTATAGCAAGTCGAAGCAAAAGTTCTCCAGGTCGATGCAGGAGACCAATAAACAATTAGACAAAAAGCCTGCAAGTGATTTCCTGCCAATAATGGCTAAAACAGCTAATAGTTTGCCTATATATTTTTTTAACGTTTTTGTTGAGCAAATTAGTTTCACGGTGGTTTTGTTGGTGACTCAGCTCATGTCATTGTGTGTGTGATTATGATTTCAGCTGTTGATCACTCACTGGTCACCATATACAATCTTTTATTAATTCAGCCCTCAGGTGTAAGTATGAACATACTCAAAACACCAATCACTATCTCCCAGAGCGCAACAGTGGAAATAAACCCACTCTCTGATAATGCCATTCTCCTCCTTTTAAAGTCCAGCTTTAAAATTAAATCTAGTTAAGTAACACTGTTTTTCCATCTTTTGCTGTTCATTCATATTAGTGCATCTCAAAAGCACTGCTCTTGTATTTTGCCTTGTTAACAAATAGCTAAACCACATCTGTCGCATCTGGGAATGTCTAGTAATCAATCATGCAGAGGTATGTGAAATATAAACCGGTTTTAGTTGTTGCATTATCCGTCTGCCTTTTATTCAAAGACTTGTTTTGGATATGCTACCTACACACAAGACAAGCTTGCTGAGTCTAAACATAACAACCGATTCACAGAATGCCGTTCACAGTAATTTACAAGAATAATATTGTAATATGCTAATCCTCATGCTCAGCATATTTGCTATAATGGAGAGCCTGTAAACAGGATCCAGACATTACAATATTTGCAAAAGTCAGAATATGAATGCATACGCACAAACTCCATCTGGGCTCTGTGAACAGTTCTGAAAGCTATTTTTATTTTCTATTGGACCGCAAACTAAATTTCACATCAACTGAATTGCATCTATTTAAAAAAAGAGACCCCTCAACAATATAAATATAAAGCATTGTCTTTAAGTCCCAATCTCCTCTTGGGACATTGATTGGATATTGATTTAATTTGGTTGAGAAGGATCTCTATCCCTGGCCGTTCACCCATTGTTATGGTAATTTATCTCCCTTGAGCATTATAGCAGCCGTAATCGCATGTCACTTAAGGCTGGATTTGCAAGTGATCCCTGAACTATTAACCCCCACAAAAACAATGCACATTGATTGAACCTCAATCCATAAATCAAGTTGGTCTCTGATGACGGACACGTCCTTTACAATTCAGAAAGATACAAAATCATCTCCAATCTCTTGTCAAATTCCAGCTACATTAATATGCAGGTTTTGTGGGGAAATTGAGCATGTGCTTCCATGCAAAACCAACCTCCTCGGATACAAGCAGATGGTTGCTTCACTGCTACTACCTGTAGCTGAAATACAGCATTGCACATTGAGAGCTTTTCCTATCATACGAAACTCAGAGTCGAAGCACCCCCAGACCCGCTAGCACCCTCCCCCCATGTTTCTCGCGCACACACACACGGAGAGGCTGTGATGAAGCAGACGCTCAGCATTGGGATGGATCCTGACTACTAAAGAGCAACGGAGAGAGAGGAGGGGTGGCAAGCAGCCGGCAGAGGTGCATAGATCCTCATTTCCAGATCTGGTGGAAGAAACGTTCGCTGTCCAGGGCGAGACCACCACGTTGGCTTTCCAAAACGTCAGGAGGCAGCGCTTGCCACGGCTCGCTGTGAATCCAGGAGAGACGAGGAACCCGGCTGAGGCTGTCAAACGCAGAGGTGGGCTAGGAGGAGGTCTATGAGCCTTGATTTTCACCAGGGGAGTGGCGCAGGGGGACCTAGCTGGCGACGAGCAACAGACGCTCGGCGCTTGTAATCTTCCCATTCATTAATTCATTCCATGCCATTGTCATAGCGATGTAAAGCCATTCTGTGCCGACTGGAGGAGGCACACTCCAATCAGCTGCTCTCGCCAAGGCGAGATCTTTCATTTCCATCAGTGTGTTTTGGTTTCCCTTCACTTCTTTGTGCTTTGTCCCTCAGAAACCGAACGGCATCACTCCTGTCTTTTCATGTGACTTGGTCTTTCTGGAGCTGTCATTGTGTTTGGTTCTGCATGGAATGACAGCTGATTTTTTTAGAGACTGCGGAAGAGGTCACGGATGGAGTGAGGACTGCCACTAACTGGAAAAATCGTAAAGAACTTCTTCAAAGACTTGCTGCTTTTTCAAGCGTTTAGACTTGCCTCGTTGCACACTTTCTACCATTTGTCTCACTGAATACCAATGACAGCCATGAAGGGAGACTCCGAAGACAGCATTGAAAGCGTGAGGCCGTCCAGCCTGCAAGTTTTCGCCAACTCCTCCACACTACATGGCATGAGCCACATATTCGCTTATGGCCACATGACGTTCCGTCGCTTCTTATGGACATTGTCCTTCATGGGCTCTTTGGGTCTCCTGATGTTTGTGTGCATGGACAGAGTGTGCTATTACTTCGAGTTCCCCCACGTCACCAAACTTGACGAGGTGGCGGCGCCCAACCTCACCTTTCCGGCCGTCACCTTCTGCAACCTCAATGAGTTTCGTTTCTCGAAGATCACAAAGAATGATCTGTACCACGTTGGGGAGCTGCTGGCACTGCTCAACGAGAACTATCAGATCGCTAACCCTCACCTGGCCGAGCCGGAAGTCCTCGCTTTGTTGAAGGAGAAGGCTAATTTTGTCAACTACAAGCCCAAGCAGTTCAACATGACGGATTTCTACAACCGCACGGGCCATGATATCAACGATATGCTCTTGCAGTGCACCTTCAGAGGGGAGGAATGCTTCCCTCTAAACTTCACCACTGTAAGTTACATGGTGGTATATTCTTCTAAGTTTGCAGTTGAAAGTCGACATGAGTTATACTGGGGCATTGACTGAGACAGTGTGTATTGAATTACGCAAACTAGTTTATTTCCCCTTCAGACTACTCCTTTGTTGACAAGAGACTTCTCAGTTTTTTTGCTGGTGCAGTGTAGTTTTCCCCCCTTGAAACCATTTGCAACTGACAAATCTATACGTTGAAATATGCAATTACATTTATTAATCAATGGCTGCTGGGCAGTAAAACCAAAAATGACTGTCAAATGGCTACTTCTCAAAAGTCATTACAAGAGTGCACATGCTCTCTCACTCAGTTCTTGACCAAGCTGTAATTGCACAAATGTACAACTAAGGCAAGATGAATTTCTGCCAGCAGTAAGGGAATTGTAACTTTAAAATGAGAACATGTTCAATATCTTTATGCTAATGTTTGCCATTTTTCAGTGAGAAAAGCAATCCACTCTAATCCAAAGAAAACTGAATTTATGAAAATAGTCATACTTCATGGGCTAGTTTGATTAAATTAAAACCGATCACCACATTTGAAATTGATTGAATTTAGATTGACAATCAGCAAGATCTGAGCTATGCTGATGAACTTAATTAAGAAGCTTTGCATTAAAATGGTTTGTTTTATCTGTGGCATGTGTAGGCTAAAGCATGTTGAGCATTTCTGTTATTTAATATTTCCCACTTCGTTCCATTGGCACTGTAGCTACGCCTTAGCTTTGGTCTTATGAATAAATACCTTGTTCAAATAAAGAAATGACATAATAAATGCAGCTAAGAGTGAAATGTCACATTCTTGCAGTTAGTTATTGCACTGAAAGGGCTGGCAGACTATGAAAGACGGGATGATTTGGTGTAAAAGAGGGCAACAAATGTGAAACGGGTGTTATCATGCATTGCACAGTGATAATGATTGATTACAGTGGTTTCCTTTAGACGATGCTTTCCTGTGAGATGTTTTTTCTATGTTTTTCTATTTGCTACTTTTGCATTTCCTTTTAATTTAATTTATGCATCGCATTTAGAGTTATGTGCCAGATATGGAGAAGTCCTGTGACTGATTCTAATTTATTCTTGGATCCTGGTTTGGACATGTGAAACAAATTACTTCAGCTATCATTATGGTCTAAGTCAAGGGGATGTTGAACATTGAGGTTAATGTAGGTCCACACCTCCTAGAAGACTTTATGCACGCTTTATATATCAGCATGCACAATCATAATAATAATTTTGCAGGTGTCAGAAATGGATTGGGTAGGAAATGAGAGGAAAGTCTTCTTTATGCCTTAAGGTCTTCCACACTTGTTCAAAATATACATTTGCATGTTTTTCATTGCAAAAGCATTAAGATTTAAGGAATAATTAATCCCATAATAAAATTTCTGTCATTATTTACTCAAATTTGTGCCATTTCTAACCCATCCTTTTATGACTTTCTCTTTAATAGAATTTGTGAAGAATATCCTGGTCATTCTTTTTTGACTGGGTCTAGAAAGCAACAAAATTACCAAATAAAAATATGCACTATATGACACTATGTGCCAAGTCCTCTGAAGCCAGAAGACTTCGTATATCCCACTTCTGACACATACCTTTTGGGGAAGGCCGATAATCAGTCTCCCCTGAATATGTTTAATATTATTTTTACTCCCCATTCATGGTAATTGCATGCAATAGAGTGACCAATAAAGATTTCTCCTTTTGTGTTCCATGCAGTGAAGTCACTCAGGTTTGGAAAGACATGAATGTGAATAAATGACAGAATTGAGATTTTTGGGTGAACTATTCCACTGAGATGTCAGTAGGTTGTGCAAGTTAATTTGGTACAATGGCCTTTTAATATATAAGATACTTAGCAGAGATATTATTTGGTGTGTTCAGCATACCTTGCTTCTCATTTTGTATAATTTACCTTTAATTTCCACCGTAAGTATCCTAAATGAACAGAAATTAGGTACAAAAGGGGGTCATTAACTGGACTATAAGTGCCATAAACTCTGAGTGCAAACATTACGCTAATTATCTCTATAGTGGCTTTTGATTGTCTAATGAAAATAAGTGTTGCGATCAGGTATCTACAATATGGTCTCCTGACAATATATACATCAACGCTGACTGAGTACCAGTGTAAAACCTTTGGGTCCAGAGCGCACTTACCTAGTTTAGAGAGAAATCTGTGCTTAATGAAAATTAAGCGTACTTAGGAAAACCCAAGTACCTATTAACATTCAGTGTTGTTCTTGAAACCCTGGATCCTGGTCTTTAGCATTCAAAAGCACAACCCTCAGCACCTTGCATACATCTGTTTTCAGCTACTTGAGCATCATGGCTGTATCGCTGTGATCCAGCTCGTTTTCAAGCCCCGTTTCTGTCGGCCGAATAACATGCCCAACACTTTTTTACTTAGAGAACGTGCTTTCTTCATTAACATGAGTGTTGCCTGGCAACAAGGCATTGCATTGCACTGCAAATCATTCATGGGTAATTGCTGTTGTTGTGCGTGATGACAAACACACTCTCTAGGTAGTTGAGATGACTCCAAAGCCGTCACTTTGTGCATTTGTGTGTGCATGTGCACAAATACGTGCATATATAAACTGTTTTGTGAAAGTACTATAATAGCTGTCAGATTGCTGCTGGTCACAAACATTCATGCTGAGGTTCATGAGGTTCTGCCCTTAAACAAATGCATTATGGGAGAGACACCGTAGTGCATTATATATTCCTTGTTGAACATTGCGCATTATGTATTCCAGTGCTTGAGCTGCTCAAACAGTTCAGATGCATTGTCTTTCTTTAGTCCACCTGAAACATTGTAGGTGCATAAAACAGTTATGTTCTGATTTTTTTTTAAATGTTCAGTAAAAAGCTTTGTGACATTGTAAATATGTGGTGGTTTGCGGCTGATAATAAAAACAACACTAAAATTGCATTCTTTTTTCCACTTTTATATAATGCTTTTACATAGTGTGGCTTATAATGGTTGTAACATTAAAATTGGATGCATTGTTTTCTCTATTTTATTTTTTATAATTAATTTGCATAATGTGGCTGATAACGATTAAAACATTAAAATTGCATAGATTGTTTTCCCATTTATTTTTACAATGCAATGCATTTACATAGTGTGGCAGATAATGATTATAACTAAAATTGAATGCATTTATTCCCTTTTTTAACTTTTTTATACATTTATACATGTTTATACATTGTATGTACATGATATATCTTGTATTGAATATAACTATAAAAAAATCATACATGTAGATTATTATATTTAAGAATTTCCATGGATAGTTTGATTTAAATTCTATGTGAATTATGAGCCTATATTGAATATTTTGCCTGGTCTGAGATAGGATTCAGCATTTGGCACCCGTGCACAAACACATTGAGCTGTAATGTCCATGTGGCACACACAGGCTCGGATTAACCATAGGACCGATTTGGCTGTTGCTTCCGGGCCTTGAAGTCCAAAGGGCCTTGAGCTGCAACCAGGGTTTTTTGTTTTTTTTGTCCAGCCAGTGACTCATTCTAAACAGCTTCATCAAGTCATTTGGAATGGGTGTAGTCAGGTTTTTCAAGCAACACAATGACTTTACAGATTTATGTTATTCTCATAATGCATACAATTCTGGCAAGTTTGTAATCTGTGGCTGTAAGAATGTTTAAGTTTGGAAGGGAGTGTGTGTGTGTGTGTGTGTGTGTGTGTGTGTGTGTGCTCTACAAATAGTCATTAACTGTCACTTTGACGGACCGGGATCGTACATGTTCTGTCATGCTTTATTTTATGCGGTCATGAACTATTCAGTTTGCCTGTTGAGTTGAGTACACCAAGGACCCCAATGGGTAGCTGTTTAAAATGCCTGATGAATCAAAAACATATAAAAACCTGTTATTGAACATTTGTGTAGATATGCTTATCAACTGGTTTGGGTCAGTAGGATATATGTATTGTAATTTTTTTTGTTAGAAAGATATTTCATTTTTGTCTGCAAGGATGCATTAAATTGATCAAAAGTGACGAAGGCTTTTATATGGTTACAAGATTGTTAGAAAAGATTTAAAATAAATGCAGTTCTTTTAATATTTCTACACACCAAATCATCCTGAAATAATTATCTTTCCACAGAGATATTAAGCAGCACAACATAATTAATTTTCAAATGCTGACAATAATACGAAATATTTATTGAGCCACAAAATCAGCATATTAGAATAATTTCTGAAGAATCATGTGACACTGAAGACTGGAGTAATGATGCTGAAAATTCAGCTTTACATCACAGGAATAAAATACATTTTATAACCTACTCAAATATAAATCAGATATTATACATAGTAATAATATTTCACAATTTTATAGTTTTTACTGTATTTTGATCAAATATATGCAGCCTTAGTGAGCAGAAGAGACTTCTTCCAAAAACATTAAAATACTGGCCACAAACTTTTGAAAGGTTGTGTATTTACTGACATTTTAAAAGGCATTTAAGGTCGAATAACATTGTGGTGACGTCATTTTTGATAGATGTTTGTTCAGGCACTTGAATAGAATAAAACTAAGAGTTATTTCAGCCGATAGAGCTGCTTTCTAGACTCAATTCACCACGCAGACTGAATTGTTCATGACTGCGTCAATAAAGTATTGTGGTTAGTGTTTGTATGACGTTGACATCACAGGAATGTCTGAGGCATAGGCTAAGTTTTTCTTTTTATTCTGCTTTCATAATTTGAAAAATGCCAGTAGATGCAGTAGGGTTTGTGATTGGGTCAACATCTCACTAATGATTTCACTGGAATGCCTGTTTTCTCACATCTCCATCCTGGTTTATGTTTCCTAGAGGTGATTTGTTTAAAAATTGATGTGCTCTTGTTTTCACGTCTGATCCTCTTTATCCTCCTTATCGTCTTCTTCCTCCCTTGATTTTCTGCCCTCTCTCTACAGTCTCCATAAATTACAAGTGGTAAAGCCCAAATTATATACTTGAGGATTTATGAATCAATCATTTCTCTCTGTTTTAGGAGTCTTAAAGGTGCTGTAAGCCATTTTGCTAGACTTAGCTATTGATTTAACCCGTCTTCATCCCTTCAGCCGCATCGCATGCCCTCCCTGCAAAACCTGAATGTGAAGCTGACTGACAGGCAGAGAGCGATTATGGGACTTAGGTGACCCCTCAAGACACATTTTATGCACAGCACCTTTCATTGTTTGAATTAAGGTTAAGTTTGTTTGACAGGAATGTTGTTCCAGCACCAACAAAAGATGTTGATTCAAGCAAAGCCATGGTCACCCTTAAAGATAAAGAGTTAGATTTCATCTGTGCTCGGTCTTGGCTCAAAATTAGAGAGTGTTTTCATATTGAGAGTGCTCAATTTGATCTATAATGCACATAACGCTATAAACTGGGCATAGTGTTTGATTGTTGTTGAAGTATATCAGGGTATGTTTAATGCACAACATCATCCTTCCATTATTTCAATCACAATGAAAGAAAAAGCACTTCGCACTGCAGGAAAACGCATTATCTAATTGCCCCGTTCATGCTGCATCCGGAAAATACAAAGGGTGAGAGGATAAACGTAAAAATCATATAATAGATGTCTTTTGAACACTGTCTTTCAAGCATCTTCCATCTTTATAACGCCGTGTTCCGTTAACTGTCAGAAAAGCAGCGAGAGCAACTTAACTGCTTGTGATTGTAATTATGGTAATTTACTTTCATGCCCTTTCGATTCAAGCCGACATGATGGAATTCACTCTAGATTACACGATTGTTCACACGTCTGTTGTATTTCTGTCACAAGTTTGATACAAAGTGCTGCAAGAAACCGTGTAAACAAAGCGAGGTCTTTGCACCAGGATGCATTATCAGCACAAATGGCTTGTGTTCAACAAACAAATGGACTTTGGTGTCTCAAGAGATGTCTATGTGATTCTTTTTTTTTTTTTTGTCAGTTGCAAACTTTCTTTTTTAAGCTAATTCAAGCATTTGTCGCTAACTGTTAATCAGGCGCTTCCTTTGAGCCGGGATGCTTTTTTTCTGCCTCTCTTTGATCAATATTCATCTTGACCTGCTGCTCGCAGTCCTCTTTGAGATGAGATTCGCTTCACTTTTTATGTTTCTCACGCTAACTGTTGTCGAGCCCTAGGGACTTGAACAGATTGAGGTGGATTTTAGCTATAAAAGTCAACGGCGGCGACACGGCTGAGGAAACCTCAGAAGACGATGCTACTCATCTCTTGATCGTCGGCTTATGATGTTCATCGTTTGACTTGAGGGTGATTCGCCAGAAGTGGTGTCACAATACAGTCTACATGAATAACTTTTATGATGCTTTTGGGAAACGGCACAATGTTTCGAGGATCTTCCTGACGCTATCATTCTCCTGAAGTGCGCGAGGGCTGCGTTATAAATGAGTCATGAGAGTCAAAGGCCAGTGTTTTTGGCAGGAAAACGAATGCTGCCACCATTAAAGGTAATGCCGGGTCAGCGTGCCTTAAAATATGTTCACACATTTGCAGCGGTTTGTAAAAAGTGATGCTGAGCTGTATGCAAACATGTTTGTTGGGAGTGTGGGGATTCCTTCACTGTATGGGTTTATGCAGATATTCTCATTTCTGATGAAGTGTGAATAATCAAGCAGGATTTTAAGGACAATGTTGGGGAAATTAATTCACAGATGCATTGTGATTCTTTCACAAATGATTATGCATCGATATACAGAAATGAACAACTGGAATTTGAAGGGAATTGATCATTTATTTATTTATAATATATTAAAATAACAAACAGCTGTATATGATAGGCTCTGTGTATGTACACAGGTCAAAAATTGCTAGATTAAGAGGGTGGCACATATTACCCCAGTTTGCCCAAGCTGTAATTAGTCTGCACGTACATATTAAAGGTTTTCTCCACCCCAAAATGAACATTTTGTCATTAATCACTTACCCCCATGTCGCTCGTCAAACCCGTCAAAGCTTCGTTCGTCTTCAGATCACAATTTAAGATATTTTAGATGAAAACTGAGAGGTTTGTGACTGCCAAACAATTAACACCGTCAAGGCACAGACAAGTATGAAAAACATTTTTTTTTGTCAGAATAGTCCATCTGCCATCAGTGGTTCAACCATAACATTATGAAGCTACACATTATATAAATAAACTATATTTAATAGTAGTTATTTTGAAATATATATTTTAAGATTTACATACTTCAAATATTATTTATTTATATAAATAATTTAAATAAATGTTAACAGTGCAATTCTTTTCACATTATTTATTGTGATAGTCTTGGAGACATCAATTATAATAGGTGAAATTATAAATAAATTTAGATTTTATTTTGAATATTTCATTTATATTTATAGAAGTAATATTTAAAGTAAATAAATATTTTAAATAATACATACGAGTAAATATTTTAATCATATAAAATATTTATTTAATTTTATATATATATAAATGTTTTAATATTATTAACAATATGCAACAATGTTTAATAATTGTTTAATAATTATATATTCAAAATAATATAATTTAATAATAATGAATAATATGTAACATATACCATTATTTTTCCTCAATGTTTATAAATTCGAAAAATAGTTTTTGTTAAATATATTATTAAAAAAAAAAAACACATTTACTGAAAAATATACGCATACACATTTAAAAAAATATGTTGCTAAAAATAATAAAAAATGTTGGAAAATCGTATACTGGCCTAATCAGAACTGGACCAGACATGTATTTTTGATATTTCCGTGTACAATACATGTCAAGTAATGCGTTAAGCTAACTGAGACTTGTTCTAGCACTTGCGTATCATTGCTCTTTTGTTGATGTTGATTGCTTCCATTGTCCTCATTTGTAAGGCGCTTTTGGATAAAAGCTTCTGCTAAATGACTAAATGTAAATTTACAGTGTATAAAAAGATTTTTGTTTTCCTGACAGTACATGAGCTATGGATTATTAAATAAAGCATGTGCAATTCTAATCTATTACTAAACTGTTGTTTTCTTGGCTGTTTTAGAACAAATAGTCACTGCGTCATATGGCCTGACTTACATTATGTTTGTCTAATTTCAGTTGATAGCAGACATACTTGAAATAAAATGAGGTGTTCATTTCTTCTTGCCTAGGGAACAACAGGTTACCCCACTCTCCCCTACAGATAAGAACGTTTATAACAGGTTTGATAACTTGCTTTGACCCTGTCTGTGCTGGAATGATTGTCTGCATGAACAAGGATCTTGTATATGTGCCTTCAGTCTCCGGGTTCGTCTGCTACTGTCTGCGATACTTGTTTACCTGACAGGAGAAATGCTTGTGGAAAGTCAATTATTTTGTGCTGCGGTAACCTGAAGTGTATTTTTTGATACTGAACCCAACTGCGAGTGTGACAGAGTTTCAGGTCATTTGACAGAAGTGTCACTACTGGTTCAGCGGTGCTGTCACTGCATCTCGCAGTGGTTGTTTTTATATCTTTCAAACTTTAAGCATAACTTCTTCAGTGATAAATTGAATGTTGTTGTTGCACTTTGAGTCACAGGCCACCAAAGAAATACTGTATAGCTGTCTGAAATAGATGAAGGCTTGTTGAAATGTCAGTTCTATTGAATAATGTCTTGTAATAGTCTCGGAAACATCAGTTAGAATAGGTGAAATTATAAACAATTTGTTTATTTTGAATATATTTATATTGAAATAAATAATACTTAAAGTAAATATAAATATTTGAATCAATTATTTATTTGAAATATTATTTTTAAATATGTATTTTAAATATTACTTATTACTATAAACAATATTTTAAAGAAATGTTTTTCATATTTCATTAGTCATAATTGTACAATATTTAATATTTCTATATTTATATGCTATATGACTAAATGTAATGTAAATTTCATCTTTATATAATATTTAATAATAATTAATCATATTTCACATCATATTCCATTATTTTTCTTTAAAAGTATGTTTATGGTTTTTAAATAATACTGTTTTTTTTGTTAAATATATAATTGGAATAAGGAAAAACACATTTACTGAAGAATATACACATGCACATTTTAAAAATAAGTTGCTAAAAATTCTTGAAAATGTTGACAAACCATATACTGGTCTAACCGGAACTGGACTGGACATCCTTATTGTTTAAAACAAACGGAAACATACCATGGTACAGTATATTAAAGAAAAAAAATAGTTTGAATACGTCAAATATACAATAAAATCCTGTCAGAAAATGATTTGGATGGAAGTGCCATATCAATAAACTTGTTTCCAAACTTTGCCCTCATTAAAATGATGTGCGTTTGTCAAAATCTGAGCTGAAACGCTGTCTTGTAGATGTTGTGAAATCCTCATCCTTATATTCATAGGTAATAAAGCTGTGAGAGCGCAGTGCCTGCTGTAATCTCCGTCCTCAGGCTCATCCGTCCCGCTCGCGGATGCCTGACTGTGCCGTCTGATAGTCTCTTCATTCAGCGCTCATGGTGGTTATGTTAATGGATTTCATGCTAAGACTTAATGCTGCTTCTCTCCATGACTAAAGCTTAAACATTGTGCAGAGATGTTATTAATTTACTGAGTCAGCAGTATTTAATCGATTCTTGTGTATTAAATCATGGTTCAGCTGTAAGATAGTGTTTTTAAAACTGTCAAAGATTGTGGTGGCGCAGAAATACAGAATATGATCGTATACATGTATAAATAACTCTCTGCAGTTCCATATTTTCAAGATTTGTAATTTGAATATTGATGCTGCTATAAACGTTTGCAATGAAAGGTGATTTAAAACCAAATAACTAAACATTAAGAATCAAATGTACAGAAAAAGACTAATGAACATACTTTTTTTTTTTGCTGTCCAAATAATTGAAGCTGGGGGAAAATTATTAAATGTATTAATAAAAAAAAATATTATTTTAATGAATTTAATTTAAACATTTATTTTGGCTATTTTTATACTGTATATAATTTATTTATAATATAAATTAATTTATTTAAAAAAGTGTTTAATATACATTTTTCATAAATATCTTAAATTCATTTATTTTGCAAATTTATTATATGACGCAACAGATAGGACATTTATTTTTATATTAGTCTGTATTACTATTTTTTAACAATATTTTATATATGTTGTTATATATAATCCAAATACTAATTTATTTTTGCATTTCTTTAATACAATGCAACTAATAGATGGAGCAGAATTATTTATATATACATTTTTATTAGTATTCTTTTAATATTCATTTATTTTTGCAAATTTTTTTAAAACTATAGTGGAAGGTGGGGCAGAATCATTCTTTATATTCATTTTTAATATTCATGTATTTTTGCATATCTTCTTTTTGTTAAATATAGAAAATGGGCCAGAATTATTTTTTATTTTTTTTTTATTAATTGTAATAAAATAATTGTATTCATTAATTTCTCTTTCTTCAATAGACTGAATAGCTTGTGTATTACTAGGTATATTTTGTAGGTATATTTGGAACCTTTTAAGTGTGTTTCGTTCATTTTATTGTGATTTTCTTAAGTGTGGTGCTTAAATGGCTTCTAGATGAAATGACTTTAGTTGTCAAATAGTGACCCATAAATAAGTTAATATACTTTTTTTAAAACCTTTGTCTCTACATTGGATTAAATCCAGAAAAGTGCTCCGTCTCTGTCTTGATGTCTCTAGGCAAAGACAGTGTCCTTTAAATGCCCATCTTTATCGATTTGATCCCGCTGACCAGTCCATTTTGCTTTGAACAAAGCCTTCTGTTCTGACCTGCTTCAATCTTGATATTTTTTTCTGGATGATTTGTGTCCACTGGAGTGTGGAATTAGTCATTTGTTTCAATCAGAGACATCTCCTCTCTATTTGAAGAGCACGTTTGGATTATATGATCTGTGAACTCACACCACTGCCAGGGAAGAAGCCACCAATCACATTAGACGAGGCGGCGATCCAGTCTCACTCAAACTAGACTATTGTCTGCTGGAGAGGCCTGCGGCGACTCGAGGGGACGAAGCTGTGATGGGAAATAAGAAAGAGATGGGGATAAAAAAGACCTGCTTTGATGTGGGTTTGTGAATGGCGCTTTTAAAGAGGATGATTTCAAAATCTCACTGTTGAGACCGTGTCACGTGTTTCATAGCAATCCGCTTAAAATTGAATTGGATGAACTCTAAAGTCAGACAGTAAGTGTGAAATCTTAAGCAAAGTCAGGTCAGGTTTGCAGTTCCACGATTGAAACGTTCAGCCGGTCAAGGAAAAGTCGTAAGATGATGAAAGATTACTAGATATTTTTTTTTATACAGTCATGGCCAAAAATATCGGCACCCTTGGTAAATATGATTTTATTTTTCTTGAAGCCCTCCCAAACAACGTGGTGATGTAGGTGCTTTTTGACAATTTTTATTTAAGGTTTTCTGACCCCGAGACTCAACTATTTTCTGCAGTTCTCCAGCTGTGGTCCTTGGAGAGTCTTTAGCCACTCAAACTCTCCTCCTCACCGTGCATTAGGATGATATATTATACACATGTCCTCTTCCAGGCAGTTTCATAACCGTTTATGTTGATTGGAATTTCTTAATTATTGCCCTGATAGTATAAATGGGAATTTTCACTGCTCTAACTCTTTTCTTAAAGCCACTTCACTCATTTGTGAAGCTCAATTATCTTTTGCAGCACATCAGAAATATATTATTTGTTTTTTTCTCATTGTGATGGATTATTAAGTGAATTTGGACCGTTTTCCCTCCAATTTATATTTCTGTGAAACAGGAAGCCATGGCTGGATCATTTCATGTTCATAATCACTCTGGAGTGCTCAAAATTGTGAATATGAATAGGAATATACTTCAGAGATATTTTACTCAAAATAATTTCTAGGGGTGCCAATAATTGTGCCCAAAGTGTATTTGAGAAAAACATTTATTTCATAATGATATTTCCACCATTTTAAATTCTTATTATCCAACAAATGAAAGGTTAGATTAATTTTTAATAAAAGATCAAAAGGATTAACAATGCAGATATATTTTCACAGCCTTCTTTGATCATATTTACCAAAGGTGCTGATATTTTTGGCCATGAGATGTGTGTGTGTGTGTGTGTGTGTGTGTGTGTGTGAGAGAGAGAGAGTAATTGACTCCTGGCCTTTGAATTATTCGCATCGTAGCCGCATCACTACCTCGAGTGTGCATTATTTTTATAATAATTCAGCGGCCCGGAAGTCAATTATTCTGCTTATACTACGGTTGCCATACCTCCAAACATCGATCAGATAATATATTTCAAGACATTTGTCTGTTTTTTTGTGCTTAAAACACTATTGTGAGTAGGATTGTTTTCTTCCGCATCTCATCCAATGCATTTAATAACTAATAGAGAGAGAGAGAGCATGTGAATTACCTCTGAATCTGTGCTTCTCTCAAAAGTGTTCTGCTAATGTCTCTAACTTTACTCATTGGGAAATTTGAAGTTCATTTTCTTCACGAACAGCGCCGTTGTTACCTCACTTGTGAAAAGTCTTAGTTTGTTAAACTTACTGTTACTGATAAAATCGTCAGAGTAGCGCTTACAACATTAGCGCGTGTGTGCAAACTGTATGTAACTTATTTGCATCTGTGAGGGAAATAGAGTATGTGCTTTCTGTACATAAAACGCTTTTTTTGTGGCAAAAACATGGAAATGATCTGTGGTTTTTATCATATTGGTTACTAAATGTATTTAGTCAATGTTGACGTACTAAATGTGTGGCCAGTGTGTTGTGGGATTTGGTTATTTTGCTGTTGTAAGACCTTTGAAATAACAGAAATCATTTGGTGAAGTGATATGGACATGTAATGCGGTCAAGAGCTGCCTGGAACTATGTTCACCGTGCATCATATATATGTTCTTTTTTAAACATTAATTTACTTTTGTATTTTTAAATACAATGCAACTGATAGACGGGGGACAGAATTTGTTTTATTTATTATCATTTTAATTTATTAGTATTTTTTTATATTTATTTATTTGTGCTATGATTTTTTTTACTATAGTGGAAAGTGGGGAAGAATCATTCTTTATTTATTTTATGGTTTTTATTTTTAATATTTTTTTTTTAATTAGCTTTTTGTTAAATACTATATAACTAATATAAAATGGGGCAGAACTATTATTGTTTTTATATATTTGTGTATATATATATATATTTATTTTTTATATTTAGTTATATTTTTGTTGTTCATTCATTTTCATAAAATGGCTGCTCTCTATTTTCATACCAATCCGCTTAAAATTGAATTGAATGAACTGAGGTGTAAAGCAAGTATGAAAGAAGTAAATGTGAAATATTTTAGAAGCTCAAGTCAGGTCGGGTTTGCATATGCATTATCATAAACATTCAGCCGTCAAGATGATGAAAGATTACTAGACAAACATTTTCCTTTGACAAAACATGAATCATGTGCGATTAGACGGTAAAAAGGGTCATTTTGTTTTCATATTGCTTTTAAACCCTTTTATTCCCAAGTGAATATGAAAACTGGTTTTATTATGAGGTGAACTTCCAAATATATATGAAGCTAAAGAAACAAAGATTTCTTGCAGTTGTGACTCATTTTGCTCCGAGGGCACAAGCAGTATGGGATACGTATGTTTTTCATTTCATTGTTTTTGCTGTAAGACAACTATTACACTGTGTTCTCTCGAGACTTATGTTTCTAAAACTGAAGGCTGTGAAATAATGTTTTGTCAGGGGACCACATAGAGAAACATAATTGTCTGTATTACATCAGTGCATCTGAAGACGTACTGCTGTGGAAAGTCTTTTCTGTCGTGAAATGTGCCACGATCGTCCTAACCTAGACATTGGAGTTGCCCTAATCTAGAAATTGTCAATGAAGCATGTATTGATATGCTGTGCTCCATCGGTGCTTGAAATCAGGATCATTTCTAAAACATTCATCGGGATGAGCTAATAAGGATACGGAGGTGGAATGAAAAAGCATTAATGGTTCAGAAGGTTGAGCTGTTATAGCTTTGTTTCGAGCATGATTAGCTTCGTAATGAAGGCGAGAATCTCTCCCTCCAGCTAGAACTCTTACATCTTAATTCATGAAAACATTACGAAGACACACATGGGTTTTAAAGCAAAGCTACTTTGATTCAAGTAAGGAACTCGGAACCGATAATCTGGGAAGAGAATAAGCCATGTCTGTCTCTGATGCTTGAATAATCTGTCAGATGCATCCAGAAGCAGCGTTGGTCATACCTTGCGATTGATCTGTTGTAGGTGTATCTTGGTTATGTAAGGCTCTGGGAAAAGACTCTTTAGCTGGTATTAGGAAACTACTTTGAAACTAAGGGCCCTATCATACCCCCAGCGCAATGCGGCACTAGTAAGTGTGTTTGGCTGGTTTCAGCCCTACGCAGTTATCATTTTCAGGTCCTGCACCACGTTGTTTAAATAGCAAATGCATTTGCGCTAGTGCTGTCAAATGATTAATCGCGATTAAACTTTTGCATAAAATATGTTTGTGTTCTGTGCATATTTGTGTATATATAAATACACACACATACAGTATATGTTTTGAAAATATTTACATGTCTATATTTATAATCATATAATTTATATTATAAATAAATAAATGTAATATTTAAACATATTTTTTTTTCTAAAATATGTACATGCATGTGTGTATTTATGTATACATAATAAATATACACAGTACACATACATATATTATGTAAACAAAAACTTTTATTTTGGATGCGATTAATCACCATTAATCGTTTGACAGCACTAATTTGCACCCATTTGTGCACTCAGGGGCGTGCTGGTCTGAAAACGAGGTGTGTTCAAGCGCATTGTTGGCGCTTTTCTATTTTGAGGCAAGTGAAATTAAACCAGTCAAGCCTGGTTTAAAGTCTATGGTGCAGAATTTTTTGCTATTTGAAGAGCACGATAGTAATATGCACCTATAGGGGGATCCAAAACACGCATACACTCTGCTTATTACACACACTGGGACGTGCAGCAGCACACAAACATGCCAAATATGAAAAATTAAAGGATTACAATGTAAAATATTATTATTGTGTAGGCTACGTAAATATAAAAATGCCTACATGTCATTGCATGTATCAGGATTAGGCAACCTATTTGCTCGCGCACGAGCAGCTCCGTTTCCTCTTTGGAGACGCGTTCAGTCTTTGCACTTGCAAATTCTGCCGTGCAAATAGCGAATCCGCCATGGTGCGAGTGCAACTGGCTCTTAAAGGGACTGGGAGATGAGACTCTGATTGGTTTATAGCACATTATACCCAAAACACACCCATTGCTCATTAAGAGAATAGGGACAACCCTTTCAGACCATGTGCCGAGCACGCTGACCGTTTTTCCCGTCGTTAAACTAGATTTTTTTTTAATAAATGGACTTAACTGAAGTGTCACAGTTCCCTGCCTTCCCCTATATACTGTAGCGATGTTTAATGCAGTGAGACTGGCCTTTTGTGTTTTAAGGTTACTACTGAGTAGCTCTAGTGGCAGATTTAACGATTTAAGGCTGTTCGCTGGGGTTTTGTGCAGATAGAGAGTCTCACATTGTGTACTGGATCAATGCCATCGATGGTATTTGCTGTGATTAGACGCTCTGATTTCTCGGTGAGGTTGGAGATGTGTGAGCGCAGATGAACATAAGGGAGTCATTGACATCTGAAATCGTCTCTGTGCCAAAGCTTATCAGCACATGCTTCCCCAGCACTTGTCCCTACGCCGATGAAGCTGTAGCTCTGCTATTGTGTTAGACGGCGACATCAAACTCATTGATGCCACATGGTCCTCAATCACTCGCAATAGCCCCAAGTGAGGATTGTGCATTGCTTAGTTTTTGATAGAATGAAAACGAGGCTGTGAGGGACAGAAGTAGTGTTCAGTGGGTTGTGCTGTTATTTAACAACATGCTACTTGTTCAGGTGAGGAAAAATCTTTCAGTCCATAAAACAATTCTAAGAGGGGGAAAACTAAACATTTATAGGGCCCTGTTATTATTATATATATATATATATATATATATATATATATATATATTTAAAAAAGAAAATGAATTAAATTAGACATGATTTTTTATTATTAAAATTGAATTAAACGATTAAAATGGAATCCAGAAAAATTAAAACAGGCACAAAGTGTCTAATAAAAATAAATAAATAAATATACAATTTGAGAAAACAAAAATGTATTTCATGGAGCCCTAAAATTTCATTTTTGTTAAACTTTTAATACGTTATTTTAAAATTTTATCAGTTTCATAATTTTAATTAGTTAGACATGCTTTTTTATTATAAAAAAATAATTAAACCATTAAAATGAAAAAAAAAAAAACATAATTTGGGGAAAAGAAATCTAATGGATTTCATAGGGCCATAGATAAATATAAAATGATAACCTTATTTATACTGATATATTTAACTTGAATCTTAGATTTAAATACTTTATTTATATTGATAACCTTATTGCTAACAGCTATGTTATTGTTAGGTTATCATCTTCTTTATCTGCATAAATCCGCATTGAAAACGTATATCTTTTCTCAGGCCTATTTATAATTGTTGGATATATTGATCTCAGTGAGTTAAATTCTTATTTCTGATTTTTATTTGGTTTTATGGGTTAAGTTATTGATTTTATCATTGTATTGTGTTACCGTGAAGCACCTTGGTCAGCATTAATGTTGTTTAAAGGTGCTATATAAATAAAAATGACCTTGACCCTGACCAGCTCTTTGTAACTAAATCATACATTTAATAATTAAACATAATTCTTATTTTTTGGTTTTAAAATATAAATTAATTGTAAAATAAAACATTTAATTTTTGTAATTTTTTTAAAATATTATTTTCAAAATAATTTGAAATAATACATTTAAATTAAAGGTAATATTAAATATATATATTTTTTAAATATTAAACATTTAGTTATTGTGTGCATGCATGTATTTTTGTATCCATATTAAATGTAAGATTTGGCTAAAAATGTTATTATTATCAATGACAGAACTAAATAATGCACTGGATTTCCAGGAACACAACTGAGTGATTATTTATTAATTATCTGTAAATGTTTTTGACTCCGTTTATTAAAATGAAGGGTTTGAATGAACCAGCTCACTAAAATGATTCAGACTTCCCAATTATACTAGAAAGATGTATTTATTTATTTAAACAAATGATTGTACTTACAGCTAGTAACACTGCACTGCTGGAAAAGTTACATTATGCAGCTGAGCTAAAGTCGCACAACTGAACAGTCTAAAGTCTAATTAAATTAGTTACTAGTTTATACTTTAATGACCATAAGCATTCATGAAAGACACAATCCCAACGCCACGGACTCGTACAGAGTGATACCATCTATATTTCTTCACTGAATTTGCTGTTCTTATCATTGCTTTATAATTAATGTAAATTATTAGAGACATTCAGTGTGATCTTTTATGAATACGGGGGATTATTTCATGCAGATGTTGTTATTGAATACATGCGGTAGGCCTCGAGAATGCATTCAAAATGAATATTTGATTGCGTTTAGTCATGCATTATTTGTCAGAATGGAAACGAGGAGACATTGTTTACTTCAATACACTTGCCGTTGTGGTAAACACTCAAAATAGGTTTAGCGAAACCCATTCTGACACCTGAAGCTATTTAAGTGCTTAAACTGCCACAATATAAACACCCTTAAAACACCTCAAATCCCACAGAAAGACAGGATTTCCTCTCAGATGCCTTTATCGCGTCAAGCATATTGGATAAATACAGGCAAATAAAACGGAAAATAAGGAGGCCGGCGTCGACTGTCGGATTAGAGTTTGTATGTCAAAACTTACGCTGATCATGAGCTTTGACGCTCCGAGCGCTATCGAGCTTCAACACACGACACACGATTAGACGAGTGAGAAGAAAAGAAAATATTTCAAACCAATATTTCAAACCGAACAATACGCACGTTTTGAACAATGCAAGGTCACGGTGAATACTGGATATGCAGAACGAAGAATAAGCTTTATTTATGTCCTCAAAGCACTCGCATTTGAGAAATAGCCAAGCCTGCTTTCTCATGTAGCAGCCCATGGTTCAATCATCCGATAACAATCAAGTACATTGAGGTACACAGTTGCCTCGGCAACGGCACAGGCTTACGATAGTCAGCTACGGGCCTCGTTCATCGCCGAGTTTAAAACCAATACTAATGGTCTTTTATCAGAAAGCTTCTTTTGTACGGCAGCTGCCTCTCGAGGGGATGTTTCTATCCACTTGAGGCGAAGTGTAAGAGAGATTTATGTCTCTAATGCAGGACATCAAATATGAAAATGCTACTTTTAATGTATGAGCTCATCAGGCTGCATCAAGGAAAAACATTGGACACAGTTGATTGAGTATTTTTGAATTTGTACTCATGTGCTGTAAGGCGAGCGTATAGATCTGTATTCTATCCCTTTAGATCGTGACAGGAGTGAAGTGCAGCGTATCAGTCACTTGTTCTAGTCGAGGCCACGCTGAACGGCTTGTATAATAATGTTGCCATGAGAACTGTAAAAAGCATGGCAATTATTTCAGTCCCACGTTTGTCCCAGGTACTGAAACTTGCAATTATAATTGCTTTGACTGTTGTTTAGGTCTATAGATATCATACGGATCAATACTTGACTTTATTGTATCGGCTTCAGTATGTAGCCCAATTGTATTCAGAAGAGATGATAGAGGATTATCTAATGTTTTTTTTTTTTTGTTTAAATTAATTTGACTTTAAGCTTTCTTTCTTTTTTCCCCTTAGACAAAAGAGGAATATAGAAATGTTCTTTCTTTTTCTTTAAATGTATTTATTTGTTTGTTTGTTTTGTGGTGATTTTATTTACTGGTGAGTTTTTTGTTGTTGTTGTTTGTTTTGTGTATTATATGCCTTTTTACTTTTGTCGTTTTGTTTTTATTATTTGTTTTGATTTGTTTACTGCTATTTTATGTTTTTTTTTCACTTTACTTTTTGTGTTTTTAATTTACTTAATTTAATTTAAATAACACAAAACTAAATTAAATAATTTTTTTAATTTCTTTGTTTTTATTTATTTACTTTTTAAATGTATTCATTTATTTTCTTTGTGATTTTTTTTTATTTTTTTTTTTTGTTTTGTGTATTAATTTGCCTTTTTACTTTTGTCTCTGTTTTGTTTTTATTTATTTTTCTTAGTTTTGTTTGCTATTTGTTTTTTTATTTATTTTTATTTTGTGTATTTCTTTATTTTTGTGTTTTGTCAATTTTATTTTGTTTTATTAGTTTTTTGTGTTTTTTTTTTTTTGTTTATATTTATTTATTGTGGAGTTTATTATTTGCATTTATTTGTTTTTGTTTTCTTTACTTTTTTGTGCTGGTTTTTATTTATTTACATTATTTTTTATTTCTTTTTGTGTTTTTTTTAGTTATGTTGGTTTTTAATAATTTTTTTAACTTTTTTTATTTTTTATAATGACGTGTATTTTTGTAATTTTTTATTTGATTTATATTATTATGTATTATTTATAATATTTATTATTATCTGTTGGTAAATAAAATCTGCTCAATTTCTTTTGAAAATATGATTATTTCTTCTGTACAGACTAACAATCACTACAAATATCAAATGAGATAGCATCACATGCAGTGTTAGAATGACAGTCGGAGTAATATTGTCATTTATAGTTCAGTTTGAAAACGAAGGTATCCTTTTGGTAATTAAAGCAGATTATTTATTGCCATAGTTTGATCAGGTTTCCATGGCTCCCTTCCGTTCTGCTTGCAGAATCTCTAATGAAACTAATGATACTATTAGTAATTAGTAATACTATCTAATGATGCTATTTCTGTACAATGTTCTTATATTTTTTATAATGAAGGCATCTCAGAGACATCTGTAGATTTTGTAGTAATGGTGAGAAGAACACAAACAGGTGAAACGATATATCTATAAAAAGATCATTTCATAAGGCAACATTTCTTTCAGTGAACTGTAGTTTGACTGCAACATTTCTCATTTTTTAAATATCATTACGTTGCAGGATTCATGCAGATGAAAACCTCTCGGATTCACGTGTGTGTGTGACTGATCTCTCTAGTGCTTTCCAAACGTTATCAGTGTAATTTATTGCTTGGAACTAAATTAATTTAGAAGAATTACAGAACGGAGCTGGATTGTGGTTAAGCATCTCTCATCCATTTCATTTTCGAGACAAATTCAACAATGTGCTTTTGAGAGTGGCTTAATTCAGTGCGGCCAGCGTGAGAAGAAACCGAGCGAGTCGATGCTTTACCAGTCGCTGACTCAGGTCCAAAGGGAGATCTTTCCGGGCCATGAATTAAGCAGTGACTTCACCTTCAACCACATTTCCTGAGATACTGAAAGCCGTTAACGGAGTCATATGCACTGGAGCTTGTGTCAAGTGCTCATTCAGCAGATTTAGGGTCAGTCAGAACACTAGGTGATTTAGGTGATGCATGTTTAGCAAAAACAGCTCAAGTACTCAATAGACCGTCTTGCTTATGATACTTTAGTCAAGCTTAAATGCATTATTTTCATTTATGGGCTTTACAATTTATTTTACTATTTAGATTATTTAATTTTTTTTACTTTTGTTTGTTCTTTAAATATAACAAAAGTAGCAATTAAAAATATTGTTAATAATGTATATACTTTTATTTTTGTTTATGATTCTGTTTTTTTAAATGTACTTTTTGTTTTACATAATATATATATATATATTTAATTTTTGTTGGTAAGCAAAATCTGCTATTCATTTTGTATTTTAATTTGATACAAATTAATATACATATACATATATATATATATATATTTTTTTTAATAGCAATCAATACAAATATCAAATGAAGTGTACAGTAATGGGCAATCTTGATTACAGTACTACTATCTTGCTTTGCAAATTTATGAATTTAATTTATTGTATTTTATTATTTTAATCTATTTTTTGCTTTTTTAGTTTTTTTTAAAATTTTTATTTTTGTTTGTTATAGTATTTTAATTATTTAATTTGATCTTTGTTATTTGCTGTGTTGTTTTTAAATGCATTTTTGTTTTTATTTCAGTTTAGTTTTTCACATTTATATTTACTTTACAATTTTTCTCATTCATTTTCATGCATTTTATATATATTTTTCTTTCTTTCTTTTTTTGTTTGTATTGTATATTAGTTTTTCGTTATTGTTTTTTTTATTTTCAATAAAGTCCTCTCATATGATGTTACTATAAGATGATTATTTTTGTTGGCAAGTGAAATCTGCTCAACTTTCTAATAATTTGAAAAGGCAATTATTTCTGACCTAGACTAACAGTCAATACAAAGATCAAATCAAGTTGCATCACATGCAGTGTTGTAATAACTTAAGTGACAGTAATATACAGTCTCTGTTACAGTACCGCTATCTAGCTTAGTACATTACAAATGCTCTCAGTCAGTAATACAGGAGAACGTATCCGTTGTCTGGTGCGTTTTAATGTTTATTTCCGACTCCATTATCTCAAGCTGTGTTATTGTGTTAATATCTGTTAGATTCCTCCTGAGCTCAATGCCGTCTTCTATTACGGTAATGTGAGATATTTTCAAATGATTCGTTTACAAACACTTTAACGTCTTGACATTTTAGTTGATCAATAACCTTTCAAGCAACCGCTACTCCATGTTTAATTTCGGGGAATTAAGTGGGTGGGTCACGTATGAGAAAGCGTGTGGTTAACACCTAATCGGGTGAGAATCGTGCGCTCTTCTTTGAGAGCGCTTTGACAATCTCTGCAGCTTTTTTCATTATGATGGGAGGGAGTTTGTTGTGTCCCAGCATATATCAGGTGCGCTGACAGCGCTGTGCCGACATGCAGCTACTTCGTTAATGGAAAAACATGAATTGAGCATTTTTTGATTGCACACTGGGATATTTTTGCTTCATTGCACTGACGAAATTTGATTTTTAAATTGACTGTACATTTCCATCAGACATCAAAATCAGAGGTTTACCGAACACTGAAGAGTAAAGCAGTGGTTTGAACTCCACAGATGACATTACCACATTTTCTGCACAGTTAATTTGCATGTATTTGTCACCAACGCGACCCCTGCGAGAGAGAGAATTGCACAAATATCACGACCATTTAAATATCACATATCATTGGTATTCTGCGTCCTGCATCTGTGAGCTTCCGAGGGGAGGCGGCGGAATGGGAAGGGAATGAACGATGCCTTTTGAGCTAGACGCAAATCGATGAGACAAACATGCGGGTCTGAATGTCACAGTTTCCATTCATGAGAGGACTGTTAAATTACAACAGAGGACTTTCCGTTATAAGCTTGGAGACTAATACTGATATGCCCAGCATCAGTCAAACGCACACGCTTCTCACATACCTTCATTCATAACAGTGCTGCTCAACACAGTAGGCTGCAGCATTGTTTGTCATGCAGGAGTAAACAGAATGATCTGAATATATGGCCATGAGCTGCACAGACGGATCTTTTGTTTTCTGTTGTGTTGTGTTTATGCTTTCAGGATGAGTATGTGTGTCTCAACCTGTCCATGTTGGCATCTGCTGCATTTGGCCAGCTTCTGCTAAGCGACAGATAAATGAGCATCAAAATGTCGTATCGGGTTTGTATGGATGCACAGCTTTTAATGTCAACAACAAAATATAAAGAAAGTAGGTTTGTCACAATACCAAAATGTCTTTATCAATTGTAATGAAATTGCACAGCACTAGTTATGTGTTATTGACCTGTTATGAGCAAGGTTGAGTGTCATGATATTTTGTTGATGCAGAAATGTTTCATATTGCAGACACTTTTATTAACGTAAAAGATTAAGAACTGATACTACTGCTAATTTATTATTATTGTTATGACCATATTTGATTATTTCCATTAAATCCTTGTTATAAATTGTTATAGTTATTATAATAAAATAATTGCAATTTATTATTAATTCAATTAATAAAGCAAGTATAATAGTTCTATTCATATTTGTTATTTTAATTTTGTATATTTATAATAAGACTAAGAATATATACCGATTACTTATATATTCATAACATTCATTTTAATGTATTATTAATAATACAATTTAATAAAGTATAATAGTTCTTATAATAAAATTAATATAATTTTATATTTAAAGCAAAGATAATATAAAATGAATGTATTATTATTACTATATATAGACATTTTTAATTTATCAATATTATGTATATTCTTATTTTATCAGTATTTATTTAATTGATCATTATTGATATAATTGTATATTTAATTGTGCATTCTCATTTCTCCTATTTTTTACTTTTTACATTCTTGTTTATTTTTGAATTTTAGATTATCTGCAAATTATAGAATTGTCTGAAGTTTATTAAAAACCAAATCAATAATCTCTTTGCAGACACTATTGCATGTGTTTACATTTAGGCCTTTAGCAGATGCTTTATCCAAAGTGACTTCCAAAACAAAGCAATTCGTCAAAGAATTTGACACATGCTGCTAAATGCATAAATGTAAATGAAGGTAATTAAATGTTGCATATTCAACCGTTCCTACTATATAGATGACGTAACTGCACTTGCTTCTTTCCCCATTGACAGTCATGCAAAGCAGCCTTGTGTTTTGATGAAATCATTTTTTCAATCATGTATTTCATTATATTCCAATATATGTTTTACCAGTACGCAATTCTTTTTGAGAGGCTAGAAATATACAAGCAAGAAATTGACTTATGTTTTCCGCCTGCTGCCTTTGATGTCATGTTATCAAGATTTCATCTTCCTCTGGCTCCAGAATCACATTGTGTTTTATATCTCACATAATTTGACTGTAGAGTCATGGCCTTATGAATGATGCATTTAAATAGCGCTTTATTGTGTATTGCTGTACACCCAAACCGCTTTATAATCATGTGGGGGGGTCTCTTATTAATACTACTGTGTATTGCTTATGAGCAAACATCGCGAGCTTCAGATTGTGTTTTTGTGCAGTTCTGATGAATGTGAATGCTGACAAATGCTAGTTTTCTCCTCGGTTGCGACCTGCTGATTGAGAAGCCCTGATTCATGAGATCTAATTGGCATTCTGAAACAAAAGAGAGCGAAAACTAGAAAGCAGCCTTGAAAAGCAAAGCCAAAGTGACTCAGTGTGCCAGTGCGTGACTGAATACATATTTACAGAGCTTTTATAAAGTAGCGAAACAACATGTTGTGATTGGTGTTGAACTGTGGAAATGAATCTGTCAAACGAGTGACATCAGTGCAATACAGCCCAGTGAGAGCAATGTCTGTTTGACTTGCAGTTCTCGCTTTATTTTGCACATCTCGCTGTATCGTCCACATGCCTTTCAAGACGTCTCTCGTGCTCTTGTTTTTCAGTGTTCCATTTTAATGGAAAGTGTATCAGAATGCTCTTGCTGGGAGGATGAGATTGTCTCACGCAGCCCTTCTCATGCACTCGATGACTGAACCTCAAAGCGTAGTTTTGGCTCTTGGAAAGTGCTGTGAAGAGCCCTCAGAGGTTATGCTGCATCTTAGAGTTGAATCGGTTCATTTGAGATGAACCATACAAGTGATGTGAATGACTGTAGACGTATCAGATGTGTCGTGCCCAACTGTGACGAGTGGGGCGGGGCCGAGAGCCGTGGGAACGGAGCGAGGCCGGTGGAGTAAATGGTAATGAACATTGGCCAATGTAACACAGTTCTTAGATACGGGAAGAAGGAGGCGGGAACCGGCGAACATTTAAAGACTTTAATAATCAAATAAACAAACATAACAGAAAAGCGGCAGCCCCTCACGGACGACTGCCGCACACAAAACACAAACTAAAGTTCCAGGCCTGGTCCTCTCTCGTCTTCCACTGTCGTCACTCCTCATTTAACCCTTCCGAAGCTCCTCCGTGGGACTCGAGACCGGTGAGTGGCGCAGGTGTCGTTCATTACCATTTACTCCACCGGCCTCGCTCCGTTCCCACGGCTCTCGGCCCCGCCCCACTCGTCACACCAACATAATGAGGTTGGAATGATATCGAATAGTTCAACCGCAACTAAAAATCGCCAACATTTACTCACCTTCATGCGTTTCAGACCGGTTTGACTTTTTGTTTCTTCCTTGGAACACAAAATAGATGTTTTGATGTATGTTTACACCGCTTTTTCCCCATTCAGTGAAAGTAAACCGTGATTATAGCTTTGTGAGATTTGTTTTTTGTTCGTTTTTTATTAATACTTTTATCCAGCAAAAAATTAATTAAATTGATCAAAAGTGTTAAGACACTTATGATTCAAACGATTTTGATTCGCGTTTCTACAAAAATATTAAATACACAACAGTTTTCAGCATTGATAATAATAAAAAAAGTTTCTTGAGCAGCAAATCAGCATATTAGAATGATTTCTGAAGGATCATGTGACACTGAAGACTGGAGTAATGATGCTGAAAATTCAGCTTTCCATCAAATAAATTACATTTTAAAATATATTAATTAGAAAACACTTATTTTAAATTGTAATATTTCACAATATTACAGTTTTTACTCTGGTTTTGATCAAATATATGCAGCCTTTTTTCAGAAACATAAAATGTTTTATAGGAATAAAAGTAATAGGGATATAAGTTAAGTTATAGGGATAAGAAATACCCCCCCCCCCCAAATAAATCCTAATTTGCCATTGGTCAACTAAAAGAAAGCCCCGCCCCCAGCTCAGCCCATTGGTTGAGCCAGTGCTTCTGTGTTGAGCTGGTCGATATTGATGATAGAACGACTTTCAAGACAATTAGATTATGTACACTATATTTTTGTTAATTACTTAAGTAACTAATTATTAATTAGTTAATAGGTTTAATTATACATGTTAATGTTTTAAGTGCTGTTGCTAATTCATTTAGAGCTGCAACTCATTGTTGTAGCATGTTTTTGAACTGAGTGACTTGGCTGTTTATTCATTGAAATTGATTTTTTTCTAAATGCTGGTCTTTGCAAACATGCAGACAATTCCATCTGTAAAACAGCATGTTCTGTTAAAAAAAGCTTTTAAAAACACATCTTGAAATGTGCCAGGGCTAAGAATAACTAGTCTTAAGTTGTGCATTCCAAAAATTACACACAGAAATAAAAAAGCGATGCATATTAGTAGTGTAAAGTATAAGATGGGATAATTAATTCAAGAATTGCATTTGCCCTAAGCAGTTCCAGACAAGATCTCAGACATGATATTGGAGCACATGACAGCTGGAGCAGAGGTCGATATTTTGAATTGAACGTGTGATTTAAAAACTTTTTTTATTGCAAAAATCTATGCACAGCCTCACCCCTTCCCCATCTCGTTTAATGATCCACTCTTTATTCTTGAAAGCTTCTCTGCGCTGTAGTATGCATTTTTACATTTCCAGACGTCCTCCCCGTCTGAGGCGATGAGTCACTCGTTCACAGATCCGCGGCCGTTACCGATGGCCACCAGAGAGAAACGCAGCATCCACCTTTATTATTGCGGTGCAGACCTGAGCCCTTTAAAATGGCTGTAATTACCTCCGCTCCAGTCACTAACGTTACAGCCGGCTAAAAATAACCACGGACAGAACAGGAAAGCTGGAATTTTAGCACATACGCCCATCAGTTCACGTTTGCGCTTTGGCAGGTTTGACCTGCAGAGCTCATTACCTGAAGTGTTGGGGAAATATTTCTCAGAGCAGATCGTGGCACTAAATATGCTCTCCTTAACCCTGCTGCGGCTAAGGAGGTCTTGATGGATGCCTCTAAACGCCGAGTAAAGGACTGATGGTCATCTATGAAGTCCATTTATCTCTCATGCCAACACTGTGTACAAAGAGCTCCGAATGCAACTATTTCAATCAGCTCAGTGCCGGTGCTCACTTAACCGTTGCATGTCTCTGAAAGTGAACATCCGAGGCTGGCTACGGCTGCCAACTTCAGCAGAGCAACATAAGAAACACTCCATTTCTTTTTTAGGAAAGTAAGGAACGCTCTCTATACACACATGCCATTTTAGATTTAGCTCTTGTGCTGTGCTGAAAATATTTTACCTCATTTGATGTCCCTGGTCAAAAATGACCAGCCTTATAACAATTGCTTGTAAATCTTATGCTATATTATCACCAAGTCTTGGATTTAATCTTGTTAAATCTTTTTTTTGGAGCTGAATGATTGCAGACATTGATCTGAGCTTATGCACCCCAGTTTTTGAGTGAATACTGCCAAAATTATTCACAAATAGTGTTTTTTCCACCCAAATACTGAGGTGCATAAGCTCAGAGCAATTGGGCCTAATCAATTTGAAGGAAAAAAAACTGATTTAATCCAATATATGGTAATAATACAGCATAACAAGAAATGTATGTAGGTTTTTATTGTAGGTGTAAGTGTAGCAAGGTAGAACAATTCAGTTAAATTAGGACATTTGAGCAGTAGTTTTTTAAATGTGGTTTAGAGAATATGGCATTGACATATTTTAAGATACGTCAGTGTAGGGTGCTTTCAGTTAAAACATGCATTTTAGTCTGAGACTATAGGCTTAAGAAACCGGGTACTGTTTACGTTTATTTCTATTTTTATATTTATGAATTTGGCATTTATGCAAAACAGTGTTAATTTCGTCAACGAAGACGACGACAAAAAATATTAGTTAACAAACCTTTTTCCTGTGACCTAAGACGAGACGTTGACGAGCTAAAACTAATATCTGATGATCAAAACCATGACGAAATGTGTGCCGCGTCTTATTTAAACAGACGAGACGGGACTAGAATGTTATTTGAGAACTACCGGACATTCAAAATACGTTCTATAGGCTAAGTTAACTGTCTTGTCTTTCAAAGTGTGCATCCTTGTCATTGGATTGCAATCAGATGAGGGGCGTTTGAGGTAGGGCAGCCGCAGTGGCCGGATGGGCTACCAAAACATGAACTAGCGATCTGAAACAATGGCCTCTGCACCCGAAGGGTTAGGGACTGGGTGACCAGGCGGCCCGTTTTTCCCGGGAGTCACAATTCGTTGTCGATTTAACAAAGTTAGTGAAGGCACGATTTGGTATAATTAGATTTGGTATAAAGAGAGAAGAATTAATGACTATTTTAGTTTGAAGACTACATATAAAATGTCTACCAAAATAAATAAATGTTGGTAACTGCAGTTTGACTAAAAGTTGACAAATGCAATGACTTTTCATCGACTAAAACTATGAAAGACTCAAATGACTAAAATGTGACCTAAGACTATTAAGCATTTTCATCTCAGGATAAAGACTAAATCAAAAATGTGTGCCAAATTGAACACTGATGCAAAAGGACTTTTTCATCACCAAACACCAATGACTTGTACATTCATTATATGGACAAAAGTACTGGGACACCCCTTCTTTAGAAGAGAAAAAAGCACTTCCAAACGGTGGCAACAAAGAAATTAATGTACTTAAAAATTGTATTTCCACCTCTGTTGCAACAGTTGTGAAGTGTATGACATGACTGTACCCATATGTACAAGTCATTGGTGTTTGGTGATGAGTTTTTGGCTCATTTAAAGTCACACCAGAGGTGTTCAGCTGCTTTCTGCAGACCAGTCAAGTTCTTCCACACTGACTGAATCATCATTTCTCTTTGATTCTTGTCTTATACACAGAGACACTGTCATGTTAGAATAGAAAAGGGTTCTGTCCAAACTGTGGCTATAAAATTAGAAGCACACAATTCCCTAGAATATCATTATATGCTTAAACATTAAGATTTGTACTCATGGAAATTACTAAAGTAGTCAAACCTTTCATTAGAAGGGGGTGACCCAATACTTTTGGCAATATAGTGTAGGTTTTTTCTTTCCAATAACAGTTTTCCATTCTGTTCGCGAACCAACAACACGTTTTCCTGTTTGACAAGATTTTCTTCCAGAACGTTCTTTTGAGTCACAGAAAGCTTTTGTCTCAAGCTCAAAGGAGCCGCTTGATTATGTGCCTTCTGAGAGTTGGTGATAAGAAGCAGTTTCATGTGGATGACTCATCACTGAAAAAGAACGTTATTTTGCTACATTTGTACCCCCTACAAGTTTAATTTCATCTCTCGGTTTACAGTATGTAATGCTTAAATCACAGTCCCAAAAATGAACAACAAAAAACAGTGTTCATGAGAACAAAGTGAGTTTGTAAATGAAGTAGAAGTATGCAGAGCAGAATAATGTTTTCATCTCCCTTGATTTGTCTTCTATGGTTTCTATTTTCGCTGTAGTTCAAGCATTTGTCTACCTCTTTTTTTTGGTTTGTTTGATATGTTAACCAAGGCCATCAGATCAATAAAAATAAGTTTATTAATTTAACACAGTGCAAATTTATTGATAGTTCTTCCTTAAAATAAAGACTTTTATGTTAAAGTTACGTTGATTTTAAGTTAAAATCAATGTCAAACGTTTATTTTATTTTATTACAGTAATTATTTATTAAATTAAATGATTTACTTTAATATTTTAATTTAATAAAATGTCATATTTTATGTAAATTTATAATGGCTGTTGTGTGTGAATTATTTTAGAAATACATTTTTTTATGTTTTTTTTCTTTCATTTTTAACAGTGTAGACTAAAATTGTTTCGGTTACCTATTCTTTTGATCTGATATACAATTAGTCTAATTAATTATGTTTATTTTTATTGTTTGAAAAAATATAATATAATATTCAGTACAACTGATTTTATGTGTAAAAGTGCTTTACTTTAGGGAAACGCTACCATTATATTTGCACAGTGTGCACTGACTGAACTTACTTCCACTGATCTGATAACCTTCTGGACTTCACCAATATGTTCCAGTTATTATGTAATTGTATCACGTTCACTGTGTTCTCCTTGATTCATAAAGTCTGACCCCAGTTCTTGAGTTACTCGAGCAGTTGCCACTTATGAGAGATGTTTCTTTTAAGTCGCTGTCGTATAAAAATATCTGCTGAGATCAAATGTAACGGTGAATTTAGGCATGAAATCCTTGATAAATGATCCGTGTAAAAATTGGTGCTCTGTTCATGCAGAGCAGCTATAAATCAGCAACTCTCACACTGAATGTCTCTATTATTCAACAATAAAACATCGAGGGCTGTGAAAAGAACTGCAGAGGTCATGTTAGGAGGACGTGAAAGTGATGGTTTAAAGGGATAGTTCACACAAAAAGTATTTTTACATTTTTATTGAAGCGCAAAATGGGAATCTACATATTTAATTTATTATAATTGATAAATAAATACACTGTTATTGAACCATTTTGGGTTGGTTATACTTTGTTTTTAAAATAAATATCTTTATAAAGCTTCATGTATTTGATCAAAAATACAATAAAAAATAGGAATATTGTGAAATATTATTACAATTTAAAATAACTCTTTTCTATTTAAATATATTTTAAGATGTAATTTATTTCTGTGATGCAAAGCTGAATTTTCAGCATCATTACTCCAGTCTTCAGTGTCACATGATCTTCAGAAATCATTCATATATTCGGATTTACTGCTCAAGAAACTTGTTATTAATGTTGATCTGGCACAGCACATTCATGTATGATGCATATTAAATTTAATTCAATTATCTAATCTTTTTAAATTATAGCAAATTTAATGCATTGCTTGTGGTGCCATTTTTGAGTCCAAATCTTTTGCAGTAAGAAAGATTATTGGTGAATAACAACTACAGTCTTCGACTGTTTCTTGCACAAAGCTATTGTGTGGCTTTGGGAGACCTGACGGTAATACAGCACATGAGTCATATGTACTTTTATGGTTCTTTTATTCTGCAATTTGCTCATTTTTGTAGCTTGAAAGCATCACTATGAACCGTTTTTGTACGGAGAAGAGCAGCGCGCGCCGTATCTTTTCAGCTACATGCAACTCATCATGAGTTCTCTCCCCAGACAGACATGCAAATAAAGACTTTTCTCTCCATTTTTAAAGAGTTAAAAGGTCAGAAATTATTCACCACATGACACGATCATTAGTCTAAAACATCCTTCGGGATCCGTGAGTCAGAACTCAAAAAAGCGAGTTCTTTTTTTCAGCTAAGTGGGCTTTAAATGTACATTTGCATATTCAAACGGCCGTTCATGTTTGAAAGACTGACGTCGGACATCAGAGATTATGAATTTATGAATGTAGATTTATGCTAAAACCCTGGAATTACTTAAATCTGAAGTTCATAATTACCACCATTTTATGTCAAAGAGACTCTTACTCACCATGTTGTGTTATTTATGACGCATTATTTGCTTTCGGCCTGAATTTTCCCACCCCGCTCATAATGCTTGAGGGCGTACGGTTATGTTTTGATGGCCCTTGAAACCTTGCTGGTTGTGCTGAATAACTATGTGGGCTGTTTACTCTCCTGTAGACAGTAAGATACAGTAGAGCGAATACATTAACACCTGCCTCCGTTTCCTTTTAACAAGCTCTCCACATCCAGCCCAAGAGACTCGCCGTCTCAGTTCTGCATCATCATCCCTGTAGCTATCAGCGGAGAATGAGCTTTTACCTAGCAAGCTAAAGGTAGATTTGGCCAAAAATAAATCCTCTCACTGCATGTTTATTCACCTCCACAGTCACTCTTAAACATAAAGCTCCTTTATTGGCACCTGTGGTCTCATGAAGAATCGTTTCATTCCACAAAAGGTTCTTCACAGTGGAAGAAGATTCTTTAGATTATTAAAAAACATGGTTCACTGACAGGAAATGGTTCTTCTATGGCATCCCTGCAAAAAAAAAGTTTTGAATCTTTGTATGGAAATAAACAGCATTAAAAATAATCACAAAAAGATGAAAGGTACCATAACATATAATACAATATGAACACTTTATATGAGCAGCAGACTGAAATTTAGTTCTTGCGCTGTACTGAAAACAAACATACCTAATCTTGTCTTTGTTTGAAGATGACCGGCCTAAAATAGAAAAATTGCTTGTAAATTTCTAGTTATGCCATACTTTAACCAAACCTTAGTATTCAATCTTTTTGTCAACTTGTTTCTTTCAATTAACAGTTTTTTTTTTTTTTTTTTTTGATTATTGCCTCATTGATATGAGTTTATGACCTCTGTTTTTGAGTGAAAAACATTATTTGTGTCTAATTTTGTCAGTATTCACTCAAAAAAATGAGGTGTATAAGCTCATATCAGTGAAATAAAAATTGTGCCAATTGAAAGAATCACAATTTGACAAAAAGATTGAATCCTAGATTTGGTGTTAATGTAACATAATGAGATATTTATAAGCATTTTTTGTGTGTGTGTGTAGGGGGTCATTTTCAATCGGGAAAAGCACAGGTATAAAATCCACAAAAAGTACCAAAATTATAATTTTTGGGGCTAGTTATACCCTGTGTGAGCAAGGTCAGTAAGTTTCAGTCCAATGTGTTAACATTAACTAGCAATTTTGAAGGGGGGGGGGGGTCGTCTCATCAGAACACAACCTGAGGTCATTATTGACTGAAAATCTTCCCCTCACAAATCACACTTTTCTAAGAAAAAGCAGAATAGGGGACTTATGGTGAGTAAACAATGACAGAATTTGGACTAGTGTTTCATTTGTGACTGAAATGAGCCAAAACATGTTTGATTTCCATTTATAATGACTGTGCTATTCAGTGTCGACATCAAAGCGAGCGCGAGTGTCCCAAATCCGGCCCTCTGTTTCTACATTCTCATTAAACGACAGCAATCTCGCTTTCGCCTCAAATGTCTTTGATAAGGCCAGATTCTCACTGAAGGCAGATTCATTAGCTCTCGGTTCATTCCCACAGAAGTTACATCAGGGACTGGAAACGACACCTTTCCCCTTTCAAATGCTAATACATCTTTCTGCTTGAAAGGAATTCACGTGTCAAACTATCAGGAAAGTGTCCTTTTGTTTCTTAGGAATGACCTGATAGATGGATAACATCAGAATAGTGTCAGTTTAACAGAATGCACATTCTTCAGATGAATTAAGTGTGGATGGACCCTTTTCATTTAAAACAAATATATGTACATTTATAACACTATACTTTGTGTTATGTCACCTTTGCATGAAATTATTAAAAACTAGTTAACGCTAATGCAAGGGTGTTTCTAAAGCAGCATTTATGAGAGTGACGGTAAATTTGACTCATTCTCTCTTCTGACTGTCGTTTTTTAGCCTCTCTCAATTCTTCTTCCTTTTTTTGAAAGTCGTGGAAATTTTCTTTTGCTACTATAGTGGATGGAAAAATTTTCTTTTGATATGGGAGCAATATATATTTATAAATATTTTTTTTCGTTTTTTTTGTCAATAGTTTTATTCAGCGGGGAAGCTTTACACTGATGAGAAGTGACAGTAAAGACATTTATGATGTTACAAAAGATTATTTCAAATGACTGCTGTTCTTTTGAATTTTCTATTCATTAAAGAATCCTGAAAAAAGCTCATCGTTTACAAAATATTAAGCAGCACAACTGTTTTCAACACTGATAACAAGAAGTTCTTGAGCAGCAAATCCGCATAATAGAATGATTTCTGAAGGATCATGTGACACTGAAAAATACATTTCATTTTAAAATGCATTAACATATAAAACTGTTATTTTAAATTAGTGTAATTCAATTATTGTAAATTATTGGAATCTTCTGCAATCAAAATCTAAATTAGAAAATTAGCTGTCTTTGGATCATTTTTAAAACAGTTATTCGGCTAATGGAAATTGACTGGACGATATGTAACTGTTTTTAAGTGTCTCTAGTCTGTTTGTGTTGTAATATTTTGTGATGAAACTGATGTATTGCAGCCCATTTTGTCCAGGACACTCCTGCGAAAGAGATTTTGAATCTCAGAGAGTCTCTTCTGGTTAAATAAAGGTTAAATAAAAAAATTGTGAAATATTATTACAATGTTTTATTTATTAACTTTAATATATTTTTGGTTTAAAATCTAAAAATCTTAACCAAACCCCAAGCTTTTGAACTGGTATACAGTGCCTGCCAAATATGATGAAACTTAAAATGATGCACTTAAAGTATATTTGTCAATGCATTACTTAAAAAAGGGTCATAAAAACATGGAAGTATTGTGGACAAGTTGTATTTTTTTATTTGTAAAAACATGGGGAAATTAGTACAGTCTTTGAAAGGCATGGGAATCACACACACACACACACACACACACACACACACACACACACACACACACACACACACACACACACACACACACACATACACATTCTGGTTGAGATCTGCTTCACATCATTTTAATTTCAACATTTCAAGATTTAATTTAATAGATATTACTTTTGTGTGCAAGTGAAAACCTGATTTGTAAGTGAATCATTATTTTTCAACTGGCTCATTAATCATTCAGAATGATTCATTAGTGAATCTGGATGAATGAAAACTATTTTTAAAAACTGTTAGCCAGGCATTACCATCAACTAGCAATGCCATGAAAATGTATTGGTCAAAACTGTTTGAGAACATCATTAATAAACAATGGCAAAAACGTTTTTTTATTTAGTTCTAAAATGATAAAAACAACTGATATTGCATTTTTATAAAGGACTTTATTATGAAACATTATGCCCATAAATCCTGTGTTAAAGTTTGTTTTGCATTGCAAAAATGTCTTGATGTGAAGTTTTATTTCTGAGAAAAGCTCTAATATCATTTGTTTTGCAGATACAACTTCATTCTCTAATGCAATGACATGCAAACATTTTGAGAGGCTCATGCAGGTATGACCAAATGCTTCTTGGGGGCTTTTTAATTGTGTGCCACGTTTTACATCCAGGTCAGTATTTGAAAGGTATTGTTCATGCTGTTGGCCTATTGTGCTCTAATTAAAATAAATGCTTGACTCGGCAGGGAAAATTACCAGCAGGAGGCAGTATTGAACATCCGTAGCTTATAATGTCAGATGTCACATTTTAAAGCAGCAAATCATTAGATTTAATGATAATTAACATCTAGAGTCTTACTGATTCTCAATAAGATGCTGTGTTGTATACAGTGTAGCAGTCATTTACGTCACATACTACATAATCTAGTACTGTAAATCGAAGCCATCCTCATTTTGAGATCCGTGTCTGTCGGGTTCCTCTGCCTGATGGATTTTCTCTCCCGGCTCCTCTGTACTCCGGCGGTTTAAGACTCCCCTTTTATAGGTGCTAAGTGGATTTGGCACTCTTTATATACTAACATTGACATTTCCTGCATGTCTGGGAAACAGGGCGCGGGATATGAAAGCGCGGGCTGGCTGAGATCAGTAATCTGAACACGTGTGAATGCAGCTCTCTGGATGTTGAAAGGGGGGGAAGACTCGTTTGGGCCCCTGCACACTGAAATGCTGATGTGAAGGAAGCGGCGTGTTAAGGCTTCAGATTGGAGGCGGCATTATGAGAGTCTGCTGTGCTCCGCTGATTTCAGAATTGCAGTGACCAAATGCTGCACGGGAGATAAATTGCTAAACGCACATGGATGTAGTAACTCGTTTTCCTCCTGTCCTTTTTTCTCCCTGTGAAATTATTTGTATGTGTTTGGCTATTCAGGAAGATCGATTAGATCTGTAATAGACAGAAGACAATAGCTAGATAAGTAAATGGACGCAATTTGGGAACGATAAAACTAAACAATCTATCAAGCACTGTTGGGTTTTTGGCTGCACTGGTGTAAATAACTAAAACAATCCATTTTGTCTTTAAGCGAGTAAACATTCCATCTTCTGCTTTATTTTTGGGAGAGTATTTAAAGGGACAGTTCTCCCAAAAATTACAACTCTATTATAATTTATTCACCCTCATGTCGTTCCAAACTTGTATGATTGACAGGTTTGGAACACAAAAGATTCTTCATTAAAACGATAATTGCAGTTGATTTGATTGTAATTGTTCCACATCTGGTCAATTTGGACATAGGCACAAAATGTTTTTCTTTTTTTTCCTGTTACTCAATGCCAATTTGTTCTCTCTTATGTTTGATGGTTGATGCTTTGCAATATTATCAGTCATTTGCATGGTATTTGTATTGTTTATCAGCATTCAATAATGCATTAAATTGGTCAAAAGTGAGAGTAGATATTTATATTGTTACAAAACATTTCTATTTCAGAAGAATGCTGTTCTATTCATCATAGAAAAATGGGGTGTAAAATCTATGAATAATATAAATATAAAACAATTCCAAAATATTACTCTTTTACTGTTTTTTTTTTTTTTTTGCAAATAAATGCAGCCGTATTGTATTTAATACAACATGGACAACAGGGAGACCTCCTGGGAAAACTAGGTTGCTGTTGGAAGAGGTGTTAGTGAGGCCAGCAGGGGGTGCTCACCCATGTGGTCTGTGTGGGTCCTAACGCCCCCAGGATAGTGACCGGGACACTATACTGTCAAAAAGCACTGTCTTTCGGATGAGACATTAAACCGAGGTCCTGGCTCTCTGTGGTCATTAAAAATCCCATGGCACTTCTCGTAAAGAGTAGGGGTGTAACCCCGGTGTCCTGGCCAAATTCCCTCCACTGGCCCTTGTCAATCATGGCCTCCTAATAATCCCCATCCACTTGATTAATCTATGACTCTCTCTCCTCTCCACCTGTAGCTGGTGTGTGGTGAGCGCACTGGCGCCGTTGTCCTGTGGCAGCCGTCGCATCATCCAAGTGGATGCTGCACACTGGTGGTGGTTGAGGAGAGACCCCCCCCCCACACACACACACACACATGATTGTAAAGCGCTTTGGGTGTACAGCAATACACAATAAAGCGCTATATAAATAAATTAATTTCTTTCTTTCTTTCCACCATCCCTATTTTAGGTTATTTTTATTATAATTTTTGGGCATTGTTGCTGTGGTTGCCAGGGTGTTTTTGGTGGTTGCTAGGTGGTTACTTACGGTCTCAAGTCAAAGGATCCCACCCTGAAGTCTCTATGATATCCTGGTCTCGGTCCTTGCTTCGGTGGAAATGTTTTCCCATCCACTAGGTAAAAAGTGCAATCACTTCTGAGAAGTAATGGCACACGAGCTGCTCGATTTGAAGTATCGTGCACGTCTGTAGCACAAATGGTGCGAGACGAAGTTTAATACTCTAGGTAACTACCTATAGACCAATTGCCTGACATTCCTCTCTGCTTGCTATTGGATTTTTTGACTACTTCATTATTGATTAATTTCTATGGTTTCTCCTGGGCTTCTCCTCATCCTTTATCTATTAAGGGACTAAATTTCATCCCTACGAAACTCAATCTTTGGCCCTCTTTGCCCTCCAAGAATGCACAAAACCGAAACCGCTGTCAGCATCAAAATGGTCATCTCATGTTTCCGAACCCCCCCGCATGGACGTGGGTGTTACAACCCGGTTTAGACCGCATCACCCTCACTTCCGAACAATCCAGACTTCGTAGAGGTTAGATTTAGATCACTAGCTCGCCGTTCAGTCCATCGTGATGGGTTCCGCCGAAGACGAAGAGCAGCCCCGGCCATCAGACATCACTGTTTTCGGAGCCAACTGCAGCCTTCATGGCCTGAGCCACATCTTCCTGCCCGGAGGAGTGACCTTCAGACGTCTGCTCTGGGCAGCAGCGTTCCTCTCCTCGCTGTCCATCTTCCTCAACCAGGTGGTTGGAGCCGTGATGGACTACCTCAGTTATCCTCACGTCACCATCCTGGACGAAATGGACAGTCCCTTCATGTTCTTTCCGGCCATCACCCTCTGCAACTACAACAGCTTCAGACGCTCCCAAATGACCCGCAACGATCTCTTCTGGATGGCGGGGATGCTCGGTGTGGAGCAAGGCGACTTCGATGACTTCATGGCCGCCCTGGGACAGCCTCTGGACAACAGCAAGTTCTTCCCCAGCAAGACCTTCAACATGCTGGAGTTTGTGCAGAGAACCAGCCACAACATTGAAGAAATGCTGCTGGACTGCAAGTATCGTGGAAAAGATTGCGGGCCGGAGAACTTCACAGCTGTGAGTAAAGGTTAAAGCTGTTTGATTGTCCCGTTGGTCATTTATAGGGATGCACGATATGTCAGGACCAAATAGTTTTTAGCCTTTTTTCCCAATGAATTGGTATAATGGATGATACTGGTTGTCTTATTGTGTAATTTAGCTTTTTTGCAAAATTACTGGTTGTCTTATTGTGTAATTTTGCTATTTTGAGTTTAAACATTTTTAGTGTTTAAGTCATCTCAAAATGCATATACAGTTTTCATAAATATACATTATAATGTTGCGATGTCTAAATTGATTTGATTGAATTTATTTTTTATTAATTTAGACAAAATAGACTGGCTGTAGAGAATTGGCCATAGCAATAGTTTCTTTAAAAATATATAGTTGTTTTTAAATATGTTATGGCCTGGCTGTAGATAATTGGCCAAATATTTTATATATATATATATATATATACATACATACATACATACATATATTTATAATTGAATCGTTTTTAAATATTTTATGGCTATAGATAGTTGGCCATGGCAATATATCAGTATATATTTTTTTAATTCTATGTAACAGTATATAATATATAAATATGTATTATGGCCAAATATATTAGTAGACAATAATAACATATTTGGCCATTTTATATATATCATGGCCAATTGTTTATGAACAGCCCAATCTTTTTTGTATATATTAATCTATTTGTGTGTGTGTGTGTGTGTATAATACAATATTATATATAAGTCCAATTTATCTATTAAATATTTATAACCATCCAATTTTGGACACTGATACCATATATAATTAAAAAAATAATTTTTATAAAAAATAATGTCGGTGCATAGTCGTGTCCAATCATCAAATAAAGAACGCAAACCAAGTGGATAATCTAAGTTTTGAGATTAATCCTTGTTTAATTGAAACGACAGACAAACCCAATTTCGATCAATTTTAACGCTATTTCTGAAAATACCAATTTCCACTTTCTTTAAATATCACCAAAAATGTGAACCTTCTAGGCAATTAGAAAGTGTGTGCATGTGACCTTTACGTTTCTTCTCTGTTGAAGGAACTTCGAGAAAACGTCTTAGTCTGCCAGCAAATGGCTGTCAAAGCCTGGAGAAAAAGGATTGCATTTCAATGATATGGCCCATTGATTTGAGTAATGAAAGTGGAGCCGCACACAGGGTCTGTTGCTCTAAAAAGAATCTGTCTTTTTGCACTGATCAAGTGTCTGTGCAACATATCTAAAACGTCATCTTATCCATCACAGCAGAAGCCGCTGAGCTGCTGTTGGACTGTCAGAAGAAGGTTTGCTTTTATAAACACCAGGGTTCAGGACGACACGGAAATCGATATCCAAAGCTTCTGCTTTTGGGTCTGTGGATATGATGTATTTGTCACGTCCTCGCTTTCGCTAGACTTTCGATTTCAGCTGAATATCGGTAATTCAAGCTGTGCAGTCAGCTCTAAGTTTAGAGGGATTTGATTAAATATGTATGAATGCCTTCATCGAGTGCATATGTTTCCCAAGCCTTGGGCACGGTGGTCTGATTGTCTGGCAGAGATCATTAACAAGAAATATATCCATCAGTTAGTCACTAATGCTGTTCAGTTGTTCCAGCTCATGATATGATTTTTAACTGCTGCATTAATACAGCCAAGTCCACCAAAACAAGCAGAGGAACGTGCACAATACAAGTTCTAACATTTCATTACCTCAAAAACTAAAATGAAATGCAACAAAAGCAATCGATAAAGCAGTCGATGAGCTGATAAGGTTTGTGTTAAACAATCCAAAAAGTCATTTACTCCAGAGTTTCTGCACCAGATAATTTTAGAAGTGTTTGTATTTGATGCCTTGTGTAAGTGGCTGCTGTCCATTAGTTTACGGAGACACAAGCACAACCATTGATCGTCTAAGTCAGCCATGTATCATGATGAAATTGTCTCTCAAGCTGCTGTCCAGACTCGAGACTAATTGTTTTGTTGGCAGTGGACGTGTCTACATAATGTCTTTCATCTAGCGGTGAAGTGTGCAGTTTTCCACCACAGGATTGTCTTTCAGTAATCGGTTTGTGGTGCGGCCTAATCAGTGTTGTGTACGGGAATGTTGTCTCAATGTTTTAAGCTCACATAATTAATGATACTGGAATCAGGAAAACTGTGATTTGTTGTATAAGCTACTTAAACTTCATTGTTGTTGTATTAACATGAACACATTTACGTTGCAACCTTTACAAAAGTAATGCAACAGCACTGTACAAAAATGCTAATGCTATGGTACTTTGAAAATAAATGGTTAAAACAATTTTCACTCAGAAATTGCTAGTGAATTTGTCATAAAACCAGATTTTCTATAATGCGGAATGTCACGGAATCTGCCAAACTCTGGATGGATAAATCAAACATAGGCCAGTACACTTAAATCAAAACGTGATGTGGACTAGTGTCTGTGAAATATTAAGCTGAAAAAATACTATTTAAATATGAAATAGTATAATAGTGTTTCAGTGTGAATGAATGGCACAGATGCGCAGTTTTGTTTACTACACACACACTGAAGCGCATGTGACGCTCATGGTATTTTCAGCCTCTGCCACCTCGGAGTATGAGTTACATAAACACATGAACATAATCTGTGTAGAACTGCTCTAAGAGTCGCTTCATGAGCATCTTACCGTTTCTTTTGAGAAAAACTATCATCATAACATAAACAGAAAATAATGTCAAAAAAGTTTGCTTTAACTTGCAGAAACTGTGACAGAAATATATTACTTATTGTTATGATAGTACTACTATAATTACACTGAACAAAATTATAAACGCAACACTTTTTGTTTTCTGTACACATAATGCCTATTTCTCTCAAATATTGAGAGAAATAATCATGCTGTCTAATCAGCATGATCTTGATATGCCACACCTGTGAGGTGGATGGATTATCTCATTCACTAACACAGATTTAGACAGATTTGTGAACAATATTTGAGAGAAATAGGCCTTTTGTGTACATAGAAAAAGTCTTTGATCTTTGAGGCCAGCTCATGAAAAATGGGGGCAAAAACAAAAGTGTTCCATTTATAATTTTGTTAAGTGTATATTATAGTATATACTTATATAATGATTGTTATTATTAAACAATATTTTTTTAAGGAATATTTGTACCTCAATAAATATTTACCGGACTTTATTTAGCAGAAAAAATGTAAATGCACAACACAGTTTTTCAGAAAAAAGAAATAAAATAAGAATAATAAATATTTTTTTATACAATAAGTTACTTACGCATGCTTTTGATTATTATGATTTAATGAAACCATTAAAGTTAAACCCAGAAAATTAATGCAAAACAAATTTGGTAAAAATTAAACTGAATTTGAGAAAAATAAAACTTTTCATAGGGTCTTAAATTAATTTTTTGTTTTAAATTTAAATAAATTGCTGTTAAATTATTTCAATTAATTAGACATGCTTTTTGATTAGTACAATTTGATTTAACCATTAAAATAGTCTAGAAAAAATTTAAATGGAAAAAATCAGAATCCATAAAGATTAAAACAGAAAAAAAATGAATTTGGGAAAAAAAATGTAAATGAATTTTAGAAAATATGTAATGGATTTCATAGGCCCCTATGAATTTCTCAAATATTTACAAATAAATGGTAAGTAATGTTGAATTTGGAAGTAGAAAGACCAAGATAGTATTTAAATACTTTAAAAAAAGAAAATTTTAAGTGTTCTTTATTTCTGAACATATATTCTTATCACACTTATCACACAAAACTACAGTGACTATATGAGTACCTTGTTTTTAGTATGGTAAAAAATATATAAGGAAGACTATACTAGGCTATGAAGGCCATGCTATCATAAAAATAAGAATTTTCTTGGTCTCTGAAATAGTATTTTCTTATAATAAATAAAAATTATTTAAAACTTGGAGAAAAATGATATTGTACTGACTTTCTAAGCATATTCTTATACTATCATATTTACAAAACTACAGTGAGTATATACGAATATAGTACTTCACAGAATACCATGGTTTTTGAAAAACTTGGCATAACAAGGAAGTCTATGCTAGTATAAGAAGGCCCTGCTAACATAAAAATTAGATAATTGTCTTGGTATGTGTTGGAAATAATTGCTATTTACGCTAATAACAGCAACAAAACACACAGGCGCTATAGTTGGCTAAACGTCTTGGCATTCCTGCATTAGCTCAGCCAGCAGTAGTAGGTTCAAATAAGATTGGACACTGCAGTACTTGTTGGTGTGAATGCCTTTTACTTCAGCGGGAACTTTCATGCCCAGCAGGACTCTTTAGTTTGTATAATGCGTAAATGAGCTAGTCAGTTAAGAGCGGCTCAAAATATTAGCTCCCTGGCAGCTTGGCTTACCCAAGGCAACAGCGGAAAGACTATTATGGCTTACGTTCTGGTCACTCCAGGGTAATTTTGCAAGGAAAACAGTGTGACTGTGCACTGCATCTGACACATAAGCTGTTTTACAGCCATATCACACTAGCTGCCTAATAACGGGATAGCTTGCTTTGCTTCATTATAGCTGGTCTCTGGTCTCTTCAGGCGCTAGACTCATCTCACAGCACAAACAAAAAGTACTTGTGATATTAAAGTGTTTTTGGACATGCTACCATGAAGTACCATCTAAAAATTATTGTTTATCAATATGGTAATTATTGTATTAGCTGGTATTAGCTGATTGGCATGTCACCATATTATAATTTGTTGAGATAGTGAATTGGTGGGTTTTCCACGACATTCTAATTTATTGAGATGCACCTGTACATGATATAGTGGGATTCTTTAATTTACATTTATATTTACATTTTTTCATTTAGCAGACACTTTTATTATTTCCTGTTGTAGACCACGAAATAGCAATTGATCATAGTTAACAGAGCATGAAGAGTAGACGTGTTTCAAAGGTCATCGATGTTTTTCAAAGAACTTGTTCATGTCTATTAGACACATCTGACACAAACATGTTAACATTTCCGCACTACAGGGCAGCTCACTTCTTCTGAACATACAAAATATATATTTATTATTTATCATTACATTTGTTTGCCTCTCTGTGCCACATACTGTAGCCTATTTTGATGCAGCTAAATTCTCAATACAACTGTTTTCATTTATATATTTTATTGTTTCTGTTGTCAGACAACGGGATGGATATGAAATAGTGACTGAAACGCGACCCATTAAGACTACATTAAAAGCTCTCCCTCTCCAAATATCCTGATTTATAATCGTGCAGGCGTCTGATAAAACCAAATAGGCTACACCTAAGATAAAGACAATGTGATTTCGGATATACTTGCATGTAAAATTAGAGAAGCAACATATCTGTGTTTTAACAGAAAGCACAGCTCCTTATTTCAGCTGCTCGCTGAACAGAGCAGAAGCAGAGAGAGAGAGAGAGAGAGACCTCGCGCTCGTGCGGCAGTCAGCTTCAGACGCATAACATTTTCATTTGCTACAAGCAGGATACACAAGAACAGAAGAACGTTCAACTCGGACACGCAGACGGTTGTTATGGTAATAAACTTTCGCGTGTCCGTGCTTAATGCGCATCTCGTATATGAAAAGCATTTTAGGGGGCCCTTGGCTTTTGGGGCCCAAAGCAATCGCCTACCTTTGCCTAATGGGTAAGTCCGCCCCTGACACATACATGGGCGCGCGCACACACACACACACACACACACACACACACACACACACACACACACACACACACACACACACACACACACACACACACATTTTTCAATATAAATAAAATAAAAAACAGCAAGTGCAGGGCCAAGCACAACATACCTAGAGCTTAGACATGATGTTTCTGTTTTGGAATGAAAGTAAAATTGCGATGGTCTCTTTCAAAAGCAGATGGAAATGGTGTAGCATTTGGTCCGGCGTGAGCTTGTTTTGAAATGAAGGCATGTCTGAACAGATCTCATGATGATAGGTTGCAGCAGTGGCTCTGGAAATGAAAGGAGGATGATGGGTACTAGATGGAGTATTATGGCATGAGATGGCTGTAAAGATGCCTTTGCGGTTCTGCTTGAGTAGCATAAGGGTGAGCCGAAATGAGATGGAGTGATTTAGGGATGAAATGTATGGATGTGGCATTGATTTAGTTCTGTAGGGAGAGATGGAGCGAACAGAAGCAGAATGTAGTCCCTTTCCTTTCCATCTTAGTCACACACCCAACAGCTGCCCACACTAATGAGCTTGTTTCTGCCAGCCGAGAGTCTGAATCGCTCTAAACAGAAACAGCAAACCAAAAGCATCTAATTTCTCAGGCTTAGGTCTTTTGCTGGACCGAATTATACTTTTAAATGGCTTTCAGGTGACATTCCTTTTATTTTTCAAACCCAAAATGCATCAGGGAAGCCACATTTATTAGACCCACAATCAGTTTCTTCTGAACTGGAATAATGTACCTGTAATTGAACTTTATTATTTCCAGTGTTCGAGTCCATCTTTGAGAAATGACCCCTAAGGTGGCCTTAAACGCAATATTGGCAACGTAATAATAAGATATCGAGGTTAGCAAGGGGGGTTCATATTACTGAGGGGTTTGGGGTCGTCAGAGGTGGGTGAGTATTCTATTCTGAATAAACACATTTAATAAATAAAATAAAAATGTGTTATCCTAAATATATAGATGCATAAAAAATAAATACATGTTCATTAATTAAAGCAAAACGTCTTATACATGTTGAATAATACATGCTTTGTTTTGTTTACCTTTTTTGTTTTGTTTTATTCATTCATTCATTCATTCATTTAATGTACATATGTTTATTTATGTTTATTTTATATATCTATGTATTTAATATTGGATAATACCTATTAATTATTTGTATATTTCTATAAATATAATATTTAATAATTGACAATTAATTAATTTATATAATATACATTTATTTTGTCTATTCTATTCTGAAGAAACACATTAAATAAATAAAATAAAAATGTGTTATCTAAAATATATAGATGCATAAAAATAAACACATGTTCATTAAATAAAGCAAAAAGTCTTATATATGTTGGATAATACATTTTGTTTTGTTTCCATTTTTTGTTTTGTTTTATTTATTAATTCATTAATCCATTAATTAATTTATTTAATGTACATATGTTTATTTATATTCATTTTACATATGTATGCATTTATTATTGGATTATGCCTATTAATTATTTATATATTTATTTGTATAGTTCTATAAATATATTATTTTATAATTGACCATTCATTTATTTATAAAATATACATTTAATATACATTTTTCTGCTTTGCTTTGATTAATTCCATAATTAAAGAAATCCCTTCATCTAATCCAGTGAAATGCTGCTAAATCATAAATATAAAATAAGAGGTAAAATGCAGTTGCGGATCAATGTCTTACGCTTCTCCTATTCTTCTTGATTGATCACCATCATTTAAATTGCCACTGAAGGTTTATTACCCATATGTTAAATTGTCAGATAGTGTTTATTTTATTAATGCCATATTCCAGAAGTTGCGTTATAAATCACAGGATCATTATGATGGCTTTCTTTCATTGTGAACCTAAAATAGCATCAAATTGTTATACGGTAGTGAAAACACAGGAAATGCCTCGGCGGCATCAGGAAATAAATCCATCGACGGTGTCACGAACCCGGAGAAAAATCCCAGAACATTTGAGAAGATCTTTCTGAAGGTTTGCATCACATTAGAGAGCACAGACAGACTGGCCTTTTTCTATTTAGTTTCTGAATAACAAATGAAGCTCACTGCCTTTCCATCAGCTTCCAGCAGTGTGACCTTGTGTCTCGTATTTCTTTCCCATGTGCAGAGCTTTTGTTTCTCATAATGCTGAAACAGATCTATAGCACTCCATCATCACTCCAGGATTTCATTACCACTTCAGTGTAAACCGAGATTTCCCCAAATAATACGTGCCCTTTTGTACAGCTGATTAAAGTATTCGCTTCCTGCACTTCAATATACTGTAATACTTGTGGTATGAAAATCTCATTAATAATTGCTCAAATGCACGAGCAAACATTTCAGATCTCTTTTAAAGCATCTATAATTAATTTAGATGGTGATTAATACTCCTGGGTCGAACATTGGGCCATTATGTTCTCACCTGATGATGTTTAATTAGCGTCTGACGCACCTGGGATGGTAATGCTAGCCGCTGTGGATGTTCATCTCAGATGTGATCGGATCAGCATCTGTGTCTCTATGTGAAATGAATACGGCCAGGCTCAGCTGCGGTCCGGTCTGTCTGATTCAATGGACTCGTGTCTGATTTGATCAATAACTCTTTCTCCAGCAGTATTGTTGTACGGGCTTCTGAATATTTGTCATGATGTGTGTTTTGTTCTGGCACAGACTCATGTAATGATACACAAACATGAACGCGGCACATTAAAGGAAGCTTTATTGATCGCATTTGTGCACCACAGAAAATAATTTTGATTCAAATCATAATCATATTTACAGTGATGCACTTCCAGTCAATAGGGGATAAACGTTATTGTTAAAAGTGTACACTATTGAAAATATAGTGATGAAACATTGTTTTAACAAGACTAATGAGAGTAGCATTTGCTCTGAATATGATTTTTGCAGTATATATCTGAAATATTCCTGTAATATTATTAATCTATTTACTTTTTTAATGCATGTTCCTAGTTATGTTTATTTTATCTTTTTTTGTGTGTGTATATTTTTATGCCTCTTAAATTATGCCTGTATTGCAACTTTAAATAATTCCAGAATTAATAATAATTCCAGAATTAAGTATTGATAATAATAATTCCAGAATTAAGTATTATTATTATTATTATTAATAATAATAATAATAATAATAATTCCAGAAATAATGATAATAATAAATCTTTCTTTCTTTCTTTCTTTCTTTCTTTCTTTCTTTCTTTCTTTCTTTCTTTCTTTTATTACAAATCAAATATGCATACTTATTTTATGTAAATATAATACACTTATTCTTTATGCCTCATAAAATATTCCAATATTGCAACTTTAAGTAATTCCAGAATTCAATATTCTTTTTGTTTTTGTGACATCGCAAATCTTATTTTTTTTTCATTTATTTATAATTGTATTATTTATATTACATGTTAAATGTTTTAAATGTACATGTTTATTTTAATTATTATATAAATATTATAATTTATAATGTTTATTTTTTTATTAAATGTTTGTTTTTGTGACATCACAAATTGTATTTATTTAGAGTATTTATTTGTTTATATTATTTATTAAATGTGAATGTTTATTTATAAATGTTGGATAATGCACATTTTATTTTAATATAAAATGTATTCTGCTAAAATAACTACTCATTAGTTAGTTATTAGTTATGATTGTTTTTCCTCATAAAACATGCCTCAAGCCATTCTTGGAATTGAAAAAAATTCTAGAAATTTGTTAACAATAAATAAATGTTTGACATCACAGATCCCTCTTACCCCCCCCCCCCCCCGCCAACCATTTTTATTTTCTATTATGTATTCACAGTTCAGTCCAATCAGTTCCTAATAAATAAAGCAGGTCTTGCTCCACATTTTTTATCTGATTATCCCGTTGCACTAAGAACTATTTCAGAATGATTATGTAAGCAAAAAGGGTTGTAAATGCCATTTCATGTTGAGTTTATGGCAACTCTCATTAACATGCCAAGGATAGCTAGGGTGGTTGGCAAGATTTTATGTGAACTAAAATTCCTAGCATAAATCTATCATACGGCTCCAGAAGATTTTAAATATAGCACATAGACTCATATGCACCACATTTTCTATATGCCTTTTTTGCATCTTTCTCAAACATTAACGCTGCATTGCTTATAAAAAAATGTCTCATTTTGTGTTTTGGGCAGAAATAGTCCTACAGGCTTAAAAACAACATGACAGTGTTTTCATTTTTGGGTGAACTGATCCTTGAAGAGAGTCCAGCCTTTCTTGACTAACTCCATCTTGAGTTAGTGTAGGTATTAAACCTGAAGCAGGTTGTCCGCGCTCTGCGAGTGACGGAACAGGTCTGTTTCTTCTCCTGCTTGCGCTCGGAGTCGCAGAACCTGGGTTTGAAGAAAACAGCATCTGTTATTTACTGATACAGACACACTCGTCTCCCAGCAGACTCTGCGTTTAGGGAATACAGAAGCAGCCAGGCAGCGGTGCAACTCATTTCAGCTCCTGACTCGCTCAATCATTCGGACGGAGTGCCTTGGGTCTCCCTAGCAGCTTTAAATGCCAATCTGCTTTGATCACTGTTTGTAACTAACAGTTTATATATTGCTTGCTGTTATTAACAGTTAGTGCCTGGGGGACACACTTGTTTGGTTTGGATTTGTGGGGTTTTCCGTGTAAATTAATCTAATGTGTGTGCTTTTAAAAGAGGCTTTCATAATTTATACTGTGCTATAGTAACATCTTTCATTTATGACCCAGTGCTGTGTTAGAACTGTGGCCACACGATGGCGATGTTACCAAAGAGATGACATGTTTTCCACTGCGAACTGATGAACGGATGTGTTTAAGAAGCTGCATGAACTGCACAAAGAATGTTTGTTCAGCACAAATCTGGGTCTGTTCCCGGATTTGAAGCTAAATATGTTTTTTGGTTGACTGTGGAGATTTTAGGATTATTTAAATTAGTTTAACATGGGTTGCTGTTGTTTTCAGCAGTGAAGTTGGCCTAAGGTTTTTTAGATTTTTGAGACTTGTTTTTGATTTTCAGTTTTGTTTGATATTATATAATTAGCATTTTATTTTCAGAAACCGAAAAAGTTAAATATTCTTCGAACATATAGCTAAATAAAAGTTTATTTTTACCCCGAAATACTTCATATACACACACACACACACACGCGCACACACACACACACGCATACACATGCATTTATAGATAATGTAATATAATTATAAATAAAAAAAGATCTGTGATGCCGCACAAAAACAATTATTTTATTATCATTTGGGTTTGCTATTATAGTTTTTAGTATTAATATGTTGAAACCTTTTTTTATATTTTCTGTTTTCATTTCTAGTTTAGTTAACTTTTTATTCATTCTTAATTTTTATTTATGCTTTGGTTATTTTAGTACATCAAGTACAACTAAAGAATATAAAAGAAAGAGAAAAAAACTAAATTATATAAATTAAACTAAATAAAAATGATGAATGTTTCCTTGACAAATACATTTTCAAGCGTGACTTTTCAACGTTATTACGTGAAGTCTGGGACGCGCATCGAAAACAGGCAAGCATTTGTGTGTTTATGAAACATAGATAAGACCCTTATTCATCGTCTGGTATCGTTTATAGCCCGTTGAAGCTGCACTGAAACGGTCATTTTGACCTTCAGCCGTTTGGAGTCCATTGAAACTAACTATATGGATACAAATCCTGGAATGCTTTCATCAAAAACCTTCATTTCTTTTCGACTGAAGAAAGAAATACATAAACATCTTGGATGACATGGGGGTGAGTAATTAAGTACATTTTAATTTGAAAGTGAACTAATCCTCTAAGAACCATTGAAACAGACCAGTTGGACCAGTGGCCATTTTATTCTGATTTAAGATGTGTTTTTCAGCCCTCGAATATATTTTAAGTTGAAAAATCAAATCTGAACAACATAAAAGCGTCTGTATAAAGTTGCAGATAAATCCCTCAGTAGGCCACAAACTGCAAAGCTGCAGAAATCGATAGTTGCCACAAAATGTTTTTTTTCCCTTTAGCTCGTTGTAAATAGAGATAAATCAGCTACGATCCCTGCAGAGCAGTTTCAGGACCACTTATTTCCAGCTTAAACAGAAGCATCTTCACAAGAGGACGGGTCGTGCTTCGGGTTCATTCTGATACACACTTCACTAGTCTGAGCACAGCCTCCCTGTAAAGCTCAAACTCGTTTCATCGACACCCCACCGCAGATACTTACGGTACGGCAGACCAACCGCCTGTTGTGAACGCTGCTCATATCTCTCACACATGTGCACTGGGTTGATGCACTCAATAAAGCTGCTATGATCAATTCAGTAAAAGTCTTGAAATATGGATCATGGGCTAATAAAAAAGGGAAGGATTTAATTTCAGGACTTCTAGATGTTATCTGGACGGCATTAGTCTTATAGAAATAACTCTAACGATTTTATTTTATTTAGTTGTACTTGATACTTGATAACTAAAGCATAAATAAAAATGAATAAAAAGTTAACTAAACTTAAAATGAAAACATAAAAACGGTTTCAAAATATTAATATTAAAAACTATAATAGTAAACAATAATGCTAAAATACACACACACACACACACACACACACACGTAAAAAAACACTTTTTTTGTTAAATATATTCTAAAATGATTTATATAAAATACTCTGGAAAGTACTTATGAAATGCCAAAATGAATAAACATCCAGAAACAAATGCTGGATATTTCATAAAGTGGTTATTTTATATAAGCAAGTGCTTCAATGTCACATCTTATCTAAAGTATTTGCATATGTTTTTTTTCCATATCATTATTGCTCATAGCTACACTGTTTCTCTATCGCCACCTTGAGGTAAAATGTGTCTTTAGCATGCCTTTTAAAACTCCTTTTAATCATCTTTAATCTTTTTACACCAACATATTCAGTATTGAAATCTAAGAAATATTTTTGTTGTCAGTCATATTTTTTGGACCAGAAAAAAATAATTTTCCTTAGAAGGAGCTTAATCTATATTAGTTTCCCCTTTTCAAAGATTCATATTCACAGCTGCATACATACATACATAGCTATTTGTTCTAGAGACACAGCCGTAGTGCTTCTTGCTCCACTCGAGCTCATTAAAATTCTGTTTTCAGATTAGCGCTTAAGCACATGAAACCTGATATAAAGTTCACAGTGCCGCTTTAATGTAATTCTGCATTACAGAACCAGCAGACGTCCTTCGGGACATTAACAGGATGTTCCCTGAGAAAAGGTACTAATTTGAAAGCAGATGAAGATTGTAATTCACAGATGTTCGGTAAAGCCTGGTCATGTGGCTTTTATTCCCTGATAATTCAAGTTTGGAGTGCTGAGGTTTAGTACCAAGCGGCTGTAAATCCTACACGTTTACAGATTGTAAGTGTGTCAGTTTTGCACTAGGCATTAGAGCATTGCTTTGTTAAATAATCCAAACGGAGGAGATTTGAATCATTAGTCACTTCAGCAATAATTGCCCTTCTTTCATAAACGTCCATGATCAGCTCCAATAGAAGTTGACAGCGTAGAAACCATCTCAACCTCTTTCAATTACCCTCACTATTGTGGTGGTGTAGTTTAGTGGTTAAAGATCTGGCTTTTAAGCCACATTCGGACTATCGTCAGTGTACCGTTAAACAAGGCTCTTAACCCTGAGCTGTCGTAGAGAGAATCGTCCTTGTACACTCGTGGCCAAAAATATTGTCCTTTTTCTCAAGCAATTCATCCACACGTGTATTTCCTTGATGCAGTGAACCAAAACCCCACAGATAATAGTCTGGACAATATTATCGCGACACTTTTGATTTAACGTTCGGTTGCCCTGCCTTTGGACTATAACCGCTATTAAACACTTCCCACAGACATTCCTAGTACGTCTCTCTTCCAACAGGTTCTTCATTTTTATTCAGCAAAATGCTCCAGATTTGAAGGCTGTCATCTATCGACCGCTGTTTTCAGGTCTCTTCATTTGGATATAGATCTGGACTCATTGCGTGCCACTTCAGAAAAGGCCAATCATTTGTTTTGAACCATCCCAAGATGCTTGTTTTAAATTCAGAGTTTAGCAGCTGGAAGATTTGCAGCATGATCACGCCCAGATGCAATATGAGGACCTTTTTGTCCTGATTTTTGGGAGGAAATATGGAAAACTGTATGGCACATATGGGAAATTAATCAATGTTTCAATCAAAGCTGAGAGTTCTTGTTTATTGGTAGGTGAAAGCATGATCAAATTTGCCTGAATGTTTATTAAAATACATAGAAGTCAAAGGATGTGTACAAGTTTTGAATAGGAGACCGTCTAATTCAGCAGATATGGAAAATCATGGAGAATATTTGCAACAGCTTTGATTTATTCCAACTTCTGAAAAAAAAATGCAATAGGTGACATTATTTTGGCCATGCTTTTTAGTCAAAATAAATGTACAAAAGCTTATCTTAACCAAACAGTAATGGAAAGCTGCTGACCACTTCGACTTAAAGAGTTCATTTGATTTATTCATGTAAGTTTGAATTTCATAAGTTGTTTTTGGGCAAATGGCATCAGGTAAGAAAGTTTGAGAACCGATCATTCCAGTTGGGATGAGTTTTGGCAGTCAGAAAGTATTCAAATGATCAAAATTAAATGACCAAAGCTCAAGTTTACCATCTGAATATTATTTTAGAAATTGAGCTCGATCTTAGTTTATGTGAATGTATATACACCGCACCAGAAAATGACCTGGATGAGTTCTTGCAGTTTTGCCTGTGAAAGACAAATGAATCCATGAGGTTTAATGATCCTAGACGGAGAAATATTGACTGTGGCTCCGGTGTAGCTGAGAAAATGAGCCTCCGCTGAGAGTCCCGGCTCTCATCTATATTTATATCAGCGTGCAGTGAAACATGTTACCTGAGCAAGAAATACACACATTCCTGCGAAGTCTGGTAAATAAACACAAGAATGGAATATTATGGAACACAGCTGGAATATTATGGAATAATGATTCTGTTTTTGACTGAGATATACAGTTACTAAGCAGCTGCAAATTTAATTGATTAGAAGATTAATTTAATCTCTTTTCAGCTCTAATGAGCTCACGAACCAGTTTCATTTCTGTCAACGTTAATGAGCTAGACGGACTTTGTAATGAGTTCTTTTTAGGATGAAATAATCACGCCGAAGGTTGTGAGGTCAGATTTTTGAAAGACACTTATGTTTGTGGCAAGCAAGCAAACTACAGAATAGATCCACAATTAAGACTGTATATTTGCCATTTTGTTTTGTTATGCCTACGAAATAATCTGTGTTTATTACTTCTGGATGAACATAAATTCTGGTCATGACGTTTATGGGTGTTTTGTGCAATTTTCTTGCAATGCCGTTTCCACACTAGTTTATTATTGTGCATTCACTAAATGGCACATAAATGCCAAACAAACTGTAGATGGTTGCATGTCGGTCTGATGGTTTGTCTATTTCTATGTGGGCGGTTCTTTATTAAGGTTTCTGCAGGTCTTAAAAAGGTATTTTCACCCTTCCACAAGTTAAGGTATTAAAGGAACACTCCACTTTTTTGGGAAATAGAGCGTGAAACAGTTGAGTTTTACTGTTTTTGAATCCATTCAGCCGATCTCCGGGTCTGGCGGTAGCACTTTTAGCTTAGATTAGCATAGATCATTGAATTGGTTTAGTCCGTTAGCATCTCGCTCAAAAATGACCAAAGAGTTTCAATATTTTTTCCTATTTAAACTTGACTCTTCTTTAGTTACATTGTACATACTTTGCAGCGCCTGAAAGTAGTCCCCAGCTATATCATAACTAGTTACCTAGCTGGGGACTACTTTCAGGCGCTGCGTCATATCATTACGCCTGTTGCACCCATGGTACGGCAGCAAAGTTCCTTGATTATTACGCCGGAATGAGAGTATAGTTCCTAGCCAAATCAGCCTAGAAAATCGCAACTTTTCATTTTCCGTTTAGCTCTAGGGGAGTTGTAAAATGAGCCTATTTCCAAAAAAGTGGAGCGTTCCTTTAAAGTCTTAAATCAGAGCAGAGTCTTAAATTGATAAGGTCATGGCATTAAATCTTCCTCAGCATTTTTTTCTTGTTTTTAAACTTTTAAATGTCTTTAAATCAAGATACATTTACTTGAGTTGCGAATGAAGTCTGAAGTTTCTGAGAAATTGATCAAAATTAAATTAATAAAACAAGAACAAATATCTGTAAATGGGGATGAAAACTTATTTTCATGCCCATTTATTTTCAAAATAAAACATATTTTCAAGTCCATATTTGTTCTTTTTAACCATAAACTCATTTTGATCAGTTTCAAAAACAACATTTTGATCAGTTTCACAGAAAACAACTATTCTGAAGACTTTTGCTTCTCAAAAATCTATTTTGATTTTAAGAGTATGCAGAAATTTGCACTGGAAAATGACAAATACCAAGGATGAACATTTATTTATTTATTTATTTTTTGTAAAATGTGACCGTGGACCACAAAACCAGTCTTAAGTCGCTGGGGTATATTTGAAGCAATAGCCAAAAATACACTGTATGGGTCAAAATTATACATTTTTCTTATATGCCAAAAATCATTAGGACATTAAGTAAAGATCATGTTCCATGAAGATATTCAGTGAATTTCCTACCATAAATATATCACAATTTATATTTGATTAGTAATATGCATTGCTAAGAACTTCATTTGGACAACTTTAAAGAGGATTTTCTCAGTATTTACATTTGTTTCACCCTCAGAATCTAGATTTTCAAATAGTTTTATCTCGGCCAAATAAACAAAGCATACACCAATGGAAAGCTTATTTATTCAGCTATTAGATGATGTAGAAATCTCCATTTCTAAAAATGGACACTTATGACTGGTTTTGTGGTCCAGGGTCACAAATGACTTAAGTATAATGGAGATCGGTTGGAAGTTGTTTTTTCAAACTTTGAAGTGTTGCTATTACAACTTATTTTGTGCTCCCTACATTGACATATAGAGAAAATACTGATGCAATGTATTCCTTCATTTTTCTTTACTTTGTCTTAAAAAGGTCTTTAAAAAGTCCTACATTTACCTTCATAAAAGCTGCAGAAACTCTGTTTATGCGGATCATCAGAAAGTCCAGTGGCTGATAAAAAAGAGCATGATAAACTGGGTTGCTTATCCTGGGGCTGTATTGGCAAGCAAATGAGGGCAGAATGCAATCTTCAGAAACTGTGATTTGCAGTGATAATAGTTAGAGAGAGATGATGTTGTGTTTCAGAATGCCCTTGCGTTGTTTCTGAAGATCTATTTACCTGATGCAATTCTTGATCAGATGAGTATTACTTTGATGGCGTTCAGTCACATTCAGCTGAAGCTGATAATGTCACTGATGCCTGAAATTAATCTTTTATAGGTCATATTTATGGTCATTTTCTTTCAGGAAGTTACGAGCAAAGAAAAATAATCAAATGCAAGCATAAACCGAGATTTAACTGGGCTTTTACAGATGAGAATATATGAAAATATTTGCCTGGTAATGTTTAATTAATGCATCAGCCTAAAAATATTCTGTCTGAATCACTTGTCAGATTTCTTCCATTATGTATTTTTCCAATTTAATTTAAATAATGTTTTTGCAAGTTTTATTTAAACCATAATTTGAGTGAAAAGATTGACATCAGTTTCAATGTTGTTTATTTCCAGTCCCAGATATTCAGTGTGATCCCTGGCTTTTCCCCCCTACTGTACATATAGACTTTAATATGTATCATAAATCAATATAAAAGCACTTGATGGTGTCCTACAGGTGTCAGCACCGGGTTTTGTAGAAATAAAGATCAGCTGCACGTCCACCGTATCAGTTTTGCGTCACACATAACCAATAAACAACTGAGCTCATTTGAGTTGAGTGAATCCATTAAAGCACGTAAATATTATACTAATAAAACCGATGTATGTCCCAAGAGAAGACTGTTGATATTAATGTAAAATAAGCAACTGTGAAAAGCCCCCAAAGCATCAACGAAGACAGAAAAAACAAGTGTGATAAATGACATACCCTCCGGGAATCTATTGTGCACTCTTGGTTGGTCATTTTTCTACTTTAATACAAGAAATATGTAAGCTTCTGGGTTTCCTGATTGAGGAATGCAAGAAGCAGGGACAAATGGATCTATATGCCTGCTGCAAATCCATGGACAGAATAATTTGAGCCGAGCGGGAGGGGCTGGGCGCTCTCACACAAAGGGGAAAGCAACAAGAATCTGCTGCCAGCCTCTCATAGTGGTTCTGTGCAAAAAAATGAAGCCGAAGAAGAGAAAAGAGGTGAAGGATGAGAGAGAAAACTCAATCTGATCTGTTGAAGTGCAAGACAAATCAACCTGAGGATCCTGGAGAAACCGCGCTGTGAAGGAGAGTGAAATTAGCTGTATTTATCTTAATAAGCTTTGTTGGAACAGCTTGGTAACGTACAGATCTTTTTTGCCTGGTTGTATTTTTAGTTTTTCTTTGCATGGACTGGCAATGATGCAGAATATTCAAGCTTAATGAATTCATTAGGATTTTTCCATTGCTAATTTGATGAATATTATCATCAATCACAGGATCACTTTTCTTCATTAAGACCAAATGCATGATGCATTTTGAAACTTTGCAGCCTGTGTTCGGATTTTAACAACACTATGGAGGATTTGTCTGCATCCAATCAGGAGGCAATAAACGAAGACCCTCTGATGGATGATGCCAAGAGACGCAGCAGCCGGCGAAGACTCAAAATGACTTTAACCCACAGCGCTAAAGACGCTACGACCGCATTTGTTCTCAGAACAAAAGTCCACGGGCTAAAACACGCATTCTCACCATACAAATCTAAAACCCAACGCTTGTTTTGGCTCCTGGCTATTTTTGTCTGCTTGGGACTCCTCTTCACATGGTCGTGGAATCGAATCCTGTATCTTCTTTCCTACCCAGCCGTGACCAAGATCTACATGGTTTGGTCTCACAACATGACGTTTCCGGCCGTTACGTTCTGCAACCAGAACCTCCTCCGCGTGTCCAGCCTCACCAAAGCTGACCTCTACCACAGCGGCTACTGGATGGACATCATGCACCTGAACCACACGGTCAATCGCCAGAGCGTTTCCATGCTCAAACACAGTCGACACCGCGAGAGGATGCTGCATCTTCTGGACTTCTCCAACTACAGCCCGCCTCCTGACTACCAGCTCAACACCACAGAGATGATTGACAGGCTGGGCCACCAATTAGAAGACATGCTGCTGGACTGCAGGTTCCGGGGTGAAAACTGCACTTACAAGAACTTCACCCCTGTATGTAAACAGTGCTTTCATGATCAACAGTTGTCCACACATCTGATGCCACATTTGGATTTAACATCCATAACCCAGTAAAGCAAGTCACAGTTGTAATTAATTAATTGATTAGACTACCTGAATAAATCTAGCTGAGGGGTTTTTGTTGTGTTTCTAAGAATGCCTAGTTACATCTTATGGGAATAGCGCAGGGCAAGGTGTTAAAGTGGATTAGAAATAAGAGTGATTCCCATTCACAGCTCAGAGTCTATTAGAAGTGATTGCAAAAACCATTTCCGTGTGTGTGTGTGTGTGTGTGTGTGTGTGTGTGTGTGTGTGTGTGTGTGTGTGTGTGTGTGTGTGTGTGTGTGTGTGTGTGTGTGTGTGTGTGTGTGTGTGTGTGTGTGTGTGTGTGTGTGTGTGTGTGTGTGTGTGTGTGTGTGTGTGTGTGGTGTGTGTGTGTGTGTGTGTGTGTGTGTGTGTGTGTGTGTGTGTGTGTGTGTGTGTGTGTGTGTGTGTGTGTGTGTGTGTGTGTGTGTGTGTGTGTGTGGATAGCTGAATCTTACAAAATCATGTCTAGGTTATGTTGCACCTCAAAATCAAAGGGAAACAAATTAATATTTATTCATTTATTTAAATAAAAATATTTGTAAAATTTTTATGTTTTTTATCTCTAATTATATTTATATTTTGCATAAACCTAAATATAATTGGCTTTTAAAAAATAGTGAAATTCTCTTTTCAGTTCCACGTAGTTTTCAATTTTTCTCAATGACAGTAGATTATCATCACTGTAATACATAATTTAAAATTGATAAATAAAAAAATAAATGCAGTATAATTAAACTACTGTTTTGTATAAATAATACAATGTGCATAAATATACAACATGAAAGTGGCAATGAAAAACAGTATATGATCAATTTAAATAATATGAATAAATGAATATAACTCTTTGAATTTCATTGTAAAATATATAATATGAATTAAATGTGTTTTTTTATAATATACATTTTATTTATTTATTGTTTGGTATTATAACAAGGAGGGTTTTAATTTTTATTATTTTTATTAATTAATTATTTATTTATTATTATTGTTTTTATGCATAATGAGAATTGAGCTGCTCATGTTACTGACTGGTTTTCTCCCAGATTCACCAGTGCATGTTTACATTAGTAAAATGTTAATTTCCGAACATTTATTTGCAAAATTGCTGGCTGCATTTGTCATCAGAATCAACCTTTTTTTAATGTTCTCTTTTCTTTTGTAGAGAAGTATGGCATGTTTAGAGGACTGTTCGCAGAAACCCTGAGGCTAAAAATCTCAGTAACATCTATTGGCACAGAAACTGCACTCTGACAAATTTCTGTGGAGAAGACGCATGAATTATTAAAAAGCTCTGGGTGCTTTGCACAGATGTGCTTAAAACCTGCCTCCAGCTAAACTCCTTTGCTCAATATCTAGATCCTCTTTTTCTCCATTATCAGATGGAAAACCAATCTACCTCTCATAATCCCCAAATCCCCTCCAGTGTTTAAGCATATGAAATTGCTGAAATCTGATGTGAAATCAACATGACTGCTTTCCACGAATGCGCTCACTTGCAGATTACATATGCACAATGCTCTGAATCATCAGTCTAAATGAGTTCTCGCCTGGTGCGGCGCGCGCTTCCCTTCAGAATGAATGAAGTTAATTACTTGGGAAACAGGGAAGAGAGAGAGGCTTCAACTATTGTTCGGAAACAATGTGCTCATTTGGTGTGTTTTGGTAAACCGTGAACTCGACATGGCAAACACAAATCCTCTGTGATGCAGCGACATGCTGCCAACAACGGTTCATTTCTGCTCCAAGCGCTTTCGTGTTAATTGAGATTTTGAGATAATCAATCTTAACCTCACATCTCACTCGTCAGATGCTTGATAAGAACGTGGCAACGGTGATTGTAGCTATGAAAGTGTCAGACGGATTTGTTTGCTTAAATGTGTCCTTTTTAAAGGTCACATGCACAAGTGCGCCACTAGTGGCACTGAATAACATTTTCAACAATAACGAGATTTTTACTTTTTCATTTCTGTGCAAAACATTGCCAGAGTGCTTTTTGGGAGGTTGTCAGGGTGTTGCTATGCAGTTGCTCGAGTGTTTTGAGTAGTGGTATGTTTGTTTGTGGTTGCAAGGGTGTTGCTTTAAAGTTGCTAAGGTATTCCAAGTAATTTAGTTTGTATGCAAGGTAGTCAGGGTGTTGCTATGTAGTTGCTAAGAGGTTCTGAGTAGTATAACATGTTTGTATGTGGAAGTCAAGGCGTTGCTATGCAGTTGTTAAAGTATTTTACAGTAGTAGTAGAGGATTGTCAGGGTGTTGCTATGCAGGTGCTTGAGGGTTTTGAGTAATGGTATGTATGTTTGTGGTTGCTAAGGTGTTTTAGTGTGCTTCTATGTGTTTGCTAGTGTAAGGTCCGCACCATGTCTCGAACCCTTGCTCTGCTAAAGGCTTGTCTTCGTCGCAGGCGGTTTTGAGGTGTGAGGTTTACCTCTTAGCATACATCCGTCACTGTTCGGGTTGTGGTCTCGAACCCGGGATTTGCTAAAGGCTACAGCCTCTAGCGTCAGTCGCCTGAGGTTTTACTGGCATACATCTGTTACACTATGGTGTTATGTAAGGTTGTTACTGTCAGGGTGTTGCTTTGCAGTAACTAAAGAATTCTAAGTAATTCAAAGACATTCTGAGTAGTATAGCATGTTTGTTTGTGGTTGCTAGGGTGTTGCTTTGAAGTTGCTAAGGTATTCTGAGTATTTTAGTGGGTTTGTATGCATTTGCTAGGGTGTTCTGCAAGGTTGTCAGGGTGTTGCTATGTAGTTGCTAAGAGGTTCGGAGTAGAATAACACATTTGTGTGGTGGTCAGGGCGTTGCTATGCAGTTGCTAAATTATTTTGAGCTGTAGTCTGTTTGTTTGTGGTTGTTAGGGTGTTGCTAACTGTGTTCCGAGTTTTTTAGTGTGCTTGTATGCATTTGCTAGGGTGTTCTATGAGGTTCTCACTGTCAGGATCTTGCCATGCAGTTACTAAGGAATAATTCTAAGTAATTTTTAGAACATTTGTAAGTAGTTGCTCAGGTGCTCTGTGAGGTTGTCAGTGTGTTGCTATGCAGTTGCTAGAATATTATTCGTAGTATAACATGGTTGTTAGGGTGTTGGTTTGAAGTTGCTAAGGTTTTCCAAGTATTTTAGTGGGTTTGCATTTGCTAGAGTGCTCTAGGGCTGGTCCGAATACCATTTTTTGAGCTTCGAAGCTTCAGTAGTAATCAACACTGAATATTCGAAGCTTCGGGGGAGGGGCTGAAAATATTCTTCTCTCTAATAAAAGCAGGAATCTCTTTGTGTCTGTCTGTTTGCATTTGTATTATGTCGAGAACCATTCATCCAATCGACTTCGCGTGTGGCGGGTGTGTTGCTGCGGACCCAAGGGAGTGCAGTGTCGCGTTTTGGTGCAATATGGACACGCGACACGTTTAGAATTAATAAACTTTTATTAAACTACAGAACAGCGTGAGCCGGAAGCGGCGCACCTCACACGGGCAGGGGTTAAATGCTCCGAGAACGGACACTGCACTAGTGATATAAAACACACAGGTCTGTTAAGAAGACTAAGATCAATACTTTTAATAAGGTACCCTAACATTTTTCTAACAAACGAATCACTCCCAAATCAGAAATTAGCAGCACAGTAATTACCGAAACCGTAAAGGGTAGGCTATTTAAATAAAACAAGAACGAAAAATAAATGAACGAAGTTCAAAAAACTGTAATAAATAAAGAACACGGTAGCATACTTTTAAATAACAGCATCACACATTTTAATTAACGAACAGTTTAAATAAATTTAAATGAATTCCCTTATATAGAATAAAACAAACTGTAATAGGCTAAATAGAACAAGGTAACGTTAGGCTGGCTAGACAGCTCATATTTCTAAATGAATGGGTCTCATATCCATAGAGATGATCTCCACTATGGCATCGGTTATCTCTCTCTCTTTCTTTTCTCTGTTATTCGCAAGTATTTTCCAAGCAAATTAAGTGCACGTTTTTATTGTGTAAAATTACTGATTAACATGGTGTATAAAAGCAGCTCGTTTTTTTACACCATCAAAATAGGCTACTATAATAGGCGTAGCCTACTAACAGAACTTAGAAGATTTTTCAAACTTGATGTGCTGTTGTGGTAACTGAACAAATTAGTATGCATTTGCTACAGTGTTCTGTGAGGTAGCCAGGGTGTTGCTATGCAGTTGCTAAGATGTACTAGTAATGTATCATGTTTGTATAATATGTTTGTTTGTGGTTGCTGTGGAGCTTCTAAGGTATTCTGAGTAGTTTAGTGTTTGTAAGGGTGGAGCTATGTAGTTGCTACAGTGTTCTGAGTCATTTTTAGAACGTGTTCACACAGTTGCTAGGGTGTTGCTAGGCAATTGCTAAGTTGTTCTGATTAGTTTGTGTTTATATGTGATTGTTAGTCTGTTCTTTTGAATGAAAACGTATGATTGGCTTGCTTATAGCAGTGGTTCTCAACTCCAGTCTTCGGGACCCACTGTGCTGCATATTTTGTATGTTTCTCTTATCTGACACACTCAGTTCAGTTCATGGATCTCTCTCATAATGAGCTGATGATCTGAATCAGAGCAGTGGGTCCCGAGGACTGGAGTTAAGAACCACTGACTTACAGCTTCCTGTACATAGATAACTTGTTTCAGCACTGAAAAAATGAATCACATGTTCCTTCAGTACCGTCAGATGTTCTTTATCGTCAGCTGCTCTGTTTGCCCTTAATTATCCATACTTCATCATTCTCTCGCTGAAATGCCTCAGAAGCCACAGGGATGAAGCAGACAGAATGTAGCCGTAGTGTTTTGTGTGCTGTCGAGGTCGATCTTGTTTCCTGAGCAGTGAGCGGGAGACAGTCCTTGTTGTTAGAGCCTGAAGATCTCCTGCTCATTAGTGTCTCAGCAGGGTCAGGAAACCATGACTGAGCTCATCACTGCTGCATCACTGTCAAAACACTGCCAGGACTAGCAGATTTTAACCAGCTATTATCAACAAAAGGATGAAGCTTGCTCTTTAAATTGCTGTCAGTTAATTGGATTTCCTTACAGTGAAAGTGTGTCGACATCAACCGCAATGTCACCTTTTATGTGAGATAAACATGTTATCTAATTTGATTAGGGGTTAGGAAGATTTTGAAAGAAGTATCTTTTATGCTCACACCTGCATTATTTAGTCATAAGTACAGCAAAAATTGCATTTAAAAAAAAATATTAATTACAATTTAAAATGGCTGTTTTCTATTTGAAAATATATAAAAAAATAAGATTATTCCTGTGATTCAAAGCCGAATTTTAAGTGTTATTACTGCAGTCTTCAGTGTCACATGATCCTTCAGAAATCATTCTAATATGCTGATTTGCTGCTCAAGAAACTTTTTATTATTGTCATGGGTGCACATAAGTTTTTCGGTCTGTTGCTCATGAGAGCACCTGGAGACTTGGTTTGATGCTCATGCTGCACATAGTGTGACCTATTAATTAAATATTACTATAAAAATATAGTTATAGTATAGTAATAATAATAGTATATTGCACTTTATTTGGTTAGTTCATGTTTAAAATAAAATAATAAACAAAAAATAATGAAAATGTCATGATGCTATTATATTTTAAAATAAAAAATTGTATACAAATAAAAATACAGTTACTTTTAATATTTTATTCTTTAAATATGAATTTTCACAATTTCTAAACTTAAAATCAACAAGTGTTTATTTTGGTGGGTTTCCGGCTAGTAACTATATGCGGTTCTAGCGCTGCCGAGTGAAGTGTGTGAGTGAATGTCACTGCTTTGCGTTTGCTATGAAACCGACAGCGCGTCCGTTATGTAGGCTTTCAATTCGAATGTAAATCTTATACAGTATTTCAGTTAGGTCGATCTAAAATGGTGATTGTGTATTAACAGCTGTCAACCATGTCGGTACTGTATTTTTATCATTTATTTTGGTCATGCATGCGCATCTGCGCACCGCTAGTTATCAATGTTGAAAACAGTTGTAATGCTTCATATTTTTGTGGAAACCATTTTTTTTTTTTCATTTGAAACAGAAATCTCTTTTTAAAGTGTTAGTTCACCCCAAAATTTCACCCTCGTGTCGTTCCAACCCGTAAGACCTTCGTTCATCTTCAGAACACAAATTAAGATTTTTTTGATGTACTCTGATCGCTCTGTAATGATCTGTAACGCAACTGTAATGTTCCCAGGTCCAGAAACGTAGTAAGTGACTCATCAGTGGCTCAACTTCAATTTTGCGAAGCTACGAGAATACTTTTTGTGCGCAAAGAAAACAATAATAACATCGTTGTTTACGTTCAGGGGTATTTAACAATTCGTTGTTTCGTTCGGGGGGGCGATCGTTGTTACGTTCGGGGGGGCGTGTGCATGAACGTAATCGGCGTAATCATCGTTGTTTACGTTCGGGGGGGGCGTGTGCATGAACGTAATCGGCGTAATCATCGTTGTTTACGTTCGGGGGGCGTGTGCATGAACGTAATCGGCGTAATCATCGTTGTTTACGTTCAGGGTAAAGCATGCGTATGCGTTGTGATACTCTCCAAAATGGCAGTAAAAGAGTTGTTGAATAAAGTCGAATACATTTTTGTTTTCTTTGCACACAAAAAGTATTCTCGTAGCTTCACAAAATTGAAGTTGAGCCGCTGATGTCTTACTACGTTTCTGGACCTGGGAACATTACAGTTGTGCTGCTGTCTATGAAGGGTCAGAGAGCTCTCAGATTACATAAAAAATATATGAATTTGTGTTCTGAAGATGAGGTCTTACGGGTTTGGAACGACATGAAGGTGAGTAATTAATGACAGAATTTTCATTTTGGGGTGAACTAACACTTTAACATTATGAATGTTAATTTCGATTTTTTTTAAAGTCCAACCTTCTGAATAGTACTATACAGTATATATGATTGCTATATATAAATATCATTGGATATTACTATAAAAATATAATTTCAGATATTATACTACTACTACTTTTTTATTGTGATTTGATATTTACTGTTTTTATGGTTTGTCCACCCACAGATTTACACAAGATATGGGAAATGTTACACGTTCAACTCTGGCCTGGATGGAAACCCCTTGTTGACGACTTTAAAAGGCGGAACAGGAAATGGGCTGGAAATCATGCTGGATATTCAACAGGATGAGTACTTACCGGTTTGGGGTGACACAGGTGAGCAATTAATCAAAACAGACATCAGTGATGTGTTTCTCATCCTTTATTTACTGATGAAGACCTGTCATTTTATTCATATTACTAAAGTGTTTCTTCAGTGATCGTATCGATTCAAAAGTTACAGACAGAAAGTTATGTAATATCCAAACCTGGTGTTTTAAATGACATCTTATGACAACATGCATCATTCTAGGTTTGAAATGCTGCCACATTTTAAATAACATACTAACTGTACCGGTTCCTCAGTTGAATTATGTTCCAAAAAGTAATATTTCAAAAAGACAAGATACATCACATCTGAAGGAACTGATATGCAGCATTGCACATTAGCATAACTCACCCATAAGTGGTCGCCCCAAAATGATTACACTTGTGGTAGAACATTTAGATGCAGAGATAACAAGGTTAGGTCTTTTTCTTGCTCGTTTTTTACGGAGTACACCTGCTCCATTACTGCTGCGTCAGACGCCTCGTTCATTTTCTGTGGCACGCTGTCATTTTTCAACATAATCATGCACAGAAAATAAATACGAAGCATATCCAAGTGCAATTTAATCAACTGTAGACGACATGCGGTCAGTGTTCAGAATTGATGTACTTGAATGCCAGTGAAGATTACATATTTATAATCTATTAATCTCAGTCGTTTTAATGGCTCTAGAGGGGACTTTTTATATCCAGAGGCAGTGACCCAACATGTATTGGCATTCTGGATGAAGTAATTATAAAGTTCATTATAAAGTCAATATATTTATGCCTCGAGGCAGTCGACATCAAATCTCCCGCTCTGTTAATAATCTTGTGTAATGTCTCCCCGCAGACGAAACCTCGTACGAGGCGGGCATCAAAGTTCAGATCCACAGCCAGGATGAGCCGCCCTTCATCGATCAGCTGGGATTTGGTGTGGCCCCTGGTTTTCAAACTTTTGTGTCTTGTCAGCAACAACTGGTACCTAATGCTAAACATATCGCATTTATCAGCTGCCCTGCTTACTCTCCTTCCACACCATCATCTCTTCAAACCTGGAGAAAACCACACTTTTTTGGTGCAGAAATAAGGAAGGTTTTACATACACGATCCAGTTCAGGTTTAGAAAGATTGATCATATTTGCACAAAAATATTAAGCACCAACTGTTTTTTATATTTATGGTCATAATAAATGTATGCAACCTCTATGTATACAAACGTATATGTAGTAAAGGGAGAGTATGAGATTTACTGGATAATGATAATCGCATTTTTAAATGCTTTATTGAAAAAGATGCATTTAAAAATGTATTTGCTATTTTTTTGTTGCATTTTAAATAATTTGTTTTATATTTTGTTTAGTTAAAAAATATTCATTTATCTTATTTGAATATTTAAACAATTTTTTAGATAAAAATATTTATCTTATTTAAACAATGCAAAACCTTTTAAATATGTCTGCTAATTTGTGCATTTAAAAAGTGATTTATTTTATTTTTGTGAATTACAAGGTGCATTTAAATTGATCTATTAACTATTTATTGTTGCATTTTAAATAAAAGCGTTTAAATTGAAAAATATAGACATTTAAAACTTTAATTTCATTAAACTACATTTTAAAACAAATTAAATAAACATTTTAATTAATTCTTAGTTTAGTTTAATTGATTAGTTTATTTTTAGTTCAATAGTAATCATTTATCTTATTTAAACACAATTTTAGTTACAAATATTTATTTATATTATGTACATTTTAATTTATGTAAATAACTTTTACACAAGTTGCATTTAAAATGTCTTTATTAATTTATTATTTTATAAAGTTACATTAAAAAAGGTTTAAATAAAAAATAGACTATTTAAATCTGTTACATTTTATTCAACTACGTTTTAAAACAAAATGAAATGAACAGGTTTAAATGTCTGTTTTTTCTTTAAACAATATTCATTTATCTTAAATGCTTATTTGAATATTTTCAAACAAAGATTTAGAAGGAAACAGTTATGTATTTATTTCCATTAAACGTATTAATCTATATAAATGTTTAAGTGCTGCTCCAAGGCTAGCAGTGTTTATTTGTATGATGGTTGTGTGCACTGAGGTCACGTGACTCCTCGTGAGTATCTAATTCAGGTTCTAGTGAACACTAATTGGCAGGAGGTCAGGAAAGCGCTCGTTTACAGGCTTCAGTGGATCAAAGACGGCCAAGATCAATATGTCTTCATTCATCGACCCGGAGCAATAGATCAATTAGCTGAACTAATCAAGTGCTAAAGGCAACTGCACGCTCCTAATCTTGCTTTTAATTTACTGACCTATATTTTCTACTTCCTCTTCATGTTTAACTTCAAAGCACTCTGAATTCATCATAAACTCTCTATTATGTGACGCTTTTTGCCGGCGACTTCAAAAAGTGATTTAATTTAATGGGAGGATTATCTTCTCTACTGGTGCCATTAGATATGAAAAATGATATAAAATCCAATTATATTTGTATTCGTTTCTTATTAAAAGGCTCTTAAATTTAATAAGAGTATAATATCATTTTAATGACTTAAGAAATGAGCAGCAATGTTGCTTCCAGTAAATGCTAAGCCCCGCCTTAAAAATGTTACTGGCCAATCCTGCCTTAGCAACTGTTGCCGACCTCAATTAGTCAAGCTTCTTTGTTCTTTTGGTAGTATCGTTTTATAGAAATGATCCAAAAATGTATAAAATAAATCATTTTTATATTAATTAAAGCAATTTCAGTGTTTATAATAATGAGTGTAAGAGTGTAATCACAAATGAGGATTCCCTTTGTTTAATTGTTATATTTATCTTTTTTCAAAAATATTTATGTATTTTATCATTTAATTCAACTTTTTTGAATGCAAATAAACTTGTTTTAAATGTATGTTTTTAAGAAGTAAAAATTAAATAGTTTTGTGTGTGTGTGTGTGTGTGTGTGTGTGTGTGTGTGTGTGTGTGTGTGTGTGTGTGTGTGTGTGTGTGTGTGTGTGTGTGTGTGTGTGTGTGTGTGTGTGTGTGTGTGTGTGTGTATGTTGTGTGTGTGTGTGTGTGTGTGTGTGTGTGTGTGTGTGTGTGTGTGTGTGTGTGTGTGTGTGTGTGTGTGTGTGTGTGTGTGTGTGTGTGTGTGTGTGTGTGTGTGTGTGTGTGTGTGTGTTGTGTGTGTGTGTGTGTGTGTGTGTGTGTGTGTGTGTGTGTGTGTGTCTGTGTGTGTGTGTGTGTGTGTGTGTGTGTGTGTGTGTGTGTGTGTGTGTGTGTGTGTGTGTGTGTGTGTGTGTGTGTGTGTGTGTGTGTGTGTGTGTCTGTGTGTGTGTGTGTGTGTGTGTGTGTGTGTGTGTGTGTGTGTGTGTGTGTGTGTGTGTGTGTGTGTGTGTGTGTGTGTGTGTGTGTGTGTGTGTCTGTGTGTGTGTGGTGTGTGTGTGTCAGTTCAGTTCATGAACATATAGGTCAGTTCATATCTGTGGTTTTCTTCAGGTTTCACTGATTTTCCAGCATGTTCTTTCACGCATGATTTTCTAGACTGTGGAAAGTGGAGAGTGCAGTGTGGGTTTCATTGTATTCCGCTGATGTCCTTTGATTGCTGTGCTCTTTGGCTTGGCTGAGTGTGTTTTGCTTTATCCTGCCAGTGATGAATACAACTTTATGTTCTAGCTCCTATATCTTCCTCCGCCGTGGGGCGACTGCAGATCTGACCCGATGGACTCTGAATACTTCTCCATCTACAGCATCACGGGCTGTCGCATCGACTGCGAGACCCGTTACCTGCTGGAAAACTGCAACTGCAGAATGGTGCACATGCCAGGTGCGGAGACAACACGTTACATTTACAGACAGACCACCACTTTACTGCTTCAGCATTTACACGCTAATCCACAGTATTCAATATATTGTACAAATACTGCATGGACATTTTATTTCAGCGCCCATATTAACCATTTTACATTTTTGAATGTGCAGAACAGTTTTTTTTTTCATTCATAAAAACAGTCCTCATGCTTGCTTATTCACACATACAGATTTTTGTTATGTTATTTGTATCATTTTATTTGATTAAAAATCTCCACACATTTGCTTATTCACACCTACAGTATTTTATTCTCAATTGTACTTAGTTTACATTTTTTTATTTGACAATATTTTTGGATGTGGAGTTTTATTTTATTTTTATTTTATTTTTTAAGTTTTAAACAGCTTATTAGCAATTGAAAAAAAATATATATAAATATTTTATTTGATCTCTCCACACGCTTACTCACACCTACAGTATTTTATTCTGTTGTGTTTTATTTTACAGGTTATTGGCAAATTTTTTGTTGTATTTTTTATTTTATTTATCTCTTTATTTTATTAAATCTCTCCACACATTTGCCTATTCACACCTACAGTAATTTATTCTCAAATGTACTTTATTTATTTTTTTAAGTTTTCTCTTGAATGTGAAGTTTTATTTCATGTTAATTTATTTATTTTTTTATATTTAAACAGCTCTATATATATGTATTTATTTTTATTATATTTAATCTCTTAAATATCTCGCTTGCTTACTCTCATTTTATTTTCAGTAGTTCTTAGTTTTAACAGGTTTTTATCATTTGTTTTGATAGTTCTTTATATGTGGAGATGTATTAACTGTTGTTTTATTTTATTATGTACTTTACTGTACATCTTTTGTCTTTCTATCCCAGGCACCTCGACCGTCTGCACACCGGAGCAGTATAAAGACTGTGCTGATCCAGCTTTAGGTAAGAGGACATCAGGAGGGATTTGTGCACTTTTATAACTCACTACTTGCTGATATGTAAAACCATGATTTTATATGATTAATTAAATGAATAATTTGTTTTAAATATTAATAAAAAGAGCAATAATTGACAGATTTTCTAGTGGAGAAGGACAATGATTACTGCGTTTGCGAGACGCCGTGCAACATGACTCGATACGGTAAAGAGCTGTCCATGGTGAAGATACCCAGCAAGGCTTCCGCCAAATATCTCGCCAAGAAGTTCAACAAAACTGAACAGTATATTGCGTAAGTCTACTTTCACATCGAAGTTAGTTGCACATTGAATTTGATTTAATTTCTGCATTGGGTTTGTATTAATATCCTGTAAAGATATGCATTGTGTTTAATCTTGCAGGGACAACATAATGGTGCTGGATATCTTTTTTGAGGCTCTGAACTATGAGAAAATTGAACAAAAGAAAGCATACGAAGTGGCTGGATTACTTGGTAAGTGTGCAGAAAATTCACAAATGTCACAAATATAGTTGTCTTTTGCTTTAATATCTGATTTGTTATTATATTTGTATATTCTCTCAGGTGATATTGGTGGTCAGATGGGTCTGTTTATTGGAGCCAGTGTCTTGACAATATTGGAGATATTTGATTATTTGTATGAGGTCTGCATTCTCGCTTGTCTTTCTTTTGCTGTAATGTGTGCATGGTTCAAAATTATTAGCTGAAAGTATATTTTACAAATGCTGCACCATTTTGCAGGTTTTTAAGGACAAAGTGCTGGGACCTTTTCTGCGCAAGAGACGGCCACATCGGAGCGCTAGTGACAATCTGGTAATTGTGCTTCCTGTGTTGCTCTGCATGCACAATTAATATTTTGTTTGTTGGTTTTGTTGATATTTGTAGTATTTCTGTTCGTTTGGATTGTTCTCTTGAATGCTGCATGCATCTATTTGCCTTTGGCTCAAATTCTGGGAAATGATTGATGAAGATGGCCTTTCCACGAAAGACATCGGCTTGTGTTTGAATAAGGACAAAACTCAAAACCTAGAAATCACCCTTCGCTTGTGACAAACCTTGTATCTGATTTAGATCAGAGGATCTGTGCTCTTCATTAAATCAATTAGTGAAACTCATGTCACCGTATTAATATTCACAGCCCTGGTATTACGGTGTATATGTTATATATCTGTCCTTGCAGGCCATACATTAGTTGTATTTAATACTTTATTTTAGTTTTGGAACTTTTTATTTATTTTATATAAAAAAGTGGAGTGTAGACAAAAAATGAGGGATGAGAAAGGAAAAATGGGATTGAGACGTCCACCAACAGCAAAAACATTTATTTCCCCCAATATGAGACTCGTTGCTTATGATCTGATAGTGGAGTTATCTTTTGATTTATTTACTTCAACATGTCTTTAGTTAGGAAGTTACACGCTCATTATGTTCTTGAGCACCAAGAACCTTTAGGTTTCAAGATTTCTTTTCCACCGCCTGGAAGTTTCGTTCCACGACAGGATATTTCAACATCAGCTTTTTTACTAAAACATTAAATATGTCATCATTTACTCATCCTCATGTCATTCCAAACCTGTTTGACTTTCTTTATTCCTTCCATGGAACACAAAATGTTCTTTTGCGTAACGAGAACGCATGTAATCCGAGACGTCGGAGTCTCAGTCGAGCTCTTATAACGTGCTACTACAGTGACTTCAGGAGGACTCTTTTATGGTGATCAGGTTGTTTCTGAAACCTGACAGCTGTGCTGCGGCTGTGTGATAAAGAGCTGTTGCAGAAGTTGAGTAAATGATGACCGAATGTTCATTTTACATGAGCAAACTGCAATATGACAGAACACTTAAATACTGTACCACATTCACCATTATTATACCATAGCAGACAAAACAATCCATCATTGACCCCTTCCCAGCATGCACCAGGACATCACTGATGACACATTAAGATACACTGACAAGACTTCAGAATTAACATTAGTTTAGGTAAGCTTGGCATTCAAAATGTTTACCACTATAAAGTATGCTCGTGATTGTTTTATTGTTATATACTATGTTTAGAAATTATTACCACCCATTAAGATAATTTGATTAAACGTTTAACTTTAAATAAACTCAAAATGCATATTTTAGAGAAACATGATTTTGGACCATTGCTTTTTCAGCACGGTATTATTTTGTCATAAATCTGGTGAAGGTCAATTCATTTTCAAATCAAATAAATGAAAAGTATTTAAAATATATTTCATATGTTTAAATGATAAATATTTAGTTTCATATTTCCAATGCAGTAAGCTGGAAGTGAATTGGCCTCAGCCTGGGTTTGGTCATCTTCATCTCTTTCCATCATGTTTATTCCAGGATATCCCCGAGAATCCCTCCAGCCCAGGTGTCACGCCTAACCATGTCCCCAGGTAGCGCCGCATTAATAATCTTGCAGAAGCATTTCATTGTGTCCTTTAAAATCCTTGCATTATTCACGCCACTCGTGACATTTAATGTCAGCAGTTCTGTCATTGTTACGCTTTCTAAGATCCCTTTTTCAAAACCCTGTAGCTTTCAAGATGGAGATGATGTTTTGCAGAAGTCCAGGTAAAAACCACACCTGTAGCTGTCTTTTTTATTTCGGTTTTCCTCCCAACATATTTTGTGTTTTTTCCCAAAAATGTTGCTGTTTTAAATCAAATATATATTTTTTTGTATCTTAATGACACTACCGTTCAAAAGCCTGGGGTCAGTGAAATGACATGTATATTAAAATATGGAAAATATCAAACTAAAATATAAAAAGTAGTAAATTAAATTGGTGACGGTGAAGAAATTTACATTGTTACAAATATATTTCTATTTTCTTTACATTTCTATTTATTTAAAAAATCCTGAAAAAAAGTGAAGCATCACAACTGTTGCTTCACTGCATATTCAACTGTTTTCAACATTAATAATAATAATAACAAATATGAAGAAGAAGAAATGTTTCTTGAGCAGCATTTTAGAATGATTTCTGAAGGAACATATGGAAAATTCAGCTTTTACAGAACAGAAATGACAGAAATAAATTACGTTTTACAATATATTCAAATAGAAAACATATTTTACAATATTACTGTTTTTACTAGTTTTGATCAAATAATTGCAGCCTCGGTGAGCACGAGACATCTTTTCAAAATCCTACTCCAAACGTTTGAACAATATATGGTCTGCAAAAACGATTGACCCCTCATCTCATCTTAAAGAAAGAAACAAAGACGTGACAGTACGTCTTAAGTTAAGATAGCTTGTTAAGAGCTGTGATGCTTCCAGCCTAGTAAAGATCTGCTCTGGAGACCGGCCGTGTTTGTCTGGTAGATGATGAATGATGATGAATGATTCCTGCTGACAAAGACTTCTGGTTCTGTATTCTATAGTGCCGACACCAGGGCATCATTATTAAATGTGGAAAGGTTTGTCTAAGTGAAAGGTCAAGATTTAGATCATATATATTTGGTTGAAGCTATTGTTGTGCTATTTAAGGATTTGATGATTTCTGATAGACAGATGAATGATGAAACAAGGTGAAATGTGATGGAAAATGATGACTTCTATGAGAAAGTTCCCATTTATATTGCTCTTGCTGTGAATACGGCTCATTGCATGAATATTTAACATACCCACATGAAATAGATTTGTGTAGTCACTATATATTAGACTGCGATCCAAGAACTAATTTCATATTTTAGTGATAAACAAAGCAATGATATAGGAAACGCCGAGCATCCCAGAGCTGCAGCTTTATTGCTTTATTTCAGACAGAGCAATTATTTTCACCCAATGACACCTTTCATAAGTCTGTCTACAAGCTTCGGCTTATGAAATATGAAAAATAAGCCACCTTGACAGAGGAATTACTGCTGCTGTGTTTCCTTGTGAAACTGCTGTTTTGATCTTTTTATCATGTTATTTTTAGCAGTGGAAATACAGGGGCTTTTTGAATACAGATGAAACTGTTTTCAGTATATGTGATGTGCTGTTAATTACCACAGATATTTTCAATTCATCTTCAGTTCATTAATACATGCACAATGATGCACGGTCTATGCAAGACCTGGATGAACATTTTGTTTATTTATATACAACATACAAACTGCATTTTATTTATCCAAAAAATACAAACTGTTTTTTTTATCTAAAAACCTAGTATGTAAAATCACTCATTAATGCTCAAATTTACAGCTCATATAAAGTACATTTTTATACATGTTATAATTAATATAAGTATTTTAACAAATATGCAAGATGCATTTAATTGTATGTATATACAATGTACAAATATACAAGCTGCATACATTTTTATTTATTTATACATAATATACAGATGTACAAGCTGCATTGATTTCTTTAATTCATTTTTTTCTTGCTTTTACAAACTGAAGAACTAGTAAAATATATAATGTGCCAATCAACAGCATGGCACCTAAATATATAAATGTACACTTAAAAATATAGAAATTAGGAACTTAAAAATCTACTCAAGATATATATTATAAAAATGAATTACAAACTTAACAGTGACTTTACTATAAATTCAAGGGAAGATAAATCCATAGATTTATGCAGTTTGATCCAGATTTGAGCCTGAAAGGCTAAATGGCATCCATTGTTTTATTGTGATGAGACCCGTGTTCAGTAACATCACTAGATGCATCTCTTTGTGGTGTCATCACAGGTCTACAGGTGCATCTCAAATTAGAATGTCGTGGAAAAGTTCATTTATTTCAGTAATTCAACTCAAATTGTGAAACTCGTGTATTAAATCAATTCAATGCACACAGACTGAAGTAGTTTAAGTCTTTGGTTCTTTTAATTGTGATGATTTTGGCTCACATTTAACAAAAACCCACCAATTCACTATCTCAACAAATTAGAATATGGTGACATGCCAATCAGCTAATCAACTCAAAACACCTGCAAAGGTTTCCTGAGCCTTCAAAATGGTCTCTCAGTTTGGTTCACTAGGCTACACAATCATGGGGAAGACTGCTGATCTGACAGTTGTCCAGAAGACAATCATTGACACCCTTCACAAGGAGGGTAAGCCACAAACAAGGAATTCATTCAAGGCCAAAGAACGTGTCAAGGAATTTGGCTACTGTCAGAGGCGTCTTACAGAGTGCTGTCCAAAGTCCTCTTTTCAGATGAGAGCAAGTATTTCATGGAAACCAAGGTTAACTGGAGGAAGGGTGGAAAGTCATGAGTGCTTGAGTCCAGGAAAGTTTCCAAGTCTGTGTGATTTGGGGTGCAATGTCACTTTTGCAACCAAGAAATTTTGGAGCACTTCATGCTTCCTTCTGCTGACCAGCTTTTTAAAGATGCTGATTTCATTTTCCAGCAGGATTTGGCACCTGCCCACACTGCCAAAAGCACCAAAAGTTGGTTAAATGACCATGGTGTTGGTGTGCTTGACTGGCCAGCAAACTCACCAGACCTGAACCCCAGAGAATCTATGGAGTATTGTCAAGAGGAAAATGAGAAACAAGAGACCAAAAAATGCAGATGAGCTGAAGGCCACTGTCAAAGAAACCTGGGCTTCCATACCACCTCAGCAGTGCCACAAACTGATCACCTCCATGCCACGCCGAATTGAGGCAGTAATTAAAGCAAAAGGAGCCCCTACCAAGTATTGAGTACATATACAGTAAATGAACATACTTTCCAGAAGGCCAACAATTCACTAAAAAATATTTTATTGGTCTTATGAAGTATTCTAATTTGTTGAGATAGTGAATTGGTGGGTTTTTGTTAAATGTGAGCCAAAATCATCACAATTAAAAGAACCAAAGACTTAAACTACTTCAGTCTGTGTGCATTGAATTTATTTAATACACAAGTTTCACAATTTGAGTTGAATTACTGAAATAAATGAACTTTCCATGACATTCTAATTTATTGAGATGCACCTGTACATACAGTGAGTAGACTGAATTATTTCTATGCATCCTGCGGAGTTGTGATTGGAGAGTTTGCTGGTAGATTTCCAGAGCTACAGAAACAAAACTAAGAAAACTTCTTCCTTCCCCACTCCCCTCCATCCATCCCCATGATTTTTTTCTTCCTTTTTATCCAACTTGACATGCATTCTTCATTATTGACGTTCGTTTGCTGTTTTATTCACATCCTCTTGTTTATTTCACTCCCATACTTCCTTCCATTATTATTAATGGGTGTCACTGACATGAATTCATCTCAACCCTCATCTGGTATCCCTCGATATCTCCCGTTTCCTCTGTTTCAGAGCACATGCGACACACTCCGGAGTCACTCGGACAGTCTCGGATTCGCGCCGAACGTGCTACCTAGTCACCCGGCTATAGGCAACTTCGAGGAATTCGCTTGTTGATGACGCAGGTGACGGGACCCCGGCGGGACGGTTGAGGATACGACGGAAAACTGTGAAATATATATCGCATAGACTCCAAAAGAAGTGTAAGTCCACGTAAATGTACATGTTAAATGGTTTAAAAATAATAAATAAAAAAATACACCTGAATAGAATCGATATATCATCAAGTACAAATAGGCAACACTTCCAAAACAAAACTCAGGTTTTATTAACATCACAGCCACTGTTTGTTTGACACTGTGGAAAATCCTGGTAGATGTCATGCCATTTCTTTTGGGACGATTTCAAACGTACAAATACTGTGACGGTATTTCATCCGAGAGAGTATTTTTTCTGAATCCTGTACGAACACTGTGGGCCTAATCTGATCAAGCCGCCTCAAACCAATCTGAAAAAGAAAGCATTTTAACATTGCACAAAAATTGTTATAGATACAGTCGGTTTGGCCAAGGTGTAAATCTATTTTGGCACTTTGTTTTGTATAATAACGTGTGCGCTTTAACCGCGGTTTGACTGAATTCAGCCCTGCGATAGTACTCGAAAATATGTAATCATTCAGAATGTTTGTCTCTGTTCATATTTTGTGTATATAAGTGCAATAATATGCATAATGTGTTAATGAATACCGTATATTACCTTCAAGTCTTAAGTATTAGCTGTCAGGTAAACAGAAGGAACCAGATGCTTTCGGTACTACCTGAGTTACCAGCAATCATGCGTTTTATTTCCACACGCTGATGTTACTCTATTTATTTTGACTTCCATCCACTAGGCAGTGATGAGATTGAGGACTATTTAGATTGATGAATGATATGTGTAAAGCTTCACTTATCCAATCCCACATGTGAATCCATTCATCAGATTGTTTCCTCCAGGAGCTAATTCATTACCTTAAGTGGCAAAGACTGTATGCCATGTGTTGATGTGAAAATCCAATCATCAGTCGCTGAAAAGCTCTTGAGTTACGCGCTCATATTAATTAGAATGTGCATTAAAAATAGATCACAGTTCCACATCCACTAGAAAATATTCAATTATTTTAGATGATACAGTTGAAAAACTTGCCATATTTTGATTTTGATTGGTTTGTGTTTTGGGGGTCAGCCTAGAAGTTACAGGTCTCTTCCTTTTCTTGCACGAACTGCTCGGATATACATGTTCAAATATAGCCCAAAACATATCTGGACACTTAAAGCCACAGCTCACCCAAAATGAAAATTTGCTGATAATTTCCTCACCCTCAGGCCATCCGAGATATAGATGAGATGAGTCTTTATCAGAACAGATTTGGAGAAATGTAGCTTTACATCACTTGCTCACCAATGGACCCTCTATAGTGAATGGGTGCCGTCAAAACGAGAGTCCAAACAGCTGATAAACCACTCCCGTCTATCAATTAACATCTTGAGGAGCGAAAAGCTGCTGTGTTTGCAAGAAACAAATCCATCATTAAAACAGTTTATAACTTCATACTGTTGCTTCCGGCTAATATACTTATCCATAATCCATAATAACTCCTCCTCCAGTGAAGAAGGCCATCTCTTCTGATGCAGACGAGGCAACTTTTGTTACTGGAGGAAGTGTTATGGATTATGGACTGGTATTTTAATCGTAAACAACAGTTTGAAGTTAAAAATGTCTTGATGGGATTTATTACAAATTATTTGGATTACTTGTGGATTATTGTGATGTTTTTATCAGCTGTTTGGACTCTCATTCTGACGGCACCCATTCACTGCAGAGGAACCATTGGTGATGTAATGCTACATTTCTCAAAATCTGTTCCGATGAAACAAACTCATCTACATGTATGGCAAATGTTCATTTTTGGGAGAACTATTCCTATAAAAACATCTGGATGTCATTGCAATAGATGAAAATGATCAAACCAAGTGGCATTTATTTGAAAGAAATATAGCACAAGAACACTTTCACAGCAAAACATTTAACAAAATAAAGTTGTTCGGTGTTAAATTGTAAAACAATAGACAAAAGGTATTTAATGGATCATGTTCCTGTGATGAACTGAAAAACACCTTGGGGCCTGTTGGTTGAGAAATCGATTTAATTCTCATGCAGTGATATTTTCGAGTGTCCAAGTACGTTTTGGCGTGCTTCAGCTTCACCACAGTACATTGCAATATGGTGAAAGGCAAATATCATCTTCCATCATGTTTTCTGCACTTCAGCTACAGTGTATTATTGTATTGTTTTATATAAACTACAATGGGATTTCTAGTACAGGTATCACAATTTTAAAACAGTTGTGACATGTAAATGAACCAGTATAATAAACAATATATTTAACCATCTCTTAACATGTTCTCTGTCTGTTGATTCTGTATGTGATCCAGTGCTGCTTTTGTCCGTTTGTTTTATTGTCCTTGTCATATGTGCCTGACAGTGTTGTTAATAAAAATATAGCATTACTACAATTGGTTACAAGTAATACTAGAATAGCACTGGTGCTTGCAAAGATAAACCAAGACAGCAAATCCCGGTTTTGCTATGGTTTATTTTTGATAGTGTTATTTTGATCAGACAAAAAAGTCAAAATCCAACAAAAAGCGACAAATATCGAAACAAATGAAATATACACATATATAGCACCTGGCACAGTCCGACCCCAGACTGTTGAAAGATAACAGAGCTGTAAAACAATGTTCAGTCCTGTAACACTGCAAACAGCACGTCTACAACTCCTGATCGCGTTCGCTCGATAACGTCCCACACGAATAAATACTGTACATACACGGTCTTAAGGTACATCCGGAGGTATTTCAGTGGTGTGATATGGATGCCGTGAATTATGGGTATATTATTCACATGAATTATGGGTATATCTCTGACCAGGGTGTCATATATCATGTGTAAACTGTCAAAAGCCCTTAGGCTCTCGTGATAGTGATTTATTACAGAGTCAAACTTTCCTGCGCTTCGAGAGAGCACATTAGTAACTATTTTGTTCTGGGAGATTCTAGTTTAAACCTGACTGAACTCTTAACGCAGGCAACACACAAACATACCCGTCAGATTTGGGTCGACACAGACTCGGACACACCACATTAACTGCTTAAACTGATGAATTCTGGGATTCGGCTTGAAAGATGTGTAATATTTAATTCAACACGCTGGAAGAGACTGTTATGGGTAAAAATACAACACGCTTGCACCTTCAAACTGACTTTAGTCTTGAGTGGTGTTTCATTTGAACTTCTTCAGTGGTTAAATAATGTGCTAATCTACCGTTAACAAGCAGTCTACAAATAATATTTCAATGGTTTGTGAATTGGGACTAATGTCTGTCTTTAAAAAATGCTTTCATTTTAATAATTGAATCTGTTTTTCCACATTTACTCTTCAGTTTGATAGTTAATCATTCTTATAGCTTTAGTATCATTTAAACAACAAATCCTTTAATGCAGTCATATGTGAAGATGTTTTAATATGATTAAAACTAGCATATGTGTTGCTGTAGATGAAAATGCTCATGACAGACCTACGTTTTAGACAAACCGCAAAAATAAGACTTCATTTGGTGCGTTCCCTTCTACATCAAATACGTTTTATTGCTAAAATCTTTTTTTCTTGTTTAAATTAATCTCAGGCTAAGAGGTTATTGTTAAGATGTCAAAACATCTGCAAATGACTTTTAATTTAAATTATCCCCAAGTCTATATATTATACTTTCTTTAGATAAAACATGTTTTATAACTTTGTGACAAATAATGTATTCTTTACTCATGAGGCAACTGGTATGATTTTACATTCAGTGATATTTCCTGTCCGCCGATGCTGTAATGCAAAAATGAAACTAGCAATATTAGGATAAAAGGATGTTTTCATCCTGCAAACCGAGGCAGCGCTTCAAAAGTAAATGCTGCCCGACTCGCCTTTGAATCAGAGACGTGGAAAACATAACTTGCTCAAACCAAATGAAACAAACGTTGCATGAAAGAAAATAAATACTGTACAACAAGTGTCACCCTGTTGTATCATAGAAGAAAACACACTCTAACACAAACACACAGCAGTCTGAAATGTAAATAACTGACGTGACGAGGGAGGGAGGGGAAGTGGCAGGCCGTCGCGTCACAGTTCCTCTGAACTGGAAGACGGTGCGTCCAGAGAACCGAACGGCTTCGGCGGGCTCCTTGAGCATGTCGCTCGGTGTGGCGTCACAGCATGCTTGATCAAAGAGTGTCAAACCAAAGTAAGGCCACAACTCCCAGAAATGAACAAAAACTGCAAACCAGAAAAAGAGATTGTTAAAACCGCAATATGAAATCATCTGGAGTCATTTTGCATTGAAACACTAATTAGATTGTCCAAATTGAATCCTGTGCAATGGTATCAAGTGATGTGGTGAAACGCACTGTACAGGTTGAAGGCACTTCAGCTGCTCCCTCTGCTGGTCTGATCCGGCACAGGGTTAGTGTTTATCTCTTCCTCATCCGCCTGCTCCTCCTCTTCCTCTTCAGCCCAGCCGCCCAAGCGGCCAGAAGCGGGCGGCACCAAGGTGACGGTCTGTGCGGACTGTATCTGAGGACCTTGAGCTGAAAGAAAGAAGTGGCTTCAGATCCTTTTATATAATTATACCATGATCAGGTATGCAAAATGAGTTATTAACCCAAAGATTCAATGACAGAACAGGTCTGTCTGCAGCTTATTTTGGTTCAGAAATGACTAACTGAATAACTTGCCCTGTGTTGCCTAAGTACTCAACTAATGGCCATCGCAATCTGATGCATTTTGAAAGCCATTCATGCATGAGAAGATTCGAAAGACTCACCACTGTTGGCGCTCAAGTCCCTCATTGGCACGGAGGCCTGAAAAGGTCCAGATGCATGCTGGGTCTTTTGCTGATGCACCTGAGGGAAAGGCCAAAAAGTATTGGGAAACTATACTGGATTATAAAGCTGTTTGAGCATGTTGTGACCACTCACCTCGTGCATGTATATAGCGTGCAGGCTCATCTCGGCTGATGCAAACTCTGACGCCAGGCCCGAATAAGACAGGCTGAGCATTCGGGAGTCGCTTGCAGACATGCTAATGAAAAGGTAACATCGATCACTTAAGAATCTGAAACCGAGAAACTTGTCATGATTAGTTTTCTCAGGCGTTACCTGTCGCCCACAGTGTGGTCGCTGCAGTACATGGTGTCGTCATGCTGCGGTCGGGACGACAGGAGAGTGTGTGAGCGAGACCGGCCGGCGTGAGGCTGCTGAGACGACGAAAGGGACGCCAGGACACTAGCGGCAGCGGAAGCCGCGCTGCTCGGCGGGACGAAGCGGCGGTTCCTCCCAGGCAGTCCGGAGGCGCTCAGTACGGGGTGAGCCAACACACTGGCTAACAGGTTATCAGGCTGAAGAGCACAAATAATGCAGAAGCATATGCATCTCATTAAGAGAAGTGAAAAATGAGCTGGCATCGTGCTGAGGCAGATGTAACCCCGCAGATGCCTACAGTCTCTGCGCTCAGGATTATGATCTGTGAAATAACCAATCTGGCAGCAAGCGCTGAAACAATGCAGAAGCATAAAATTAAATGTCAATATTTCTTGTCCTCTGGCAGGTTTTTTAATATCCTGAATGCCACAGGAAATGTATTTTTCCTTTTCTTTCATTTTCCCTTCGCAATGGAGTGTTTCGAAGTGTGTCCCACTCAATAAATAAAAGCCCTTAACCATTGAACTACCGCAGATATCAATATTCTGAATTCAGCTTTTTACTTGTGAAATTCAGATTCAGGTTAATTTTGAAAGACAAAACTAAAGCTTTAGTCAAACACACCTGATTCTTTCTATCGGATAAAATTAGCTGTACAGTGTATTATAAACATAAGAAAAATTATATTATATAATAATAATAATAATAATTAAAACAATCATAATTATTATATACTTACACTACTGTTTAAAATGTTTTTTTTTTAAAGGATTTGCTTTTATTTCTTTCATTCAGAAAGAAATTAATACTTTTATTTTATTTATCTTGAAAAGATATTAATAGTGATAATGTTATAAAATATTTCTGTTTCAAATGCTGTTCTTTTGAACTTTCTATTAATCAAAAAATCCTTAAAAAACGTTTGAATGGTAGTGTATATCTATATTTACCTTAATAAGTGTGCCTGGTATGATCTCGCATGATTCATCACCGCACATTTACAAAATATATTTTTGAGTAGAAACATATGTAAAAAAAAACAACTAAAACCATTTTAAAACCAACAAGGTTTTTTTTTTTCGTTTCTTTATGACAATTAAGCAGTTTTCTCACAGCAGTTAATCATGATTAATGCAAAAACAAAAATCCCACTATTGCAATGGAAGACAAAAATTATTATTGAAGTATTGATAAATCAGGGTAATATTTGTTTCTTTTACCTTGATGATGATTTAATTTTTTTTTATCTTAATTATCTTTAAATATGTCAATGCAAAAATGGTCCTAATTTTTTTTATGTGTGTGACATTAGTACCTTAGTAAGTAACTCTACAGCAGTTAAATGTGTTGTGAATCGCATTGATTGGAACAGATAATAGAGGATGGTAATACAGTCAAGATACAGCGTGACTTACACCCGTGGCAGACTCATTGGACAGCAGCGAGGTGCAGAGAGGAGCCTCGGACAGCAGCAGCTGAGGAGATGGTCCTGTCTGAGCGTCCTGATGCACCTTCTCCTTCAGGTGACTGATGAACACGGAGCTCTGCTGCGGCGGCTGCCAGCGCGGGTTTTTGATGGTGAAATGCATCAGAGACAGCTCCGTCTTCCCGTTCTCAGCCTGCTGGTACACCGAGGCCTCCGTCTGACCTTCGGACATCCACTGAGCGAGAGGGAAAAGCACAAACCATGAAGCTGCTCTCACATGACCACACACACCAGATTACTGCGAGCTGAAGCGTTGATAACGTGCATGCGTGTACTCTTTGATACCTGTGGATTTCCATGCCGCCTGATGTCCATCTGGGCGAATGAGCAAATGTCTCCCACCCCTCCCACATCTACGGTGAAGTTGCGGAAGAAGTCGATGATTTCTAAAGACTTGCTCCGCAGGGGGAAGATGAGGATGAAGGGGGTAATTATGGGACTCAGAAGCTCCTCCAATATAAAGACCTGCAGGACAGGAGCAGAAAAATGAGAGAAACTCATGGAAGTGATAAAAACAGCGGAGCAGGTGTGAAATAGTGCTGGAGAACAGATGCAGTGAAGATTAAACCCTACACAACAGGTGTGCAAAATCAGACAAACTCCTAGACAACAGGTGCAGAGCGGTACGGTGTCATTACATGCCTCAAATAACACCGAAAACTCAACTCAACTGTCATCAGACTCTGTGTTATAACAGTAAGACTAAATCTGAACGAATGTTATTATTTTAAAAAGGTTTATATAAATTAGTGATTTTTTTCTAATTCAAAGAGTTTTCAAACTTTAAAATAGTCACATACTGTAAGCAAAAATATATTTTATAAATGAAATGATTACCTAGAGATCGTACTAAAGCCTAAATCAATTATTTAAATATTACATGGAATTAATATTTAGTACTTTGCATAAAGTTAAAAGTTTATCCTATTTCTATCCATTATTAGAATATGAAGAAAAACATTCCTTCTTAATTTAAATATAATTCCGAAACAACTAAATAGTGCCATACAGCTAGTGAGCAAGCTAAGAGGAAAACAATGCAGATAAAGACTATTCTTGAAAATATGCACTTTGGTAGGAAAGAGATTTTTGTTTTATTTATTGTTTTTCCTCAAGAAAAAAACAAAAAAACAACACTGTACATTTTTTATTTTTTTACCAAGTAAGAATTCTCACCAAGGCTGTTTTTATTTAATTAAAAAAATTGTAAAAACAGTATAATACTGTGAAATATTATTACAATTAAAAATAACTGTTTTCTATTTGAATATGTTTTAAAATGTAATTTATTCCTGTGATTAAAGCTGAATGTTCAGAATCATTAACTCCAGTCTTCAGTGTCACATGATCCTTCAGAAATCAATATGCTGATTTGCTGCTCAAGAAACATTTATTATTATCAACGTTAAAAATAATTGTGCATTTTTCCCCCTGATTCTTTGTGAACAGCGTTTATTTGAAACAGAATTTTTTTGTAACACTATACATTTTTTTGCTGTAACTTTTCATCAATTTAATGTCCTTAAATTAAAGTATTACATTCTTAAAAAAATAATAATAATTGTACCGATCCCAAATCTTTAAATGGTAGTGTATAATAAGGAATGAATTAAGAAATAACATGCCTATGTGATGCAGTTCTCACCGCTTTATACTGGAAGAGCTGTGCCACCTCGTCACGGGTCTCGCTCTTGTTGGCGTTGCCCTTCCAGTGGTCGGGCATGTAGTGAATGTGGGCCAGGACACACTGAAGCAGCTGTTCAGGACACCACACCATATGTTCATCTGGAATAAACGACCTGTAAGAGAGTCAGAGAGCATTACTGAAGGCCAGGTCAGACTAATGCCGTTTACTGTACACATCAGAATGATAACGCTCGGCTGTAACAAGGTCAGCTGAACACCTGAAACAGCACTTATTCTTTCACATGATGCCAGCTGGGGAGAGCTGCGGGGAGTAATTGTCTTTTACCTCACGTAGTTGGACCAATATGTTTTATTATGTCACATTCATGCCCTGTTCCAATACAATGAGAGGTGCCTTGTTGTCTACATATGACGCTTTATTTTAATAAAGATAATGCCTAAGTCACTGGTTTGATACAATCTCTACACAAGCAGCAACAATTAAGAATGGAATTAAATCTATTTTAGAACCGTGTTTTTATTTGTAGAAATTAAACTATTAAGCACATTACAAAATTACTAAAACGCTCAAATATAAACCATTTCAAAATATTTAAACAATATAAAATTATTCAATTCAAGATTATTTGTATAGCGCTTTTTACGATACAATCGTTGCAATATAAAATTATATAAATAATAGTAAAATAACTTCAGCACTTTGTTTTTGTTTAAAATTGTTTAAATTACTGTGTATTGTTAATAATAGTTATTATTATTAGTTAATAAGAGTTATTGTCTTCATGTACCTGGAAATTTTTTTTGAATAAAAACTATTTCTGAACATGAACACTAAATGCGTATTTAATTAATAAAATTGTCGTGTGTGTGTTTTTTTATTATTATTAAATAAAAAGGTAATCTTACTCTTCTGTTCTAATCTAACTAACTTGGCACTGTGTAGTGTACGGTGTATATTGTTGGCTCTTACAGCTAATGTCTTGCGATGGTCCTTGATCTTGTCCTTGTAATGAATGAATGTAAAAGTCTAGACATACCTGGTGATGGTAACGACTACGCCAAGTACGGTGATGGCGGTCAGGATGTGCTGCACGGTCAGCACGTCTTCATCGTACACCGTCAGAGCGATGAGCACGGCAAGCACCGAGCCGGAGAAGAAAGCCACGTTTTTGGCCAGCACCGCCATCAGAGGAGAAACGAAAGCGTTCATGTATTTGGCGGCAGGTTTGTACCCACGACCCAGCCTGCCTCGCAGCTCGTGATCCAGCTCGTTAAAGTGGCGCAGGTAGAGACGGCCGTACAGTGACCAGCGCCGGGCTCCCAAACTTCCCGGCTCGCGCTTGATGACTTCAGCGTAGCTAAAGAACGCGTACAGCACCTGCCACACCAGCACGAAAGGACACAGCAGCAGATTGACCAGACCCGTCAACAGGATGATGCGGCTGAGCTGCTTGGCGAGCTCCTGCCGGTTTGCCGCCCGTTTGTATTTGGGATGCAAACTCCACTTGTTCTGGAAGAGCGACAGAGGGCCCCAGAACAGAATGAGCTCAAAGTTGTATTTTAGGCCCTGCGTGAGGAAAATCGTGTCGCCGAAGAAGGGCACACGCAGTCTGACGGGCAGCAGGGACTTGTTGATCATGGCCACCGTGTAGTTTTTAAAGCGCAGGATGCGGTGGTAGATGTCTAGCTCAGAAAGTTCACGCTTCTGGACGCACATGGGCTGCTCGCGCTGCAGGTGGATCAAACGGCCTTGAACTTCCTGCCACGTGAAGTTGCACAGCTCATCCTAAAATTCATCAAAAAATAAACAACATTATATTTCATTTACATTTAATATATTTTTTATCTTATATATAATATTTGTATAATTTAATAAGTAAATAAACATGTATAATAGTTGGTTAATTAATTTATAAAAATAAATATTGGATTTATTTACTTATGAAATAAACATTTAAGATTTATTTTTAGGCTATGTGGTAAATACACAATTACTTATGAATATGATTATAAATTAATATAAAATGTATAAAAAAATAAAAAAAAAAAGCACATCAAATTACTAAAACAAACTAAAATTAATATATATGATATAAATGTGTACTTTAAATAATATATGATTTTAATAATCATTTATAATATATATTTTTTATAAATATGTTTATGTACATTTTATGATTATTATACATGCCATTTTATGACTATTAACTGAGACAACATGAAATATTTGTACACCATTTAAATTGATCAGCCAAAGGAAACAAGTGTGACTGAACTATGAAAAACCAGACACAGCATGATGTTAATACGCACTTTAAACTATACTCTTGCTGTTGATCATCTCTTACCATCTGTATTTTCAGTGCTTTCTTATAAAACTGTCGGATCTCCCAGTAGCTGAGGACGTTGAAGATCACCTTCACGAGCCGATAGAGCCAGAAAATGGCCGCCATTATCAAGAGAAAGATGATCCAGCTGTTTCCTTGAATCCTAAATGGGAGAGAAAGATCGTCACTATTGACAGCAGGTGATTGTGGGATTGCTCGTGATATTATAAGAATAAAGTCATATATAACTCCGTTACCAAAACAGATGCCAAATGATAAGTAATACCCAGTATGTGATTTAATGTGATCAAACGTAATTTTGGGCTTGAATACCTTAATTTTCTCTTCCAAATGCAGTTTGTTGCGAAACATAATGAAAATAATATGAGACCAAATGAGAATGTTTACTAAGTCTTAATTACTGTATGACAGCACAAGATGTTCCTAAACGAGTCTCATTGAAGTGAGTCAGCTGTGATATTAATATGTTTGTGTCACATATCTGTGTCTGTCAACAACACACTTGTAAAAGATAGACAGTCAGAAGAAATATACGTCTATGAAAACTCGGTGTCCATGAAAAGGTTTACGGAGTAAAAACCAGAGAAACAAGCAAAAGAGCTATTCAATGTCAAACAGACCAAAACATCCGAGTGTCTATTTAAAAGCCATGAGCTCTGCGTAATACACAGTTTGAGTATCATCTACGAGCACAGAAATAGACTAGCAGCGTCTGAGAGAGCAGAACATCCCTCTGCTGATGTTCCAGCAGGTGCTTGTTTACTGCTTGCTTATTTTGGAGCTCTGTCTGAGACGTAGGAGACAAATCAGGTCGAGGTTTTGAACTTTCAATTTCACTGTGAAGCTGAATTGAGTCCCAGTGTGATGCAATATATCCTTTACATGAAGACTGCATTCTCACCCAATGCTCTAGGGCACGCTTGCTTTCAGGCTACTACGAAACCAAGCTTGACAAACTAAGAAAATGGCAAGACCAACTTTGAAAACTGAGCACAACACATGTTGCGTTAAGATACAGTCCAAACCTGAAGTGATATAAACCTCGAGTGGGGTATTGCAATAATGGTTCACATGCAATATCAAAAATATTATTTGTAACATCAAAAAACTCTATAACCTATTTGTTATTTTCTAAAAACATATTTAAAAATAAAATAACATAAATATTGCACAAGAGCCAAAACCTGGTTTAAACACTGAACTTTGCCTGCTTCACTGAAAATAAAAATTAGGCTTTTTAAACTAGGATTTACTGTATTAATAAAATATATTTGAAATAGGTCAAGCGTTAATTTAATATTATTTGTATAGTAATATAGCATTTATTAATTAGCTTTTTTGTATATTTTTTATAGTTTTGTTCTGTGCTTTTGTAATTTTTATACTTTTTATTCAGTTTTATATTTTCAGTATCCATTAATTAGTGAGTATTATATTTTTTATTACATTTTTGTGCTTTTTTTTACTTCAACTTAATATTATTTTACTTGTATTTTTTTACAACAATCTATTTTTTTATCTAATACTTACATTTAATTTAGTTTAGTTTTATTTCAATTAATTGTTTTATCGTGCTCTTGTCATTTTTCTTGCTTTATTATTTTTATATCTCTCTTTAGCTTTATTTTTATCCATATTTTAGTACTTTCAGTACTTCCACTTAACCTTATTTTACTTAAAACATTTTATAGTTTAAGCTAATGATACAAACACTGAATTGGTCAATGATGTAAGTAACATATTGCTACAAGCAAAGCTGAATTCAATTTGCACTATAACGGCGCTCAGCGCTGCATAAAGCGGACGCACTGACCTCTCAGTGCACTGCTCGCCGGGTAAAATCGCATCAGGAAGGGTGACCTTGTTCCTGTCCAGTGGACCGAGGCTCTGACCCGTGTGGTTGACCACTCGGTTGGCAAAGAGAACATCATATTCCACACAGTTGAAGAGAAAAGTTGTAAACGCGACCACAAACAGGAATTGCCTGAATACAGGAACGCAAAAACAGACAGGATTAGTTCTGGAGTGATATGTATGCAAAAGAATGAATGCTTCAGGCCAAAATAAATCTGACTTACACAAGTTCAAAAAACTCTGATAACACCATACAGGCGAATCCATTCTTCTGATGGAAATGATAGATGTGAGCGTGTCAAGGACTCTTGCATTCCAATGAAAGAAGTACAGCATTGTTCAGCCATTAATGTAGCCGGAGCGTAACATAATATTAATGCCTAGTGATGAATAGAGACCGTGTGTTTTCAAGAAAAACAGAAATGATACCATTCCAGGAGTTTACAACTATTGCACAACTATTGCACAACTGCTGATTTTGGGGGCGAAAAAAATGCATGAATTTTCCCATCCAGCCTATGATATTTCTGAAATAATACAGCATATTGTTTTCATATTTTGAAAGGATATTCTTATGAAGAAATTGTCGAGGTTCTTGATATGATGCCATGGGTCTGCAGTGTAAAAAAGTCATTTTTATTCAGTTAAATGATAAATAATACACTATACAGTCTTTTAAACGGAAAATAATATATTAGACACTTGCTATTTGTTTATCATAATGTATAGTATAACAGTAAACAATAATAACCTCCTCTGCCCTCTGACACGTGGATGAGTAAGTCTTCCTCTCCTGGAGGGGAGTCTTCATCATAATCTTCTATTCGATGATACTCCTGGCACGTTTCAAACCCAGCCATCGTGTTTTACATTCTACCTCTCTAACCACAGGTCCTGAATAACAGATAGAACATTATCATGGAATTAGATGGGACAACATACTAAAATCAGATGTCAGTCAGTATGCGAATACACAATAAGAGCAAAACCAGCTCAAACTGACCAGTTCACAAGACTGTTAGTGTCTCTATTTCTGATCAAATCACAATCACACGATCAGTTTATAACGAGATGAGTCAAGGACAGACTTGATTGAGTTATTACAAAGACACAAGGCATCACAGATCACGATGGCGTACAAATACAGCCGTTATTAACGACATAATTGAGCATTACATTTAACCATCTGTATGCAGTGTCTGCAAACGGCAGTGAGTTGACCATTACACACCAACCTCATGCTGACAAAACTGCTCATTATTTGCTTTTACCGTCTTTGATCGTCCAGTTGAGATTTCTTTATTGAAAACATTTATAATAAAAGAATACTGAAAGCATTTTAATACACAACCCGCTAAATTTGTCTCACCATCCGAGCAAAGATGATCCTCGACTTCGCTCTTCACAACAAAAACAGATCTGACAACAAACATAACATCACCTGACGTCACTTTGGTTTCCGGTAGCGTCACTTCCGGGGAGACCTTTATTCTGGATTTGTAATGTAAATGTTATATTAATTATATTTTAAACATGACATTTTGCCATGAAGTGTAACGCTATATGTTTTAAATATTCTCTATTTTCAATCCTTGTTAGTTATATTTGAGTTCTATTTAATCAATTCAGCCTGAAAATAGGTAAATCTTTAACCAACGAACGGTTAAAATATTAAATAATATAAAAATATTACATACATTTATTTATTTATTATGACAATTTATAATCAATAACAAAATATAAAATGTGCATTTAAATAAAATTGAAAAAAGTGGGAAAGAAAAAGAAAGAATATCAATTAAAACAATAGCTAGTTCTATAAAAAAAACATACTTTCATGAAATAAAATGTTCGTATACTTTCCATTATTTATGTGAATACAAAAAAGAGAATAAACTAAAAAAGCGAACGTGTTTTTTTATTCAGCGATGACGTACAAGGTCAGTGGGGTCACGTTGGGAATTGGATTGCGTAAACATGGCGGCCCACATGTTAATCCTTGAATTCATTTAGTTTCGTAAACTATCTTTCTTTCTTCTTCCTGCTGTCATTTCAAAACACTACAGCAACATGTTTCATTTTGCACGCTGCAGTCGACTGACACGCCGCACTGTCACGTCAGAGCGACTTTTGAACTCCCCAAAAACAAGAGATTTCATGATCCACCACCTCAATAGGTACACGATATGTCTCTTTGTTTATTATTTTAGATTGAAACGAATTGTCTAAACAGTAGTTATTTCTATATTCATGAGAATATCTATTTGCATTTCATTTTGCATATGTATGTAAACACAATTGCTCGTATATGTGATCAAATAGACACTGTAGGTTATTTAAGCATGCAAACGGTGGTTTTTTGACATTTACATAGCTTCAGCTAAATACATATATTGTTTGATAGCCATGCTATGCCCCTTGTGAAAAAGAAATACACTTTAGCACACTTTTCATTCAGTAGTACCATGCAACACTGTACTTTACCTTGATTTCTTGTATTTTAGGCGTAGCCAGCATACAGTATCATGGAGCAGTGCACAAACCCCATCCACACAGATCTCTGCTCGCATGTGGAGACAAGCTCAAAAAGTGCTCCGTCTAGCATCCAGACAGCGGCCCAGACCACCAAACATCACTCTGAAATTCATATTAGGACCTGCTGCTTTGACGGTGACAGCACGCTTGTTTGGTTCTGTAGCTCACTGTGAAGCAGATGTGAACAATAATGTCCCGCTGGAGGTTCAGGCGAAAGAGAAGATTCCTGAATTCAGCTGGGCTGTCCTGTGGGAGTTCGTTCGACCACAACTTCTTGCTCTGATAGGAGCCATTATCGTAAGTAAACAACTCAACTATTGACACTTATGCTAAGTTAATTGTATTTGTTGACCATATTATCGATAGTTTGGTTTATTGTGCTGTGATATCTTTCAGCTTGCGTTTGCAGCAGCAGCTCTTAATATTCAGATTCCTCTGATGTTGGGGGATCTGGTGAACGTCGTCGCTCGCCACATGAGAGAACAAGCAGGGCACTACATGAGAGACATTAAAGCGCCCGCTATGAAGCTGCTCGGACTGTATGCTTTACAGGTACGTTACACTGAAGCTCTGTGAGCAACATTGGACTTGCTTCTTGATTTATGATAGATTTAGTAAAGAAATTAATGTAATTATTAAACATACACATATTAAATTGATCAAAGGTGACAATACAGACATTAACAATGTTTCAAATAATTGCTTTTCTTTACAGCGTTCTGTTCATCAAAGAATCCACAAATAAATGTATGAGTTTCCACAAAAATATAAAGCAGTACGCCTGTTTTCAACATTGATAATTTCATGAGCAGCAAATCAGCATATCATAATGATTTCTGAAGGATCATGTGACACTGAAGACTGGAGTAATGATGCATCACCGGAATAAATTACATTTTAAAATATATTCAAATAGAAAACATTTCTTTAAATTGTAATATTATTTTATAATATTTCTGTTTTTAGGCATTTTCTAAGCAAATAAATGCAGCCTTGGTGACTTCTTTTAAAACATACCCCCAAACTTTTAGTATATATGTCTTCACTTGTCTTTCAGGGTCTGTTGACCAGCGGCTACCTCATTCTTCTGTCTAGAGTCGGAGAAAGAGTGGCAGCTGACATGAGGACAACTCTCTTCGCCTCTTTGCTTCGGTTTGTAATCGTTTTTTTTATGTTTAAAATGCTAAAACACATACCCCGGTTTCACCGACGAGGCTTAAGCCTAGTCCTAGACTAAAATGTAAGTCTGAGCTGTTTCAAATGAAAGAAACTTGCACTGGCTGATCTTAAAATAAATCAGTGCCTTTGTTTTGTCTCAAGATGCACACAAGTAATGGTTTTTCTAAGGCACGTGTAAAAAAAAGTACATAAATGTCCTAATTGAGCTATGGCCTTATCCTGGCTTAGGCTAAGCCCTGTCTATGAAACCGGGCCGTAGGGCATTAGAAAGACAGAAATATTTCTAATCATCTTGTCTAAATGTCATGTTACAGACAAGATGTTGCATTTTTTGATGCAAACAAGACCGGGCAGCTGGTTAATCGCCTGACGTCAGACATCCAGGAGTTTAAATCTTCCTTCAAGCTGGTTATTTCTCAGGTAAGATGTTTCAGACGAGAGCAAGTGTGTTTACAACCCTAGTAAGACTGTATAGATGTACCACATTCATTTGGTTATGTGTTGTGTTTTCCAGGGTTTGCGCAGTGCCACGCAGACGGTGGGCTGTTTTGTGTCGCTGTACATCATCTCTCCCAAACTCACGGGTCTCACTGTGGTCGTCCTGCCATGTTTGGTGGGGGCTGGTGCTTTCATTGGTTCTTTTCTCCGTAAACTGTCACGGCAAGCACAGGAGCAGGTAACGTCACTCTGTAGGAGACGTGGAGCTTGTAGTTTTGTTACTCTTTGTATGCTAACTCCCCTGTTTCCCTCTTTTAGGTTGCTAAAGCTACAGGGGTGGCCGACGAGGCTCTTGGTAACGTGAGGACGGTGAGAGCTTTCGCCATGGAGGATCGAGAACTAGAGTATGACTTCAGACTTTATCCACATTTTCTGTGTTGATGTTGAGGAGAAAATCTGCTGAATTCTGTGGAATAGTTGAGAATGCTACACTCTGAAAAATGACAGATGGTTGGTTATCTGAAGTGCACCATACAAAATACGGTGACAGTGACAGTTGTTTTAATTTACAATATATTTAATTAAGTGATACAATGCTAATTTACCAATCTACTTGAACTACCAAAATCAGCTTTTTACCTTAAAAGCTGCTAATAATCAATAATGATACTAAAAAGGCTACTAATAATAAGTTAATCAAAAGGGCCCTGTCCATAAAACCAGACAGTGTCATACACGCAAAGAAAAAACACCATCAGTGTGTAACACAACACTAAAATAATGCAATAAACTTGAAATAAATAACAGAAAATGTAACAAAAAATGCTCTAATATACAAAACTACAAAAATGATTTTGATTCAAATATAATCATATGTAATGTCACATAGTAACTTCTGGAATTGTAATTTTACTGTTTTTTACAGGTTAATAAATAATAGGGTAAATTATAAATTACATTAATAAAGTTTTTAACTTGCAAAAAACACGCATTTGACAGTATTTTATAATAAATGTACATATAATGTGAAGGTAAATCATTTACAATTTTTACTATAGAATTTACAGTTCCATTTTACACGGACGCACCAAATCTGATATTTTCTGGAAAATCAAACTAATCAGGACATGCATAATCAAAGCTCTCTATTATTCATCCGACCCCAGCAGTTGTGATATTCCCCGTCTTTCACAGGATGTATGCTGCTGAAGTCCAGAAATCAGCTGTGATGAATGAGACGCTGGGCACAGGAATTGCTGTGTTTCAGGGCGTGTCTAATGTTGTCCTGAACTGTGAGTATTGATGCATCTTCACTGATTCACCTGCAGTGACCTCATGAACCAGATCTGTTAAATATTTCTCTTCTTCGACAGGCATTGTCCTAGGCACTATTTTTGCTGGTGGGTCTTTGATGGCCCGTAATGACATGTCGCCTGGTGATCTAATGTCTTTTTTGGTCACCTCTCAGACAGTTCAGAGGTGAGAGTGCATGTTTTTTCCTACACATAATGTGGAAGGAACAAACGTTCAGCGGAACCAGTGTCTATAATGTAATAGAATCACTTCTCTCTTTCTATAGATCTCTTGCCAGCATTTCAATTCTCTTTGGACAGGTGAGTAGATGACATTTCCAAGCGTTTTGTTACTTTATATATAGTATGTCATCTATGTACTGTATATGTTTGAGTCAGATGGTTCGCGGGATGAGTGCAGGGGCGCGTGTGTTTGAGTATTTGACTCTAGAGCCCACCGTTCCTCTCACCGGAGGAGGTCGTATCCCGCTCAAGTCTCTGACGGGAAGAGTTGACTTCATGAACATCAGTTTCAGGTAGGTCTCTGTTTGCTCTCATGCAAACATGACGAGACCTGAATTCAGTCTAAAGACTTTAATTCTCTGTTATTTGATGTTTCCTGCATGTTTCTCAGTTACCCAGCAAGACCTGGAAACCAGATCCTTAAGAAATTCAACCTGACTCTACCTCCCTGTAGAACCGTCGCTATTGTTGGCGAGTCAGGCGGAGGTAAAGTATCTGTCTGTCTGTCTGTCTGTCTCTCTCTCTCTCTCTCTCTCTCTCTGTCTCTCTCTCTCTCTCTGTCTCTCTCTCTCTCTGTCTCTCTCTCTCTCTCTCTCTCTCTCTCTCTCTCTCTCTCTCAGTCTGTCTATCTGTCCATTGACCATCCATCTATCTATCACAGAAACTGAACATACAAATGATCACAACCATCATGTGAATATTATCTCCTCATTCAGGCAAATCCACAGTGGCTGCCTTATTGGAGCGGTTCTATGACCCCAGCAGTGGAGTGGTCATGCTGGACGGGCTGGACATCAGAACACTGGACCCATCCTGGTTAAGAGGACACGTTATTGGGTTCATTAGTCAGGTATTTCAGCTTTCTCTTTGTGTTATATATGTGTGAAATAGATCATCAGTCTTATAATTCTGTTTTCTCATTATTACAGGAACCTGTTCTTTTTGGTACCTCAGTGATGGAGAACATCAGGTTTGGAAAGCCCAGTGCCACAGACGCTGAGGTCATGACTGCTGCCAAACAAGCCAATGCTCATAATTTCATCACAGGATTCCTGGATGGATACAACACCGTGGTTGGTAAGCGCTGTTAAATAAAATCAGAAAAAAAAAAAACACTGAAATCAAAGTATTTTCAGAACAATTGAAAATATATCCTTAAATAAATGTTCATATATTTTTCTTCGAAAATGTCAAATCTTCAGGTGAACGTGGAGTGACTCTATCTGGGGGCCAAAAGCAGCGCATCGCTATCGCTCGAGCCCTGATCAAAAACCCCAGCATCTTGATCCTGGATGAGGCCACCAGTGCGTTAGACGCCGAGTCTGAGCACGTGGTTCAGGAGGCGTTAGACAGAGCCACAACGGGACGCACCGTTCTGGTTATCGCTCACCGTCTCAGCACCATACAGAGGGCCGATCTCATCTGCGTCATGAGCAATGGACGTATTGTTGAGGTTAGGAAGGACTTTACAAGTGTAACTGTATACTGAACGTGTGTACACTGATGATGTGTAATGTCATTTTTATATTTTCAAAGGCTGGAACACACCTGGAATTACTGAGCAAAGGAGGGCTGTATGCTGAACTCATAAAGAGACAACGATCCGATGGTCACAAATAAAATACTGTACTTTCTGTGCATACTTCATCAAACACGAAGTCATTTTAAATGATCTTTTTAAAGACCATTTCATTTGGTGCTCTGTCAAAGAAAATGAGTTTTAGTGAATATTCTGTTTTGAGTTTGTGTCATAAAAGATAAATTTCGGTGTTGTGTAATGGTAGCCAAACTGTTTTTAAATACTGTTTAATTTACAAACTCTAGACTGAAAGTATTTTGAATCTTTTTAAATTAAAAGGTTTCAATTAACCAAGATGTACATTTTAATTTGAAATATGTATTATATTCTAATACCATTGTGTTGATACTCTGTTTGTCTTCCATTAAAATTGAGATATAATAAAATTTAATATTTTCTTCCAGCATTATTTATGTTTGTTTGTTTATTTATTCATATTAAAATTATTAAAAATACTGTCAAAAGTTGTATCAATAATTAATTTAAATGTTTGTTATTATTATCATTAGTAATGCATTTACATTACTAACGTTACATTACACAGTAGTCAATTTACATACGATACTTTTATTTTGAAGTGTCTCTCAGTGAATCGCCATCTTGAAGCCGTTTTCGCTCTCTTCATGTTGCGTACTACGCCCCTTGTTGATAAAAAGCGACAATAATCAGCTGTACCAATCAAACCTTTCTTTTAATACGTAGGAAAATAAGGAGCCAGGACGCTTTATTTAAAAGCTGTTGTGACTGGCTAAAACCATGCAAAAGTATGAGAAGTTGGAGAAGATAGGAGAGGGTGAGTAAATGGACTGTCTGGCCTGACTGGCTGTGTCTGCATTAGAGATTTATAGAGTATTAACATTCATGAATGTTTACTGTTATAACAGAGTTTACAGCGGCTGACAGTCAGTGAATTACGCTTTCGTAAGCATGTGTTAAGATTAAAGTCCAAGCTAGAGCTAGCTAGCCAGCTCATACTGAGATGAGATGATGCACCTGGCTTTAGATGTAACAGAACAGCGCCATTAACACACCTGTTAAATGATGTGATCGCTTTTGTTCAGAGAAATTGATCATCTCTAATTAAGCTAATAGATCATTCATTACAGCAGCAGTATCAGGCTTTTCTTTGATTCTCATTGAGCTGTTAGAAGCTGATTTATATGAGACATGAAGTGACTCTTCCTCTAGGGGGCGCATGGAGGCTCAAACAAACTCGGCTTTTCTCCATTGACTTACATTCAAATCTCAGGACGATTAGTACTACCGAGTTTTGTACACTAAATATACTCATTCAAATATAGTAATTTAATGGAATTGGTAGTCAAGTTATACATGAAAATTTGGTAATCTTTATTAAATAATAAAATCTGCTCATACATTAATCAAAACGGCTGTGATTGGTTTATCCTGAAGTTCGATGAGAAAGTAAACGCTTATCACGTGACACCGCTGTTTACGTTATTCGTAGGAAGCGTTCTGGACAATAATTTACACCTGTATAAATACACGAAGAAAGCTTCATATCCATTGAACCTCAAATCAAACAACTGAGAATTTAAATATAATAATAATAATTGTTTTACTTTTTTCTACCGCTAGGCCACGCCCATTCGAGCATTTGTTTGATTCTAATTGATATTTTGCCAACTCCTCCTAATTCTACAGTGATTTTCTATTTGATGCTTAGACGTCAGTCTGCCATGTCTTGTATTTTATTCCCAGTTTCTTTAATGCATGTTGTGCTCTGTCACCAGGTACATATGGGACCGTTTTCAAGGCTAAAAACAGAGAAACGCATGAGATTGTGGCCCTCAAACGAGTGAGATTAGATGATGATGATGAGGTAAGGAGAGCCGAGACTGCTGGGGGCAAGTCATACTAAAACCAAACTGTCACATTCATTTTTAATCCTACTACAGGGGGTTCCAAGTTCAGCATTACGAGAAATTTGCCTCCTGAAAGAACTGAAGCATAAAAACATTGTAAGGTGTGTGCTTTTATTTTTTTATTAATTGCATATTTAGTATTTTTCATGATACAAAATAAATGTTGTTAATTCATTAGTACTTTATATATATATATGTATATACACTTTTGTTTCTTTTGGATTTTTTTTAAATATTGCATATCTAATGCTGAACTATATTAAATATTTTTTCATAAGGATTTTGAAAATATTAGTGATATAAAAGCTTGTTTTATGCTGCTTTACGACATACAACATAAATGTTGGTAATTAATAATAACCTGTGTACTTTTTATATTTCTCTTGTTTTTTATTCTATCATTTTTTTATTATTTAAAGTATTATTATATAAATTATTACATTATTTAAAAAAATATTATTATTATTGCACTCAAATAATTGTAATACATTTTCCTTTTTTGTTTAATAATTTTTGTTTAATATATTAGCTATTTAAAGCCAGGTTTGGTTGGTTGCAAGTCATTTTAAGTATGTTTTTTAAATGAATTATCAATATAATTAAATGGTGATGAAATAAAGTGTGTCTCAACATCCACTACTTGATCTTGTAGGCTGCATGACGTCCTTCACAGTGATAAGAAGCTGACATTAGTGTTTGAGTTTTGTGATCAGGTAGGAGCCTGCATCATTATATTTACCCTAATTCAGTGAACTTGCTGCTTGAACTAGTCTTAAAACGAATGTTTTTCATGATTTTCATTCAAACAGGATTTGAAGAAATACTTTGACAGCTGTAATGGTGACTTAGATCCAGAGATCGTCAAGGTGGGATTTGTTTTTTAAACTTTATGTATTTATGACACCCTGTGAAGATGTTTGAGATCTCAGATTTAATTCTTCTCTCCTTGCAGTCCTTTATGTACCAGTTATTGAAGGGTCTTGCCTTCTGCCACAGCCGAAATGTTCTCCACCGAGACCTTAAACCACAAAATCTGCTCATTAACAGAGTAAGTAAATGACCCAAAGTGCCTGATACTGAGCCTGTAGGTCTGCATTATATATGACTATAATATTTGAATGAGTTATGTTGTGAAAACAGATTTTGTGGAACTCCAGCATGCGTGTTTCCTTATTTCTGCTGTACTCTCACAAACATCTATCTGTATGTGTTGTCATCAGAACGGTGAACTGAAGTTAGCTGACTTTGGCTTGGCCAGAGCTTTTGGAATACCTGTGCGCTGTTATTCTGCGGAGGTAAAGCGACACGGCTTCAGATGCAGCGTGCTGTTTTTCGGAGTTGTCCTGTTCCTCACTTCATGGTGATTGTCTTCAGGTGGTGACGCTGTGGTACAGGCCTCCAGATGTGCTGTTTGGTGCGAAGCTGTACTCTACCTCTATTGACATGTGGTCTGCAGGGTGTATATTTGCAGGTAGGAATGGTTCATTTAAAATCATAATCTTTTCTTGTAGTGTATGAATTATTTTTCTGTGTTTTAAATATTTTTTTAGAATTGGCAAATGCAGGACGACCATTGTTTCCTGGTAATGATGTGGACGACCAGCTGAAGAGGATCTTTAGATATCCTTCACACTCAGATTTCTGTTGGGTTTGTGCATTGATGAAAAAAAAAATGTATATATAATATTGGCTTGGCATGCATGTATGAGCTGATTAACTTTAACATTTTGGCACGTTGCTGGGAACGCCGACAGAAGAACAGTGGCAGACTATGAATAAACTTCCAGATTATAAGGTACAACATTCATTCGTCTGAATGCTGGCAGAAAGATTTTCATTGCAAAAACGGTGCAGATAATAAGATTTTGCACACACAGAAAAACAACATGAGGATATGTTGAGAATGTAGAAGTAAACCAAACATTATCATTGTTTTAAGAAATACTCAGTTGACTATTTTAAACCTCTATTTTGATACATTTATTCTGAATTTCATTTGAATTATTTAAATATATGTTTTGTTTTATTTTGACAGCCGTACCCAATGTATCCAGCTACTACATCACTTGTGAACGTCGTCCCGAAACTCAGCAGCACTGGCAGAGACCTGCTACAGGTGAAGGATTTTCATTATGGTAACAATGAGCTCATGATTTCATGCTTCAGCTTTATTTTTCTGTGTTTGTCCTTTGCAGAATCTTCTGAAGTGCAATCCAGTACAGCGAATTTCAGCAGAGGAAGCCCTACAGCACCCTTACTTTGCCGATTTCTGCCCACCCTAAATGCCAGATCTCCTTGACCTCATTTAGGAACACAGATGGGCCAGTCTTACCTCGTGAAACCTCTTCAACACCTCCAGCGTTCAGTTATCTTTCAGTTTGAGTTCGGGTCACACCTGCTATAGCAGGATAGAGGGAGCCTGAAACACTCCTCCCTCTACATGTTTAGGATTTGATAATAATGATATGATTATGACCGTGACTCTGTCTAATGCTGAGTGTGGTGCTGTTGTCCTGCATAAACCATGTGTTCAACTAGAGTCTCCAAAAATATTTGTATTATATTAATGTGGTCTTAAAGGGATAGTTCACCCAAAAATAAAAATGATGTCATCCACTCACCCTGTATGAGCTGTTGAACATAGAAGATATTTTGAAGAATGTTGGAAACCAAAGAGTTGACGGCAGCCATTGACTTACATTGTATTTTTTTTTCCATACTATGGAAGTCAATGGCTGCTGTCAACTGTTTGGTTGCCAACAGGTTAAGAATTATCATTTTTGGCTGAACTCTCTTTTTAAAGGAACAGTTCACTTAAAAATGTAACATCCGCACTTATAAATAAGTTGCGTGAAATTCTTCAGCATACAGGTGAAATTAATTGAGGGTGAGTAAATGTTGACCGGATTTTCATTTTTGAGTGAACTATCGTTTAAACTTTAAAAATGCTGATCACCACTTGTAGTTACCAAAATGTCAGTAGTCCTGGCCCTACACGACTCATTTAGTTGCCAAATGTGCTTCACAGGTATTTAATGGTTTACAAAATGCTGCCGCGAGGACTACTAAAACTTTTATATTTGTCAAAGATCAAATGAACAGTATAATTTTACAAGGTACAGCACACATGCTTGTTACAAATATGTAGTATTTAAAAAAAGTTACTTTTCCTCTTAAGTTTTGTGTCGTACATTCAGTAAGGGTGTGGAAAAAAGTTGTGCGACTGCCATTTTGTACGAATGAGGTTTTAGCAGTAATTGTAAGCAAATCTGTAACTTGTTTTTTCCCTCAAATAATTTCAGCAAATCTTGAAGTATTGCAAATTCATTTTTTCAATTGAATCCACTGCTTGGACAGTTTCAGTTAATATAGCTTGACGCTGTCTATATAGAAAAATCACCTCAAAATGAAAAGTTGCTGATCATTTACTCATCCTTGGGCCATCCAAAATGTATTTGAGTTTGTTTTTCATCAAAACCAGATTTGGATAAATTTACCATTATATCACTTGCTCACCAATGGATCTTCTGCAGTGAATGGGTGCCGTCAGAATGAGAGTCCAAACAGCTGATAAAAACAACAATAATCCACAAGTAACCCAAATAATTTGTATCAAAGACATTTTAACTTCAAACTGTGGTTTCCAGCTAAAATACCTGTCCATTATCCATAATAACACTTCCTACAGTGAAAAAGTTGTCTCATTGTGGATTATCGATGAGAAGAAGCAACAGTTTGAATTAAAAAAAGTTTAATTATGGTTTTGTTTCTTGCATACATCTTTTTGCTTCTGAAGATGTTAATTGATGGACTGGAGACGTATGGACTACTTGTGGATTATTGTGATGTTTTTATCAGCTGTTTGGACTCTCATTCTGACGGCACCCATTCACTGCAGAGCATCCATTGGTGAGCAAGTGATGTAATGCTGCATTCCTCCAAATCTGTTCCGATGAAGAAACAAACTCATCTACATCTTGGATGGCCTGAAGGTGTGTAAATTATCAGCAAATTCTTATTTTGGGGTGAAATATTACTTGTAAATATATATATTTGTAAAGTGGACAACAAGGTTTGCCTTCAACAGTCTTAGCAATAGCTACGTGTAAAAGAAGAAGATTTCCGTAAGGCCTCATATCTGAAGCAGTCATATTTCAGTGCATGCCAGTGTTGTTACACCACATGTGATGTTGCTCATGTGTACCTTATGGAAGAGTCGGGTCAGATGGCCCTGAAGTCTGTGAAGTAGGATAAGACTTAAATTTACCCTCATTTTTGCTTGGCATTTCTCATTAGCTGTAGTAGATATACATTGTTAGAAAACATAATTGCAGGCCTTTTGTTGTGATTATTATGTTATGGATTTGAAATAGGCTGACTATATTTATCTGAAACCCGTTTAGATTGCATTGAGACTCGTTTTTTAATCACTGTGTGAAAAAGCTTTTATTTATTCATATAGTATGTTATAAGTCAATAGGCTTACTTTTCAAATTAGGTTGGCTTGGAGGCTCGGTAAGGAACCATTCCTGACATATTTGGACAGATCTTTCATGACAAATCTAGCCTTCTGTTTAAATACTAAAATGTTTTTTATTATAAAAAATGTATATTATGTGTTACAAAAATAAAAGTTGCTATAGTGCATAAAGGATATGCAACAGGTTTGCAAGTAATGTGTGAGAACAAACTGCTTATGTTTCAAGAATGTAGCAGAACTCCAAACCTCCATCAAGTTATCACTGGTTATTATTTTTCATGTTGTACTTTGATTATCTGCAAACCATATGTAAAAATTGTTTCAAGAATTCTGCACCAGTTTATTAAAACTGTTTTCTCTAAACAAAGTGTCCTGCATGAGTGAAATGAGTTAAAGGCTCTTGATTTGATGCTGACTGTAAAGTGAGGACTTGGCATCCACTTGTGCTGAAGTCAGGACTTGAGCAGTTATGAAGGATTTGACAGGCCACGTTTTCTTGTCTGCTTTAGTGTTGAGAACTAGCAGTTTCCAACAGAGCAATTCATTTTTGATACAACCCATCTAGGCTTGAAAACTTGTGTTTTTACAGATGGTCTTGCACTGGATGACTGTCACTTTGTCCACCTTTATTGGATGTCCTCCATCTCAAGAGGACAAGCAAGGTAACACCTCGTGGTTTGCTGTCTTCAGTCAGCTGCAGAGATTTTGTTGGATCTGGTGGTGGTGGCGCTGGAGATAATCTTGCTAAGCTTTCTTGAATAGAATATGATTGCATGGATAAAGGGTTTGCTTTTTTATGTACTATACATTTTTAACCTGTACCTACCAAGATTTTAGGTAATGCTATGTATGAATTATATTGCACAATTCATTGCATATTCATTCATTTTAAAACATTTTTTTTAAATATACAAGTTATATTATATTCATGATATCATATATAATGAAAAACGGATTAATATGTTGCCTGCAAAAAAAAATTATTCATAAAAAAATGACCTTCAACTAGAAAAATAGCTTCTTTTAACAACTTCCAAAACATGAAGGAGAAGCCCTGACATTTGTTCTAGTTTGCTTCTTTCTATAACATATAATAAAATAATCCTTTGAAATAGTTTTTCCTCTTTTTGGAAAATAATTTGTCTCTTTATGTGTCTTCTTCATTGCATATTCACCAAATCAAATTATGTGACAATTACAGATCAATATGATCTGAAGAATGACTGAGTCTGCACAAGAAACTCTGCATAGCCTAAAAGAACACTGCATTTAAAAATCAATGGATGCTGTTAAGGTAATTTGACAATCTGACAAATGAATCTTCCATCATAACATAAAAACGTCAAAATCAAACCAGTAGTGAGACAGTATTTACACAGCTGATGCTACAATGTCATTTAGTTCAAGTTTAACAACACAGACTTTGTCCCCACTTTAAACAGTCACTTACAAATGCACACAGCAAGCTGTAACCACTCAAGCAGTACAAAGGTTACTCACATCTTTAAACTGAACTAATCCAAGTTGCCCGAGTTCATTGATGCAATTGTGAGCCGATTCAGTTTGAAAAAACAGCTGCACGAGACACATCTCCTCACTACGAAATAAAGAACACATTCTGGATAGTTTGGAGGAACAGAAACAGCAGCAGCAGTGATCGTCTGGTTTCTGTAAAGCAGTCTATTAAATGTCTGTCTGTGAGATCAATAGTGTTCTCGTGTGGCCTCGGGATCAATATTGACACCACTAGTGCAGCTGGGCCATCCAGACCAAATTATGATGAACAACCCTGCAGCACACGTTTATTTATGAGGCATCTACTGCAATTACATACATATATACATAAATGTTGAACCAAAAGCCAAAGGTTCTCTTACAGCTACATTCCAAGAAGATTTATTGCATATAACTGCATTGTCTGTGTTTTAATCCTTTAACGGCCCCTCGTGTGTGGAACTGTCATTAAACAGCTTAAAATGTCATAATGGGCCACAATTCTAAAATGGATGACATTTAGTGCATCTGGAGGAAATAATCTATTACTCTGCATTTCAGAGATAATAGATGAAAATGACAGAAAGTGCGACTAAACAAAGAACTGCTAATGCATGTCTCAGTGCATCATCACCAAATCACAACATTTACAGTGAAATTCAGCATGCATTACTTTAACTCTCTCTCTCTCTTTATTAACAATTTATTAGGTACACCTGTTCAATTGCTTGGTAACACAAATTGCTAATCAGCCAATCACATGACAGCAATACTCATGCATTGAGTTGCTGCCAAGCAATTGAACAGGTGTACCTAAAGTGGCCGGTGAGTGTATATAGCAACAGTTATAGCAACAGTTCATGTTGATGATGTCCATTCAAATAATACAGGTTTACATGATTACATAGCTACAAGAAAGCTAGTGATTACTTTTATTTTGTAATATATAAAACATTTTGGGGTTAAATATTCATATACATTTTTAAAAATACATATAGATATACTGAATATATATGAATAAATATTCATATAAAATTAATAAATATTCATATAAATAGACTGTACATATTGGTGATATTTACATAAATTATTAATATGGTATTATTAATATAGTGTTGCTTACTTGATTAGTTTGTAGTTTAAGATAAAATGACAATGACAAAATGTCAGTTAATGTTAATGTCAGTTAATGACAAAAAAACATAGCTTACTTAAAACCATAAAACTAACAAAAATGTTAAAAACAACAAATTAATCAAATGTAAGACAAAGTAAAAATACCTCATTCAAAATTATTAGTAAGACTATAGTATATCAGTGATGGTAAAATAACACTGCCCTGGAAACATCAACTGGAAAATGAATGCATGAATTATTATTAGCCTAATAAACTCAAACTCTTCCCACCACACTGCACTGATTGAGCAATATACGACCGCCACATGGAAATGAACCGCATCCTAATAATGACCCGACTGTAGGCGTGCAGATTTTTAGGGGTCCTGCGTTTCCTCCGGGAATTGGGGGAGGAGATGGTTCCGGAGTCACGTGACAGCAACCCATCCGTGCCGACCCTTTGTTGTTGGGATATTGGGCAAGAAGAATCGCGATATTGCCCCGACGCGAAAGGATAGCAAAGACACCCGAGGACGACCGATTTCTAAAGGACGTTCAACCGTCGATACGCGTCGCCTTTTCCTCACAACTAGCCAAACAGACGCGCTTGAGATGCACACAAAGACAGAACGAGAGGCATCCGCGAGCTGTTATTGAGACGCGCTCCAGCTCAACAGCGAATCCCCGCAAACGTGCTTGTGATCGAGATGCACGCTTGTTTTTAACCGGAGGGATGCTCATAAGGCTCCGCCGGCCTTCCTGGGACACAAACACGTTTTAAAGGGGATATATTCCGCATCCTCCACAGCCTGCTCCTCTTTTGTTCCCCTGCACCTTTATTTAACAGGTCAAAGAGGAGATACAGAGACATCATGTTAGTGGGCACCGGGCTTGTAAGGTGGACCCGACCAGAACTGTCTGTGTTCTGCCTGCTGACCGTCATCCTCAGCCCAGCTCTGGGATCCGTCCAATCATCCAACCCGCAGAACACTGACTGTGTGTCCGGCAAAGGCTGCTTAGGTATATGTTCACTATTTAATATGTTGCATGAAAACCAAAGCATGCTCACTTTGTATATTTGTTGCAGATATTGCACATTTGTTGAAGATGGAGATTCAAGCATGGCCTCTGGAGGCTTACGAGATGCAGGCAGTGTAGGGATGCTAAAATGAAACTACCGATGTGTTCCTGTCAAATAAACTGATGCATGGGGCTATGTTGAATTGCGTGCATGTATTACCTCACCTTTGAATGGTTTTGCATGGGCAAAGCATCCATCTTTTGATGCACCAGCTCAGGTGAGACAATATAAAGGGAAGAAGCGTGAAGTGAACCCCACCCTATAACATCACTCTAATCAGATCAGGGTTGACTACACATTCTCTCTTCAGCTAAGAAAAGTGCTGATTATAAATGAGATTCTGTTGGGTTTTTATAGCTTTGTGTATGGTTGTTCTTGTATGCACAAGGATAGGCCAATTATGATGTTTTAAGCCATATGCATGCAGCTTGGGAAGGCAATAGTGAGCCCTGCTGTCCGTACTGTCCCGTATGGCGACCGATGGGGGGCTTTCAGGCTCGAGGCCTGTTTGAAAAGGTCTTGTGGTCTTATTTACTGTTTTGTATGTCCTTTAGAAACACGTCTTCATTGTCCTATAGATTGGATAATGGATGTTTCCAAAGTAATTGTCTTAAAGATTAGTGGAGTTAATGCACTGTCCTGGTAGTTGAATTGCAACATTTGGTGATTTTTAGGTTGTAGGCTAATGTATAAAGCTTTAACTTATTTGTTGGTATACTCGGATATAATTTCACATGTTAGTCCTGTTGGCTCAACTAGTATGCTTGCACCTGATGACTTTTTACACACTGACTGCATAGTAAAATAAGCAGCCGTTTAAAACGTAACCTTTTAACACAAAGCTCATCTCTGTCTTTTGGGTCATTATATATAATGTAAACTCTCCAGATGGGCGCCTTTTCCCTTCGCTGTCTTTCTTTCTGAAATCCTGACACCCTTTTTGTCACCTAGAATTAATAGAAGGAAAAGCAGCTGACAATAGCGGCCATTGTGTGCCAGTGTTTTCAGATTCAAAGCTCCAGGCTCCAGTGGTTTAATCAGTGGCTGTCCTGCATAAGTGCCGGGCTGGTTTAGTAAAAGGCAGGAACACAATGGAGCAAGTCTCAGGGGCATCTGAATTGCCCTCAGCAGTTGGATAGTACTGACCACAAGCAGAAAAAGCACCCTTCATTGATGCCCTTCTCCTTAGTGTCACTAATTCACTAGACGTGCTATTTTGGACCGCTGTGTTAATGGTGTTTCTTTTATTAAAGGGCCTAGTGCAGTGTATTTTGGCAAGCTGACTGTTGCGAACCTTGCAAAAAGTACATTTAATTGTCATGTTAGTCTTGGCGTTTTATATATTAAAAACCCAGATATGATTTCTGTTAAAAATACTAATATTATTGTAATCTGAAAAAATGCTAAATTTAAATAGGAAAATGTATATGAAAAGTACTTCTGGAAATAACAGCATTTTAATTAATAACACTTTGAGCCAAATATTATATTAATATACTACCAAGTGACAGAAATTTGCACCAAAATACTGTTGTTTCATTGACATGCAAAGTGTTTTTGATTTTATAGGCCAATCTATTTTGCTTTCCTAACGAAGTGTGATTACATAGTTGCATTTTATTTGCATTAATTAAAATGTATAATTTTTTTTCAATGATTTTTAAACGCATTTTACCCCATATGTTTTTGTAATACATATTAACATAAATGTAATTGATGCAAAGTATAATATTTATAAGTATTTATACATAGAAGTCGATGTGCATGCATGCCATTGTAACTCTGTGACCCATAATGACATCACAACCTGACCTTAGCAAGAGAACAGAAACTTTACTTGTTCACTTTAAGTGTATCTAATCTCTATCTAATCTATTATTCTTTAAGCCATTTGATTTTGATAATGTCATTAGATAATGTGTTTTAAATAGCATTTACTGTTGAGCACATCCTGTGCTCTTACCAATCAGCCAAGCTCTAATCTTTGTCTGATCTAGACAGACACTCATGAATGGAGAACCTCTGAAGCTACAGAATGATTTCTTTAAGTAGTCCTCAGCCCATTTCCAGACCGCTCTTGAAACACACATCGCTCACAACACAAAGCGCATGCATCTGACAATATCAATTGACATGCAACCGCCGTTTTGTATTCAAGGATGCAGGGGTTCTAAAGCAAGGCTGGATATGAAAACCCAACTCTTATACTCATCAGTCAATTTAATGGCTTTCCATTGAACAGACAAACGGCCTCTAAATCACTCCAGTGCGAGAGAGATGCTTTATGCACATAGCTTCCCCGTAGCCCATAGGTCTGAAATCAATGGCGTCCACCGTGACACGAGGAGGGGTCGACTGGAGGGAAGCGGTATTGCAAAGCTTTCCATAATGCATGTGTGTGCATGCAGCGGGTGCTTGCGAACCCATTTAAGGCAATATGTTCTTGTTCACCCTGCCTGTTGTCATACTATTTTAGCCCGTCCTTGGTGGCTTTCTGTTTTAGACTAAGTGGATTTAAGCTGAAAATGTTTAAGCACATAGAATTGAACTGTTTAGCTGGTTTAGAGTGTGAAATGTGTAATTTCTGCACCACTGCACTCTTAAAAATAAATGTTCTTTTATTGGCATCGGTGGTTCCATGAAGCAGCTTTAACATCCATGGAATCTTTTCATTGCACAGGTTCTTTAGAGTGGAAAAGGTTCTCTAGATCATGAAAATAATCGTAACACTAAATAAAAATGGTTCTTTTAACAACTATTCACTGAAAGGTTCTTTGCGAACCAAAAATGGTTCTTTGGTATCCCTGCAAAAAACCCTTTTGGAACCTTTATTTTTAGGAGTGTAGAGACAAGAAATAATGAAAGGATTGTTTTCAATCAGGTTTCCCAAACACTCCCCTTTCTGTCATTGGTCAGGATGAACCGATAACTCCGCCCTCAAATTAGCAGTATTGGTTGAGCCAGTGTTGCTATGTGGAGCTGGTCGGAAGGCTTTAACAAATGTTTTAAAAATGTAAACTTTACTTTGATTTGTTTTTGTACATTGAGCTGGAATTAAAAAATCCTTTCTGTTTTAGACGCTGAAATATTGTGCGATGCTTAGAATTTAAGGAGAAAGCATTTTTAAGCAGATATAAGTTAACGGTCTTTAACTGTTTAGCTGATTTAAAGGGCAAAATTTATAATTTCTGTGCCACTTATCACAGAAATAATGATTGTGTTCGAATGGGTTTCTCTAAACATTCCCATCCTGCCATTGGTCAGACTAACAGATAGCCCCGCCCTCAAACTCACAACACTGGCTCAGCGCCAGTGTTTCTATGTGGGGCTGAATGTTTTGACAAATGTTTTTAAGATGTCAACTGATGTTTTACTTAGATTTGTCTTTGTATATTAAGCTGGGATTAGAAAGTCCTTGGTGGCTTCTGTCTAGAGACGCTTAAATGTTGTGCTATGCTTATTAGAATTTAAGCTGAATATGTTTATTTTAGCTGAAAAATTAATAGGCTATTCTTGAATTGTTTAACTGGTTTAAATGCAAACTGTGTCATTTCAAATAAGAAAGTGTCGATAAGAAAGCAGTCTGATCCTATGCATTAGAATCGCTCTCGTTGTACTTTGATGTCTTCAAGTCGAATGCGCCTAACGACTGTTTTTAATTAGGCTTCCCAAACACTCCCCTTTCTGCCATTGGTCAGAAGAACACAAAGCCCCGCCCTCAAACTCACACCATTGGTTTAGCCAGTGTTGCTGTGTGGAGTTGGTCAAAATGCTTCCACAAATGTTTTAAAAATAAACTAATGATTTGCTTAGATTTGTCTTTACATACTAAGCTGGGATGAACGTATTTTAACATTTACAACAAACCAATAATGCTTGCTCATTTAAGATATGTTATATACTTAGCTTTATAATTAGCCTACTTGTTTTTGTCATGTAACATTTTGCGTCATACCATACCAAGGTGTGTTTTGGTCCTAAAGTGCTTAGCTCTGATGTCATGCTTGTGGATTCTGTCAGTTGTACACCCGCGTATAATTAAGAGGCAATTATTTTAAGGAAGCCCTTCACAGATGGTGCCTTGAAAGAGGCCCAGCCCACAGTAAACCACTATTACTCCCACCCACAGACACTGCCAAGTGGACCATGCTGGTAGGCCTTTGTTTCCTTCTACATCTGTAGTTACACCATCACTTTGATGCTTAAAGTTCTGTTGCGTACTTCAGAAGAACCGGTTCCTACCTCCTCCAGTTGATGGTTCTGGTATAATTGTGGTATTCTTTACCACAAGACCATAACTTGTTGGGATCGCGGTAAAACACTTTTAAGATGTTAGAAGATATATTACTCCAAATAATTCACTGCCAAACTGAGGTTAAACCAAGTTTATCACTTTAAATGAATGTTACTAACCGTCTTGCAGATCAAAGTGGTGGCGGTTCCTGACCACTAGACTGCACACACATTGTACTCCATCTCAGTAATGTCTGATAGCTTCATACCTTTGAATGTCTGTAGATGTCACGGCTGATCTACTGATCTAACAGTCATACCTTTGAATGTCTGACCTTACAACATTAAACTAAGAGATCCGTATCACGGCTTGTTTGATCTCAAAGACCCGACTGATCTAATTATAACAGTACAAGTCGACTGCAGTGGATTCTGGTTGGGACTCATTAACAACAGCTCTAGTCTTCCACTCTTTTTAGGATGTTTGCCACTGCAACCCTCAACCCAAAGTGCAATGCATTGCTGGTCATGATATACATTTTGTTGTGTAGATTTAAGTGCCCTTTACCCCACACCCAGTCTGTGCTTGCAGTTTCAGTGCTGCTTCTCGTGTGCATTGTCTTTTTGTGTGTGTCCCTAATATGCTGGAGGCAAAGAGGCACTACAGAATGGAGAAAACCCGTATAATGCTCTCGTCCCTCGCAGCAGTTTACAGTTTTTCAATTAAAGCACAGCCCGGAGCGCACGCTCTGAGAGATTGGGTTACTTCATTGTTCTTAAAGCATGTTTAAGCTGAACTTGAGTAGCTAGTTAAAATTGTGTATCAGTCATATATATTTTAAAGTGAAATTTATTCCTGTGACGAAAGATGAATTTTCAGCATCATTACTCCAGTCTTCAGAGTCACATGATCCTTCAGAAATCAATCTAATATCAATAGCAAATATCTGTTATCAATTATTTTGTTGCTCGAGACATTTCTTATTATTATCAATGTTGAAAACACTTGTGCTGCTTTATATTTTCTGGAAACCATCATACAATTTTTTTTTAGGATCCTTTGATGAATAATAAGTTAATCAGAAAAACTGCTTTTTTGTATTTTTTTTGTAACATTTACTGTCTCTTAGTTTTGATCAATGCATCCTTGCTAAATAAAAGTAGTAAAAATTATATATATATATATAATATATATGTATGCCATCTATAATTGTATGTAAAACTGTATTTTGACCCGACTCTTTCCGCATGCTGTGCTATTATGCTGTTTTCGCAGCGCTGGACTGCACAAGAATCCCTGCTGAAAAGTCATGCTTGAATTTCCATACTGGTTCTGGCTGGTTCATGTTGCTGGTCTAGCACGGTCATTAAAGTTGCATTTGCATAACATGGCAAAAGCAGCACAGCTCCCTTTAGACTCATATTTATAATACTTGCATTGCACTTCTTTCAAAAACATCTTTAAATGTGTGAAATGTTATAAACTGCTGAAGAAGGAGAAAAGTACCTAGCATGTGATGCAGTTAAACGTCCTTTAAATGGGAACAAGGGCCCAAAGTCGAGCTATAACCTCACCGCTTCCTCCTTTTTAATAAGAGACACTTTGCGGGGTCTATTGACCCATTGAGGAGATGAGTATCGACTGGTCTTGAGCGGATGAGCTCTTTGGCTACAGGCAATGGACTGATGTCCTTATCTTTCAAACGGCATTGATTTCCGTCCCCGCTCTGATTATCTTTGCGTAGTGTGAGATCTGCCCCATTTCTGCCCCACACACATTGTGCTCTGTTTGTTTGGAGATGTGCAGTTGGAAATGGGTCAGTTCAGATGAGGAACGTTTAAGGAATGTCTCATGAAGGAACTAGGAGTTGAATGAGGTTTGGTGTGAAGGTTCGGCCTTATTGGCATTGTTGTTCAGAGGAACATGTTTTGTAAATATGAAGCAGACTAGCATGAATGGAAGTCCAGCAACTGTTTGGAAGTAACTTGAGGGTGGGTAAATGATAACAAATATTTCATTTTTGGGTGAACTGTCCCTTTAAGACATTACATGATGTGGAATATACATATTGTGTACTGTAAAACATGGTACCATTATATTATGGGTGTGTTACGAGGCAATATTTATTTACTACTGTACCACTTTTTTTGTTGCTTTGAACATGGTACGAAGAATAATGAATTAAAATTATATATAAAAAAAAAAATATTGTATATATCATTCACTACCATGGTATATATCAAAGTACCATGATATTACCATTTGATACCATCTCTCAGATGTCACATTGTCCTATAATAACTTGTTTATGAAGGATGTCCTATGTCATATTTCTTGTTTAATGCATCTGTGTGTCTTCATGCATGCTCATGTTGATGCCAAGTGTCAAAGTGTGCGAGACAAGAAGTGTTGTTTCTGTCAGGCAGGGCCCCATGAAAGGGAACATAAGTGAGACATGCATTACAATTGGTTAATGGGAGAACATTCTGGTAGTTTAGTTTCTCACCATGTGGAATAATATTTTCATAAAATCCCCTAACGCTTGAAAGGCCTGTTTGTTGTTTTTTTTCTCTGAATGTTTTCCCCCTCTGAGTCAGAAATCTCCATTTCAATAATGCTTAAAAACACAGAACTTTACAGTTTCTGAAGAGATTTGTTCATGTATAATTTGTCTAATTTATAGGATATTGAATTTTCTTCTAGCTGTTGACAGTAATTTTATGATACAAATACTTATTCAAAAACCTCTCTGTAAAAACCTGTATCTCTAATATCACCAAAAAGAAACAAGACTTTTCAATCTGGCTTTATCCAGCGTTCAGATTTCTGTTCTTCAAAAGTATGCAAATTAGTGCATATTTATTTAGAAAATGCCTTATTTGCATATTTAGTCATAACATTTCAGAATACTTGTAATACAAAATATTTGTCTTAATGTACTGTTTATTGTGGCCAGCCTAAGGCACACCTGTGCAATAATCATGCTGTCTAATCAGCATCTTGATATGCCACACCTGTGAGGTGGATGGATTATCTCGTGCTCACTAACACAGATTTAGACAGATTTGTGAACAATATTTGAGAGAAATAGGCTTTTTGTGTACATAGAAAAAGTCTTAGATAATTGAGTTCAGCTCATGAAAAATGGGGGCAAAACAAATTCTTTATTCACCTGTGGTTTCTTGCCTTAAGAACATTTGATACCTAATTGCTTTTAAAACTTTTATCACTGTTATTACTGTACTCGGGCTGTGAAATCCAGCTCACTCTGACAGTGTTCTTATTATCAGTCGGTCTTTTCCCGCAGGTGCCAGACCCAACACATCATTTATCACAGCACTTTAACACCTCCACAGATTAACCTCTCATCTCATTTAAACAGCCTGATTAATTAACTTCTCAAGCTGCTGCTTCTCCAAACTTCTCTTGTCTGAAGTCTGCATTGGTTTGATCTGAAACACTTCATGTCTCCAAAACCACTTGGCTGGGTTTCTGTGGCCGCAGCATTCGAGCAGTTTTCCAAATGCATGCGCGGCTCGGCCGAGAGCCAGGAAGTGTCTGTAGTTGCTTTAAGTGTCTGCTCCTCTTTAACAGGCTGTCCTACGCCTCGTCTCATCTCATCCATCATATTTAATCAATTTAATGTATTCTTGCTGAATAAAAGTGTTCCTTTCTTTTGAATGGAAGTGTATAAAACCTGTTCATAGTATCATAGTACTTTATTGTATATCTATTCATATGCAGTTGTATTTATGGGGAACTGTAAGATACTAAAAATAGTATCATGTTATCATAGCTGCTGTGCTGTGATTGTCCAGGGTTTCCAAGGTATATTTGTTTTTTACGTATATGAAGAGTTCATTTGCAAAAACCAATAACTCCATTTTTCAGTGTTTTCTCAGAAATCAAGTAATATCAATAAAAATGCAGTTGGGTTGTTTTGATTAAGTAATAATAACGTCCACAAATATAGGTAATTTACTCAATTAAATTTCATTTGAAATTGTTTTTTTTTTTACATATTAAAAGTTTGTTTTATAGCAAAAGTACATAACTCCAACAGTCGTTTTTGGCAAAAGCAGATAATTCCACATGTTTTAGAGTAAAAAAAACACTGTTTAATCTTTGTAATCTCCTCAGATGACAATGTAGATGCCTAACAAATGTTGTTGTTGTTGTAATCATAGATTATGGATATGATTACATGCAATACATGGAGCTTTTCCCTCACCACTGTATCGCGCTGCTTTTGCTAGTCTCCGTGAAAACGTTTCAGCTTTTATTTTCCTTTTTCGTCCTGAAGAAGATATCACAGGTTCAACAAGTTCGTCGAAATGATCCATCCTCGATCACTTTCAGCAAAGTCTCTTTAAGACTAGGGTATTCTATTGTCTTTGCTTTGTCGAAACTCTTCTTCGCTAGCACGTCTTTTCAAAGTGAACGTAGCCTTGTCACCTGACCTGAATACAGCGCACTGATTCGCTAGAATGGACTTCGGCTTCTGTTCAAAAACAACAAGGGCGCTTGTCGGCTTCTATCTGCAGTGAATGCCTTGAAAGTGGACAATACAGACTTTTATGACTAAAGGTATTTAGGGTTCAGATCGCGCTATATGTGGAGAATATTTATTTTTTAAAAGTGCCATTTATCAGTTTTTGCAAATGAACTCTTCATATATATATTTTGTGGGAATATGTCTTTCTTCTGAGGAGCACAAATGAAGGTATTTTGACATCTTTGTCAATGGGGTCCAAAACATTACTGGAAGGCAAAACACGTCTTTTTATGTTCCACAGAAGAAAGAAAGTCATACAGGTTCGGAACAACATGAGGGTAAATAAATAATGACAGGCGCTTCATTCTTGGGTGAACAATTTCTTGAACCCGGTCTCAAAGGTTTGCCAGTCCCAGCTGTGTGTCAGATGGAGGATCTGGCCTTGTTCATTTCTGTTAATAGGCTTCATACTCACAGCTAGTGGTCTGAAATATGAATGACTGTTGACAGCTGTTGGACACATGCTCTGTACAGCTGCTTCCTGGGCAGCGGTCTGATTTCAGATCAGTATGTTTCAGCTTTGATAATGAGTGGATGAAGCTGATTCTGGACTAGAATTTGAACTTCCCGGTTCCAGATATAGAAGGTTGGTTTATGGTATATGGGTGAGCATTCATATGGACCCTCATTAACACAACATAACCACATTTAGACTCATTAAACATAGACATTTGTTGGCCACCTGAACTTGTAGTATTTTGTGGGGGCACCAGTGGCAGTTCAGTCCTGAAGAGGCGAGATAAAACATATGTTTAACATGCAATTCTGCAAGAAAAAGTATGAATTGTTCGTTAACTCAGAAGTACAACAAAACGTTGTTTTGGCATGAAAGGGCTTCCATACATTTTTGCTTCACAAGAAATATTAAACTAAACAAGGCGCATACAAGTAAAAAGTGTTACATTTACATTCAGCAGACGTTTTTATCCAAAGCGACTTACATTGCATTCAAGTTACAGTTTCTACATTTGATCAGCTCTTGCTTTCCCTGGGAATCGAACCCATGATCTTGGCGTTGCTAGCGCCATGCTCTACTAGTTGAACTACAGGAAAGCTGTAGCTTCATAGCTTGCAATATTTGGTGTTTAATCCGTCTCTGTTTTGTCTTATTGTCAGATCTGTCAGAGAAGAAGAGCGACCTGCGAGTGTGTGATGCCACCACGTGCCGTTACAATGGTATCTGCCAAAACAACGGCGGTGACATCAAATGTGTTTGCCAGTTTCAGGTACACATTTTACATCTTTTATTTATCACTTTGTAATGCTGTTCTGTTTTTATGAAACCAATGCTGAGTTTATATTGATGATGAGTTTGTTTCTTCATCAGAACAGATTTGGAGGAATGTAGCATTACATCACTTGCTCACCAATGGATCCTCTGCAGTGAATGGGTGCCGTCAGAATGAGAGTCCAAACAGCTGATAAAAACATCACGATAATCCACTTGACTTCACTCCATCTATTTTGTGAAGTGATAATGTGTGTGTTTGTAAGAAACAAATCCATCATTTAGATTGCTTCTGGCTAAAATACGAGTCCTCTATCCAAAATATAGTTGTTGTTTTTTCAGTGAAAAAGTCTCATCTGAATCAGGAGAGAAATATGCACAGATTACAAGCTTCATTTACAAGCAAAAACAGTCCAAAACTAATTTTGGATTTTGATGTGAGGAAAACTGAGGAGGGATTTTATTTTTTTTTGAAATGAAGAAAGCGTTATTATTGATTATGGACTTGTATTTTGGCCAGAAGTGACTGTTTACAGTTAAAAGCATATTAATGATGGATTTGTTTCTAATAAACACTCAGCTTTTTATGTCACAAGACATTAATTGATGGACTGGAGTCGTGTGGATTACTTGTGATGTCTTTATCAGCTCTCATTCTGACGGCACCCATTCACTGCAGATGATTCATTGATGAGCAAGTCATGTAATGCTACATTGTCCAAATCCGATGAAGAAACGAATTCACCTATATCATGGATTGCCTCAGGTTGAGTCCATTCTCTGCAGATTTTCATTTTTAGGTGAACTATTCTTTTAATTCACAGCCTATCATGGACTTATTGCTGGTTTGATGGCTTCTGTCCACCCTTGATCCTCTGAGACAAATCGTTGAACATTGTGAATTTTCTGTGATTGACCTTCAGGAAATCACGTAAATTATAACACTGAATCGATGCTTTAGCATTTACCTGCATTCATTTCCCCCTCATTGATCAGTGAGCCATTTCAAACATATTAAAAGTGATAAATCATAAGTGGCTGAACTCAATACTGCATTCAAAACCACCAATTTCCTCGCTGTATCTGAGAATCCTCTCACATGTATTGTGTTTGCCACAGTGCACTAAGAACTACATCCCTGTGTGCGGTACAAACGGAGACACGTATCAGAACGAGTGCTATCTGAAACAAGCAGCCTGTACCCAGCAGAGACCCATCTTTCTGGCGTCTGAGGGCCCCTGCTATCCTGGTGAGTCCAGACCGACTCCTCCACTGCCTGAAAAGAAAAGCTGACATCTTCTGCCTTCGTTCATATTACCCTGACTGTGCGTGTTTTAATAGAACAAGTCTCAAGCATGTTTAAGATGCTGCAACAATCAGCATTGGTCTGAGATAGGGCTGGTGTTAAGTTAAAAAATAAAATATTAATAGTTAAGTCAATCTTATATATATATTTCTGTCATTTTCAGTGACATTTCCCATAATGTTGGACCCGGATTGCATTTTATACATTAATTAAATAAAATACATTTGAATGTATTTATTTTTTATATGTGTGATGCACATTATTAAGATATTTATTCAAATAAAAGTTAATTTGATTGGATTTTATTTAGACTACATTTTTGATGAGCCTCTAACGGGCAACTGGTGACAAATATTGCCATCAAGAGACATAAAGATGGAAATGCAAATGCGAGTGATTTTTCTGAGGTCCAGAAATGCTATTTTAACATGCCGTGTATATGCAGAGGCTTTATATTACAGACTCTAATGAGCAGTGTGATCTGATACATGACAACCTTTATTTTTAGCTCTAATTAATCTCATGATTACTTTTCATCCACAAATGACATGCCATGGCTCATAATAATTTGATATGCATGTTAATAATACAAGGACTATGCACTACTGCTACCGCTGTATGAACTCTAGACATATATTGATATATTTATAAATGGAAAGTTATAATTAGTCCTACTTGTTTTTTGTTTCAGATAGCAGCTCGGGATCTGGAGATGGAGGTTTGTTTTCTTTTCCTAGTTTTTTTCTGACCATAAAGCATCAACGGTAATATGAAGGAAATTGAAATATGGTCATTTCTAGGATTTTGACCTACAGACTTCAAATGATCCCAGAAACGGGTCACCTCCCATCGCTCCGGGGCGCTGTAGATCAGCCAAAACATGCCGTCTGAGGTTATTTTTAGCCCCATCAGTTCTGTGATAATAGAGTGACCCCGCGCTGGGTTTGAACCTCCCCTGGTGCGGGTTTTAAAGATCAAGGCCGCTCTAGAGCTGTCATTACAGCGAATTACAGACCACTGCAGAGTATGTACTCGCTCAGCGCCACTTCTGAAGTCTATGCCACCGAGCTTTTCTAATCGTTCCTTTACATTTCAAAAATTACACATTATAGTAGATTTCAACTTTGTCTCATTTCTCATTTTTAAGTGCCAGAATTTCTCTATTTTTATAACATAGGATATTTATAATAACAATATTATACAAAACAATAAAAAATATATATAAAATAATGAAGATTGATAAGGAAATAATGAAGATATTTATAATAATATAAAATGTTAATTTAAAATGTATATTCAAATATATATTAAATGTATAAATAGTGTTAAAATTAGAATTTTCCCGAAGAACGTGATTTCTTTTTAAAATTTTGTTTTTCTGTGTGTTAGTAATTTTGTATAAAAAAACTAAAATCTATTTTACATTAATTATATTATTATAATCATGCCACGCTTTTTAGAACACAATTTCTAAAAGTTTTATTAACTAAAAGTTTCTATAATTTTAAATTTCATATTTAAATTTCAATTTTTTTTGTCTTTTAATTAAAAAATCTGGCAAATTTGATCATTTATAATCAAATGAACAAACAGGAGGAAAACCGTTGAAAAAATAGAGTAAAAGTATATCATGTAAATAAGGCAGCAACAGATATTCAGTGTTCCTCAATGCTAATGAAAAGCTTTAATGAAATGTGTTTTTAATAACCTTAATTTAACTTGTGTTATCACTGTCTCACAGAATATGAAGGATCAGGCTCAGATTCAGGCAAGAAAATCACAAAATGCAGCAACTGCAAGTACGGCGCCGAGTGTGATGAAGACGCAGAGGATGAGGACTCGTACGTGCTGCATTCATTCCTTTATAACTTTAAGTCTTTTGTTTTATCATGCCAGCTTTTTAAAGTAATGAATGTATGAAGTTTTATTTTTTTTATGACATTGGAAACAACTGCCGTTGTGAATAATGCTGGAAAGAAATCCGTTCTATCAAAGCCCAGAAAATAACATGACTCCCGTGAGACGGGGAAGCGTAGCTAAAGTTTTTCTGCCTGGTTCATGGTACTTTTGCATTTTCTTGCCAAGCGCTAATGAACAGTATGGACTAACTCCAGGAAGCACTGCTGCTTCCAAGGACATGAGATTCAGGAGCCCAGGGAAAAAGCTCTCAAACACTCAGATAATTAGTTACATTACCTCAGCCAGCAGGGGGAGACAATTACACCGGCGGCTCTAACAGACCGTCCATTGATTTAGTATTGACGTATGGTGAGATTTACAGCGGACAAAAAATTATCAGACGTAAAACTTATAGTTGCTTTTGTATCATTGATATGCTGTTATCGTTTGTTAATATTTTGAGTTCGATGGTTCTTTTCTATTATCATTTTTTTTTAAGTTGTAATATTTCAGTTTGTTTTTTATTTTTATTTAGTTTTCTCTCTCTCTCTCTTTATATATATATATATAGTTTTTAGTTTGTTTATTTTTGTTATTTTAGCTTTTAATCTAAATGAAAATGTTGCCTACTTAATGTTGCCTACTTAAAATGTTTTTTTTTATATATATATTGTTTTTTTTTTTAGTTCATGTTTATTTTATTATTTATTTTATTTGTATTAATTATTTTTTTTTATTATTATAATAACCCTGATTTATGGAAGCCCATTTCTGCCACAGCATTAAAAAAAGTAAAACGTAAAAAAAAAAAAAATCAGAACTGTGTGATATAAACAGAATTTGCAAGACGTGAAGTTGCGATTCATCTGAATTGCAAGATATAAACTTTACATTTCGGACCAAATTTCTCACAATTAATATCACTATTCAGAAAACTAAAAATGGCAATTGTGATTTTTTTTTTTCTTCACAAAAGTGAGTTCATATCTCATAATTCAGACATTTCTTCTCATAATTATAACTTTATATTTCACAATTGTGAGATTTAAACTCGAAAGAACAAAAGCCATAATTATGAGATGGGCCTAATTATATTTTGCATAGTGATGTCAAACGATTAATCGCATTACTTTTTTTTTTTTTACATAATATATGTATGTGTGCTGTATATATTTATTATGTGTATATATATATACACATGCATGTATGTATATTTCAGAAAAATGTTATGCTTATATATTAAATATTTATTTATAATATAAATTATATGAGAATATATATATATATTTGTAAATGCATGTAAATATTTTCAAAATATATACTGTATGTGTGTATTTATATATGTATAATAAATATACACAGAACACACACACATATATTATGCAAACAAACACATTTATTTTTGGATGTGATTAATTGCAATTAATCGTTTGACAGCTCTTATTTTGAAATAATATATTTATATATTTTTTTTTTACACTGTGGCTGAAACAAGCTTACTTTCTGGTATATTCAGGGCTTTATCGAAAACATTTGTTACTGTTAAAGAGCCTGTTGTACCAGCAAAATGTTTGGCCTTTGAATAATTCATAGCACAATTGAGACTCGCAGCATTTAAATTTCTCTTCTTCTTTTTTTAATGTTGCAGCTGTTCGTGTAAAATCGACTGCAGTGGGCACAATGAGAATCCAGTGTGTGGCACAGACGGAAACTCCTACCACAACCCCTGCCTGGTGCGAGAGGCGTCCTGCATGAAGCAGGAACAGATTGACGTGAAACATTTAGGGAGATGCCCAGGTCCGATCCCGTCACAGTCACAGCACTGCAAATAATGCATCAAGCCAAATAGTCCGTTTTTTTGAATGTAGATGTCTACCAAAGCCAATCTGTGTTTGTTTTTTATCATTTAGATAAAGACAAAGCTAAGAAAACTGAAGCTGGACTTCCCCACAAGCCAGAATTGATTGGTAAGTACATCCCTAATCATCTTTTAATTACTGCCATAATGTGAAATATTTCAGGGTGAAGACATCTAATGAGGAAAATCAATGTTTTTAAGTTTTAAAGCAAAGCTATCTAGGAGCTTAATCTGCTACTTTCAGAATGGCGTTTAAAATCGATCGTTGTATTTTCAGACCCAGCTAAAGCCGGTGAAGGAAAAGGATTCGGCTGGATGCCCGTTCCCTGCACGGACGACTACGCCAACTTCTGCGTTCATGGCCAGTGTGAATTTAATTACGGCATCGCCTCCTGCCGGTGAGCGTCTGGTATTTGGTTGCACGGATCTGTGTGCGTCCTTCAGGTGTTCATTAAAAAAAGGACATTTGTTGGAAAATGAGTTTCAGGTGCTTTCTTGTTTTTCCACAGGTGTGACTCGGGTTACACGGGAACACAGTGTGATGAAATCGCTGACTTTAACATCCTGTATGTGGTACCCAGTGGTCAGAAACTTCATTATGTGCTCATAGCTGCTATCATTGGAGCCGTGCAGATCGCCATTATTGTGGCAGTTGTCATGTGTATTACCAGGTAAAAAATCTATAATATTTCACTACAATAACATTATCTTTTAAACAAAAATAAACATTTTAGCATCTTTTAAAAGCATGCATGACGTTAATGCACTTTCTTAACATTGATGAAATTAGAAATTTGAGCTAATTAAAAGTTGTATTTACACAAAATGTAACATTCCTGTAACTGCAAAATGTGAAACTAATTAAAAGTTGTATTTATTAAAAACTGTATACATGTATACATGTAATACGCTTTCAACATTAATGCGTCAACGCATGCGACTAATCTATAATTTAACGCGTTAATATTTGTGTTCGACCCCAACATCATGGCAGCGCTGGGTATCTATCGTGTGATAAGGGTACAGCGAACCAGTGTTGCCAGGGTTGCGGTTTTCCCGCACAATTGGCATATTTAGAAAATGCTGTCGCTGGAAAAATTACAGAGCCGTGGGTTGCGTTTGGTTGGGCTACTTTTAAAATGTACCGCGGCCGTCCAAAGTGTATATAGACAAATAAAACTGAAAATAGATCCTTTTACTAATATGTATTATACTTGGAATGTATACCTGGCAACTTAAAAATGGAGAGGCGGATGTATCACAAACAACACAGCAGAAATAAACATGACAACAGCCACTATAGATTATATAAGATAATAAACACACGATTACGATAGGATATGGTTTGTATGTGATTTTCTTGAGATGAATGTGTACATCTGAAATGCTCATTTGTGCAGCGATATAAAAGACTATAAATAGCATATTTTAACAACCGTAAACGACCAAATTCAACATGTGATCGCAAAAGGAAGTTATTACAAACACTCGATGGTGGTTTGAAGTGAACTATTAATCTCATTCATTGTCTTATGAAGCATGATGCTAATGTTAGCTCTAATGCAGCTGCAGAACAGGTCCAATTCTTCTTCATAATGCATTTTGTCATAATACTTCACATAAGGTCGTAAGAAAATGTTTTGTTGTATTTATTTAGAAATACTTTTGATAATAGTTTGGTAAATGTATACTGGGATTGAAGCAGGGCCGCATTAAGACTGCACTGGTCACCTGATAGATACGTGCACGCACATATCGTTCAAAAGTCAAATATAGAATAAATTAATTTGATTGGTAAACCAAAGTAAGACTTTATGCTTCAATCTCAAATGGTGATGAATGGAATTTACGGAAAAGCTCAACTAAATAACAGCGCTAATAAGTGGCTTTGGCGATCGGCGCGCCAGTCAATCTACCCAACAGCCAATCACGGGCCCCCTCCTTGCTCGGGCCTAGCCCTATGGTTAAAACGGCCTTGGATGTGGCTCGGTAAATGTTTTATTGCCTGTAAAAAGACTGATAATGGCTGAATACCTGGCGGAGGTGTGAAAGGTTCTTCCTTAAACTAGTTTGTCATGCGTTTCTTTTTTTCAATACATTTACAGGTAAATCCTAGTATTTATTTTAAATTTGCGATTAATCGTGATTAATCACAGTCCATGACGGTGATTAACGCGATTATATTTTTTAATCGATTGACAGCAAATATATATATATTATAATAATATAAATATTATTCAAATGCACAGTATATATATATATATATATGTATATGTGTTTATTTATTGTTATTATTTTAAAATTGATATAATAAAAATGTTATAAAAATATTAATTTTATTTATTTATTTTCCAGGAAATGTCCTAAGAACAATCGTGGAAGACGGCAAAAGCAGAACTTTTCATCAAACACTGCTTCAAGAATGATGTAGCTTGTTTTTTATTTAATTTTTTTTATACTTTTTGTACCGAGTGGATTACAGTTTTAATGTGCTTTTTTGTTTTGTGCTTTCTTGACTCTGGACAATAAGGTTATTATCAATTACAATTTAATTTAATTGTATTATTTTATTGGATGGTGCCTTATTATTCTCTTGTTTTCAGGACATTTTAGGTACTTGATGTCAGTGGCAAACACTGTCAAATGAATGATAAAACCAGCTCTTTTTGTCGTGTTTTTTTTAGGTCGTGGTACCAGGATTATTCGCGTATTGTTAAATGTAACTCTCGGCACACAAACTGTACCGCAAAAACGGACGTCCTCTATTTCCATGGAATGTGCTTCTTTACTGAAAATATTAACTCTGGACTGTCTTTAACTGCCCCCTTTGATTTGATATTTATTTCCTCAAATCAAACATAGCTGAACACCAAATTGAATTGGACATGAACAAGTTTGCCGACGAAGGGACGACGTTTACAGTTTCTTTTGAAGGGAATTCCAGAGAATGAAATGCAACGTGTTTGACTAGCTAATCTTATCAATGTTGAAATGTTTGTAGTTTTTATGTTCTAATGTTATCGGTGTTGTTAATGTTGAAACGAACATTATTGACATTAATTTAATTCTATGAACTGCATATCGCATGACCTGTGAAACTGTGTCCAGTGCTGTAGATTTAATAAAATTTAATTCTCAGTCTTACAGATATTTCTGATGCCTGTACACATATACTTGGTGTAAAGTTAGTCGTTAAACCTTGAGTAATTCAGATGTGGCTTGTCCGAAGTAATACAATCTCTCGGAGTAATCTAATTTTAAGAATCCAGTTCAAGTGCTTTGTAATTTGACATGTTTAAATCATTAGCATCATACTCCAAGACATCAGGTTTGGACGCAGTTACATAAAGGGATCATTTACTTACCTTCATGTGGTTCCAATCCTGTATGACATTTCATCTGTGGAAAACAGAAGATATTTTGAAAAATGTAAACTTTAAAGACCAAATATGTTCTTGTGTTCCACAGAAGAAAGCAAGCCATAAAGGTTTGGAATGACTTGAGGGTGAGTGAATGGATTTCGGATGAACTATCCGTTTAAGAGAGACATCTTAGGCTCTCAAACAGATTGCATTGAGAAGCAGCTATTTGCAGAAAAGGGATCTGACCACAAAAGTTTGACTGTTTGCTCATGTGAGATTTTGTGTGTAGGAAAGTGGTGTTGAGTATCAGCTGAATGAAGAGTTCTGGAGAATTAAGTAAGCCTCGCTCGGCTATGACATGAGTGATGAGTAATTATAGACGGCTCGGGGTTTAAGAATAGACTGCAGCTGGTGGCATCATTTCACGGGTTTGGACAGTCCATCTTAAGGTGGATCATCTTTCCCAGGCCGCAACGTAGATGTCAAAATCATGCTTGAGGTCCATCTTAAAGCATCGTGGACATGGTTGTAAGCTAATTGCTTCCTCTGTTGTTAAATTTCCCAAACTTGGTAATGGTAAAGCTGAAGCCTTTTGTCTAAAGTTGGACAATCAGGTGACTATCAATGATGGAATGTCTTGGTATTGTTTCTGCTGTCCCTTTTAACCAAATATGATCATGCCATTAGGTTTTCTTTGAGGAAACATAGCTGTAGTGCGGATGAGATCGAAGGGGGTTTCCATTATCTCAGCTGCACACGCATCTTCTAAAAATGACAAGGTGTCACCTTACTGTGGATATTTATAACGCTGAATTCATGGTGAGTTGGTTTGGTACCCCCTTCCAACCCCTCTGCCCTCTTTTCCAGTCGTTCCCTGTGTGTCTGGCCTTTGAACCTTGTGTTCCCTATATACAGGAAGGGTGGAGCTTCTATATTCTCCAGAACGTCCATGAAGCTCCAGTCAGAGGGTGAGTCCGTATCATCCAAGCGTCTTCCAGGGCCCACCACGGCCCCACGATCCAGCAACCCACCCCCTTGTGCAACCAACAGAAATCCACCGAAGCAGGACCTGCGACCTTTGGTAGTTCTAGTCTAGGGTCCTCACTGGGTTACAAGGACAAACATGGCCGACAAACTGGGACTGGCAGGTGTGGCGGACGAGCCCAGCACCCTGAACATCTTCAATCTGTTGGAGAGAGTGTCTGGGATCATAGACAATGTGCAGGCGTGCCAGCAACGCATGGAGGAAAGGCAGCTGGAGCTGGAGAACACCGTGAAGACCATCCAGGTGGACGTGGTGAAGCTAACGAAGGAGCACACGGCAACAAGTTGCACTGTGGAGAAACTTCTAGAGAAAACACGCAAGGTCAGCTGCCACGTCAAGGACGTTCGTGTGCGGGTGGAGAAGCAGAACATACGTGTCAAGAAAGTGGAGGAAACCCAAGTCGAGCTGCTGAACAAGAACAAGTTCCGTGTCGTCATCTACCAGGTAAGACTCTTTGCTTTTGGTGGCATGCGAATGTTTTCTTTTGGACTGGATTTTTGGGGTTGGATCTCTAAAGCAGGTCTAATTTTGGAAACCTACCTTAGAATAGTGGAACTTTTTGCTTTGCTCATGGTTGAAGCTCCATGCATAAATAGTTTTGACTTTTAGTTTGTCCTACAGCATTTCAGCTTTTGAACTGGGTTTTTCTGGGTTCCATACAAAGTTTGGATCTCTAAAGCAGGTCTAATTTTGGAAACCTACCTTAGTACAGTGGAACTTATTCCTTTGCTCGTGGCTTAAACTCCACTCATCAATTGTTTTTTGACTCTAGTTTGTCCTACAACATTTCATCTTGTGAACTGGGTTTTTCTGGGTACCATATGAAGATTGAATCTCTAAAGCAGGTCTAATTTTGGAAGCATACCTTACTATAACAGACCATTTTCTTTCACTCATGGTTGAAACTCCATGCATTGATGATTTTTTTTAACTCCAAGCTTGTCCTACAACATTTCAACTAGAGCAAATGGGGTTATCAACGACAGATTGATCTAAGATACAAGGTCTTGCATGATCCAAGATCAATCCGGGTACATTAGAAGGTCATGTGGCCTACAGCCAAAAGCAATGCAGCAGGAATGTTCTGCCAGTCCCCACTGAGAAGGGAGGATTAGGTTGGTGGCCATTTTATCTGATATGTGGCAGGATGTCTGGAGTAACAGATAAACCATGTAATGTGATCCATGAAGGAGTAAAAATGAATTAATATGCACTCTTTAGTGCATAAGAGAATGAACTATGAAGCCTTATTTGTTTAAAACGAGCCTAGATGTCTGAAATCAGATTAAGATGGAGTACAGAATTATGACATCATGGAGGAATGTTTCATTGCTAAATTTGGAAATACTGGAAAGCCCAATTACTGTATTCAAAGCACTTAACAATGCATTACAATTAATACAATTGTTTTTTTTTTTATTGGATTTTTAAAAGTTTCAAATAACTCTATAGCAATGTATAAAAACATTATTACAAATAAAATAATTGACTATTAATATAAAATCTTTTAACAATACCACAATGTTTTCATACATTTTAACGAGAAGATTTTCTGAAATGATGATAGTAAATGCTTCAAGTCTGTCGCAAATATTCTGTATCTAGATTTGAATTTAATCCGCATTAATAAAAAAAAATTCAACTTACTGTTGTTTTCAGATTAATAATTATGAAAAAACAATTAAAATGTTTTAGCTGAAGATTTATTGTAATTTTCTGAAGATTTATTATAGGAAAAAGGCTAGTGTTTTCCATTTTCCAGATATTTTCTTGAAGACTAATAGGCAACTAGTGTACTCAAATGAGCACATATTTGATTATGTTACTTTGAATTAGTGCCCATGGGTTTGGTGTCTCTTGTACCGTGAGGAGAACAGCTGACAGGTTTGTTCAGGGTTATTCTGAGAGCTGCACTGAAGCTTCATGTCCTAATATAGTGCTGTCGTGTCTGACAGAGCGATGGTTAAAAAAGCTGTCGACAGAGTCTTTAAGAACTTATTGAACATTGGCCGTTTGTTATCAGTAGTCTTTTTCTTATATAAAATGTGCTTTTTGTTCGTGTATAAAGCACTGCGACTGTTTATCAGAAGTGATGAATTTCATGATGGAGTCTCGAAACTTGATTCATTTATTCTAGCTATTAGCCTTTTATATACTGAGCTACGATAGGTTGATTTGTGAGTTATTCAACAGCACACTATTCATTTCATCTAAACCGTTTCGATACCGATCATAAACCTACCTGATCTTTATTTGCAAACCATTGAGCGATGATGGGTGTACAGATTCATTAACAGTTTAGTCTTCTGCAGTTTAGATCTTGCCAAACTGTTATATATATATATAAATACTGTTATTCTCAACTGATTTTGCTTAAAACAAATATTTTTTTTATCTCAAATGGTGAACCAACACCAAACGTAAGCATTTAATCATTGTCTGGAGTTTTTCACCTGACGGCTTTCTGGAATACTTGATTCTGATTGGCGGAGCGATATCCCGTGTAATCGGGTAACTGACGCCAGCGCTACTTTCACGGTCTCGTATCACTCCGCGGACTCGCGCTCTCTTCTTTCATTCAAACGCAATTGGCGATATCTTACGCCTCAGTTGTCGATTGTAGAGAAAATCACCTCAGAGGACTTCAGTTTTAATATTACTGTAATATTGTTGTAATATTCGTCGTGGAGCTTGAGTGATTTTGTACTTTTAATGGACTATTTTGTCTTCGATTCAAGTAAAATTATAAAATTTAAACTCAAATCACTATATAACATATTCACATATTTATTTAGTTGGCGAGTAACCAGTTACATTATCCTTCATGCCTTATTTTTCAATCCTAATTATGCATGATTATATGGTTAGTTGTGTTTTTAACGGAGTTGTAGGATATGTGTGTTTGTCTTTTATGTAGCCTACTACCATTTGAGCTGTGCTATGCATGGTAAAAGTGTGGTCAATTTATGGTATATTTATTCTCTTCCCACAGGGAGATAACGAGGTTCCAGCTGTACCTGCTTCTAAAGCATCTCCGAAGGGAGCAACGGGCGGAGACGCTTCCTTAGACCCTGATGCCCCAGAAGCCCCGCTTCCAGACTCGGATGAGGAGTACATGGTCGTTGAGGAGGCAGACTCATCTACTGCTGCCAAACTAAAGAAGACCGGCCTGAAGCGCATGGAAAGCCTGAAGCAGACCTTCTCCCGTGAGAACATGACTAAGACCAAAGAGAATCTGGGCACCAAGGTCAACAAGCTGGGTGAGCGCATAGTATCGGCCGAACGGCGTGAGAAAATCCGTCAGTCCGGGGAACGGATGAAACAGTCTGGCGAGCGTTTCAAGGAAACCATCACGAAAACCGTGCCAGCAAAACTCAACCTGAAGAAGGAAAGGACGGTGGCTGAAGGTCAGGAAGGAGCAGAAGGGACCACGGAAGGAACCGCACCCGTCCCACCACCGAAGGGCCGCAAGGCCGGCCCTGGTGTGGTCTACACGGAGCCAACGGAGAAACAAGAAAGTCCAGATGAGGGCAAGGGCGAGGAATCAGAAGTGCCGATGTATGATATGAAGCAGCTTTCTTAAGCAGCAAGTCTTGACAGTCACATTTGGGAAAGACTCATGTACAGATATGAATTCGATTATGGAGAACTTGAAGGTGGAAAGATTGGGAAGATGAGAGATCTTGCGTCTAAGTGTGTGGATAAGTGGATGGTTCTAATGACAACTGAATGAACGAATTAAGGAAGTTGTACATTACAAAACAATTTTTTTTGTGGATTTTCTTGTTTACATCTGTTATGGACTATGAAGGGTTATAAATGTTAAACCAATGTACTGAGATGACTAGGCTATGGTTTAAATTCAGTCAAAAACATGGTGCACTCAGTGATTTTCTTGTCTTTATTCTGTCACCTGTGGGAATGGATGCAGCGTCATGAAAATCAAGGTAGGATAGTAGATCCACTTCAGGTAGAATAAAACAGGTTTTGTAAGACACTGATATCTCTATACATTCTTCTGGGGTAAAATTATTCGAGGAAAAAGGACTGAGTGCACCTTTTATGATTTACATTATTTGTTAGGTGTGTGTAAAAAATATTTTGAAGAAATGTATTTGAATGGCTGAATTTACAAATAATTCAGAGAAGTAGATTTTGGACTTTCTCTGGTGGACTTTAAATATATTCTGGTGTCAACTGACATCCAATGACATTTTTCTGTTTAGATGTTGTAGTGATTTTTGGAATATAACTAACTGTGCAGACAAGTCATTTATAAACCATATGTGTAAACTCTTGAAAAACAACTTTCGCAGTCTAACCTTGGTGATGAAACACCATTCAGTTGTAATATTTTTAAATAAACACATTAACTCAGTCAGCTGGTTTCTGAAGAGTTTCTGGAAAAAAATGCATTTAGTGTATTAGTAATCAAGCCTTTGCAATCAGTCAGATTTTTAAGGACCACAGTAGTAAAATAAAGTTTTGCTGTATGGCACTTTTTTATATTGGGTGATGGAGAAAATCACCAACAGCATCATTGTAATGATGATAAAAAGCATGGACTAGCACCGTGAGATTGTCTTTACATGGTTTTAATCACACTTTGAACTTTATGAAATGCACGTGTCAGAGTATTTCACTCAAGAACATTAGTTGTAATGGAACAATTGTTTCTTCTATATATTATTTTTCATATCATCATATATACACAGTTTGGACACTGCTGCTATAATGTGAATAAACTAATGCAACCCAAAAATAGCAATCCTGATAGACTACTATAGGGGCATTTCTAAATACTAGAAAAACTGCTACATTACGCAGCATGTTTGTTCAAATCATTGTGTATATTTAAACTTGTTTTATTGCTGCTTTAAAAAAAAAAAAATCACAAAATCCCTTCCATCTTATGTGAAAAGTCAAGTATGCATCTAGTTTCAACACTCTAAAGCAGAATGGCAAAATAATAGTCAAAAGATATAAGACACAAGTGTTTTACATTACAAATGTAAAATAAAAAGAATTGTCATATTATAAATAATTGAGAAAAAAAATTGTTCCAACAGAGAAATGATTTCTCACTCTTAAACGAGTAAAGAAAGAAAAAGTGTCCTGTTTTGATTTTTTTATGTGTAAATCTATATGTTTTTTTTGTTTTTTAAATCAAGCTTCATGCATGAAAATAGCTCTGGACTACATTAGGAGTTTATTTACAGTCACAGAGCAAAGCGACTCCCCTCAGCGTCCAGTGGTCTGGGTTCTGGCTGCTCCGGAGCAACAGTGAAAAGATGTATGTCAGGTCAGTTCTTCTTGGTTTCTTGTACACTGGGCAGGAGTAGAGATTAATGGGAGCCTTCTTGGTTTCTGTGGTGCTGCTCACCGCATACACATGCACAACCGGCAATGGTGTGAAGAGAACCTACCAAACAACATAATACATATATCAGGGATTAGCAAACAAAGACAGTCATACATGACAGATTAGTTGACTTTGGGTTTGGAAGATCCCTGAATGTTAGCACTGCATGCTGGGATGTGCTTCAAAAAGTCATTTATTTTTTTACGGATATAATAGACAAATTCCTTGTAAAGAACTACTACACTACCCCAAATTCTGAATAAGGCAGAACATTTTATATTGGACTGTTAACTTTGTGTATATTATGTTATTTGCAGAGCTTCACAGTCTGTATAGATCATAAAAGATTTTAACAAATGGGAAAAATACTAGCGGAATTAAGATAAAGTCACTGAGTTGTTCAGTCAGGAGAATCATTCAAGACACTGCTGGGTCTAGAAAAAAGTTAAGAAAAAATATCAATTTTGAATTTTTAAATTGTGTTTCTTAAAATGCATTGTAAATATAAATATATTTTATTAAAATTAGGATAACCTACCAAACAGTGTTATTTTAGTATAATTTAGATATTAATATATTAATATTACATTTATTAATATTTTTTTATATTTTCTATTTTAATTTTAGTTAAGGCTTTAGTCATTTTGTTGTGCTTTTGTCTTTTTTTTTTTTTTTTTAATACGTCTATAGAGATTTTAATGATCAACTAAAAGAAAATGAGAAATGTTGTCTTAACAACTAGCTTTTTTTTGTTAAAAATTAAAGTAATTTTTTTTTTTCATTTGATTTTAGTTTTATTTCCAACTTGCCCTAATTCCCTAAAGCTAGAGCCTGTCATTTTATTCTTAATATCTAAGTATTTGTTTAAATGATATATTTAAGAAAATATTTCTGAATTTTTCAATAATTGCTCTTAGGATTATTCTTACAAACATGAAGTGTGAGAAATAACGTTTCTTAAGAGGATTTTCATGAATACGGTCCCAGGTCTGTTGGTGATGGCCAGTCTTGATTTTGAGTTAACTTCTGAAACTATTGTCTATTATCCACAAACTTATGGTCACATATTGTCTTCATTTATCCTTCCCCAGAATACCTTTGGAGATGATTCTGTCAGTTTTGCATTTTTCTTGTCCCATCCAGCACCATCCAGATAGAGGCCATAGATATAGACGCCGCCCACATCTCCTGGCGGGGGGGCTGTGACATCCTCCTTCATCATGCGAGTGACGTCGTTGAGCAGGACGACGGTGTCTAGGGCCCAGCCTTTAGACAGATTCATTCGAGTGGTCTCTTGACGCATCGCAGTTAAGAAGCCCTATAATGAAGAACAATACGGTAATAGAGAAACCTGAATCAAATGAAACCCGAACCCGAGTCAAATGAGATAATTGACCCACCTGTGGATTGAAAAACCCTGTGAGCCAAAACTGATGAGGTCGACCGCTGAAAGTCCAGTTGTGGAACTGCTGGTTCCTCTCAAGGAGTTCGGTGAACCAGAAACCCAGAGAAGCAGCTTCCCAAGAGATCTTCTGCCAGGAATTTGGAACACGAGCATCATACATGCTGTCCAGAGCGTCGCGGAGATCCTCTGACATTATTATAGTCCCTTTGGGATTAGAAACTCATTGTGTTACAATGCAAAGCATCTTTTTCTAGACATTGTTAATGTTTCTCTTATTAATTTTAAAACTATGAATGTGCTTTACTGTACTATGAGTGAACGTTTCCAGAACTCACCATCAATGGCAAGTTTAAGGTCGGTGAGCGTAGTGCGCACACGACCGATGACACGCTGCATCCTATCAAGCTCCTGACGAAGGAATATAGTCATGGGCTGGAACGTACCCATTTTTTGTAGGTTACTCTTCACCTGCATAGAGTGATTTGAAAAGTCATAGTCTACATTTAATTAAGACACTAAAAGCTGGAATACACTACACAACTTTTAAAATGTTTAATAACTGGTCATCATACATTAAATGACTAAGGATCATACACTACCAGACTTTAAAGTCCGTTCACAACAAACTCACGCAGAAACGTGCACCTTATTGCTAGGAGATATGTGACAAATGAAAACAATGTGATCTAAAATCGGCTGAAAATATCAAATGTTTGATATCCTTCAACTGGAAGGAATCATAGTCTGAAGCTACAAAATCAGAGTCTGTGACCATCATACACATTCTTTTTTAATTGAAATCCGCAGTCTGGCTCTGACTTTCGGCAACTAGGTTCAACTTATCCAAACTGAAAATCAGGGGGCAAAAGTTGTGTAGTTTATTCCAGCCTTAATATGCTTTTAGCCTTAGCCTAATTAAGAAGTGGCCCAATAACTTCACCTCGTGCGGCACATAGTTAGCAGGGAGTTTTTCTAGCATCTCATTGGCCATCTTCTGGACAGACGACTCCCTGGTCTCGCCCTCCCCGCTGCTGCTGTCTTTGGGTTGGATGTTGAGGATGGTGTTCAGGGTTTCATTAGACATGTTGGTCTGGTAAGTAATGTCAGCATTGGAATGGAGGCCAAATACCTTTTGGATGAAATTTGAATCAACAGGTTATAGGTTCTACGTCACCACCCAGTCACCCCATCAAACCCCATAGAAAATAATAACTATCTGTATCACCTCAGGTGTATCAGCTAATGGCAGAGTATCAATATGCGCATGGTAATCCTGCAGCATCTTGGCCTTTGGTATAGTATATCCTTTATAGAAATAGAACTTGTCCCCAAACATGCTCTCACTAAACCAGATGCGGGCGAAAGTATTGAGCAGGCGTTTGTCCATATCATCCGTGACACGTCCACCATATTGCACCTACAGAACCAATAGTGAAATTACAGAATGTTGTTCAAATTTGGGATGTGTCAAAAAAACAATGGCAGGTCTATACTGTACCTCTCCTAGCATGTATCGCAGGCAAACCCAGTTCACTCCTCTCTTGATGTCCATATCATCCAGGTGGTTCTGCACAAACTGGACACTGGAGGTGAAATCAGCCTGGTTGAACTCATAGGGAATGTTCCAGCCAAGTGGACCAAATTTGCGTCTCTCCTTTAGTGGGGATATGGCAATGAGGACAACAGGTCTTAAATGGCTGTGCTGAAATCACACTTTTTTATAGAATTTGTTAAAAATATATGTAATGTTTATGTTATTGATTATGTTATAAATAATAATGATTCTTTTTAGCAGGGTATCCCAATTGGGGATTTAGTTTATGAATATCTAAACATGTCCAGCTGTCCTGACCTGGACTGTGGTATGGAGGAAGGCCACAGCATAGAAAATAGGCCTCCACTGAGGCATGTTGGAGATCTCCAGCTGTTCCTGGGTCACACTGTTGTATGTCCGCTTGAGTCCGGCCTTCACCCCTGCATCGCAGATCATTAACCCCACATTATCAGTCCCTGCATGCTTAGTGTTTTATTCCTTTATTCTTATGACATGATGTTGAATGTAAAGAACCAGAAAGATATTCTAATAAGAATTTTCCACTTCTCTACCTTGCGGAGGCTCATTGGTGAATTTAATTGAAGACTGCAGGAAGTTAATGGGGAACTTAGGGTGCACGTCTGTGGTCACCCAGAACCTGAAATGGTCATGGATGCTCTCTGTTGTAGTAACTGTCTCTAAACCTTCATCTAGGAAATCTAATCCCAGATGGCAGTTCTGCAGAAGTAACCAGCCTCCATCAGACATGCTCTGGGCCAGAAGCCTTCTTGCATGTACTTCCTGTCCCTGTCCCATGGAGATTGGCCTGCAAGGAACACCCTGCAAAACAACAAGAAAACTGTTGAGCAACATTTGGATTTTAAAAGTCATCAAATCTTCACATCAAGCTATATTATATTTGAAATGAAACAAGTGGCACTGCAAATTAACATGAAGGTGGCATCAGTCTTGTTTGACAGTCAACAGTCAAACATTTGACATCAGAATGCCCCAACTGACCAATCAGAATAAAGTATTCTAGAAAAGCGTGTATAATTATTTTGTAATTATTCATACCTTCGATCTGGCGAGTCTCTCTATGTTCTCTGTGGGATCAGAACCCATAGACAGGAAGCAGACTAGAGGTATCCTCTTATCACTTTCTGAACACATGGTATCCATATCCAGAATCACTCCCTCTGCATACTTCAACCCCATTGATTCAGCAATGTATTTACGTGCCTAGCACAGAATAACAAGGAGTAATATTCAAATATTCAAATTCCACAAAAATGGCCATTTTTAATACACTTTTCTCATTTTAAATACTTGAAAGCATCTGTTGAAATATCAATTAGTTCACAGAGCGAAATAGTAATTAAAGACTTCCTAGCATGAATTCTCCCTAACTAATGATTTATGAATGTATTTAGTCTAGTGAATAACACACACACACATATGGTCAGTGGTCAATGAAAGGTCAGTGACTTCCTGTCACTGCTTTGAATTTGTCTCAGCAGCTGTTAGAGATACACGCATGCTGTTATGCTATAAATATTTAATATTATATGCATGTTAAATTTAACGGTTCTTAATTAAACACAATATTCAAAGTTTAAATTATACTAATTACTGCCAATAATACTGCTGGTCAGTGTTTGCAAGTCAAGAATCATACTGCAGTAAGATTCAATTTCAAGTAAAATAAATATTTGGATAATTAATATTTCACCACAGTACAACACGTGAGTGCTGCCATTAAAATAGTATCTCACATAATCCGTTGAGTGATGGGGGTGAACAGGTGTACCGGGAAAGCTATAGTATGTTTAACCCTTAACTCGTTTTAGGAGCAAAGTGGTTGGATCAACAATAGTCAACGTTTCTTTATGTGAAAGTAATAAACATTTAAAATGCAACATGTAAAACAACTTTCCTGCATGTTAGCGTTTGGCAGAAAATCCAAGTTTCAAGTTCTCAGTCAGTCTAAAAGAATGATGATCTATGCCTAAATAAGGTGATAGTACTCCACTGACCAGTAAATGAATAACGTGTCTACCCATGACCATATAACAGGCCTGTGGTGTCAAATTATAAATGACTATAGCCAGGGGCATCCTCAGACCTTCTACTCTCACTGTGGACAATCTACCAACAAAGCTAAAGATCTGTAATTTTACAGAGCGAAGATCAAATAATATACATGCATCAATCCATTTTCCAAACTGCTTGTCCTATGTAGGGTCACAGAGATGCTGGATGCAGAGTATCCCAGCATCAAGGGCTTTAGGCAGGGAAACACCCTAGATGGGTGGCCAGTCCATTACAGGGCAACATATCATTTCATAAATAACAATTTTCTTAATGCAAAGTATAAATACATTTTTTTGCTATTCATTTTGGCATTAAAAAGTGACCTGGGCAGGTGTTCTTGAGAAGTTTTGTGACCACACTATCATTAAACGTCATAACAGGCAGGTTTGATTATGAATGTTAAGTGACAATCTGGAGCTCGGTGGCCGATCAGCTGTTTAAATTCATTTCACAGGATCTTTTTATAGACTAGAAGGTCTTGAAAAGGAAATACACTTACTTAGTTGCTTCTAAGAGCTCACAAAAGATTAGAGCAGGCACTCTTCTCATGTTTCAGGTTTGGATATTAGACAACAAATTTGGCATTTTTTCCCCCCATATACAATGAATAAAAAAATAAAAAAATGTATCTGGTATATAATTGTCAAGGTCAGAAGGGACCCTAATATAATAATAAAGAACCTCCATTCACTTATCTTTTATCAACAAAATATGAGTGAATGGAGGTACTTACCCTTCAGAAAATGCTGTTCATCTATCTGCAGTTTTCTATTTGTATTTTTCATTTCTTTTACATTTTATATGAAGTTTGCCATTTTTGTCTAAAGACATTTAAAACCCCAAATTAGCTTGATTTGGACACATAACAGAGCAATTTTGAATTAACCTACAACCAATTGACCCTGCATTAGTGCTGCTATTACCTAAACTAAAATGACAAAGAAATATGCTCATTTAAATAAATTAAAATGTTAACAGAAATAAAATAGAATTTTAAAAAAGTTACTTATTTAATTTCAGTTAGTTGCGTAGGCAAAATATTTTCTTTTTTTAATTTAAGTTGAAATAGTCAAACTGAAATACAAATGATTGAAAATAAGACATATTTTAGAAAACTAAATCGAATAAAAAATGACTGAAACTTTCAAACTAAAATGAAACCTGCAAATGTAAAAAGTACAGTAATGAGGATTTCGGGCACCTGTGCAATGGTGCGGTCAGGACACCAGCTTCGTATCAGCAGCAGTTTGCGGAATGCATCCAGTTGGCTCTCATAACCATCAGGAAGAGGGCTCTCCTCTGGAGTGGCTTCATCAAACCAGCTCTTCCAGGCACGGTCATTGCGGGTCACCTGGCTTAGTAGAGGAGTGAAGGGAGGCAGGCTGGACAACTGCACTAAGTTTAGCCACGTTGTGTCCAGGATCCAGCGCCTTGGCTTGGGCTCGACAGAGTTTAGGTCTAGAGATGCTCCGCCTGAAAGAACGTAAAATAAATAATTACTTGCTCTGAAATAAGTTCTTAAATGGACTGTATTACAGGGAACTGTGGGGCATTTTAAGAGGTATTGAATGGCCATCAATGGTAGCTTCTCTGTGCTGTTGTCTGATTAAATTGAAGCTTAATACTGTTAAAATGAATTGTGATATAAACCGCAAACTGAAAGTACACAATGTCATCTGCAAAGCATTATGGTTCAAACCTTTGATGAAGGTCTGAAACTCGCTGTGGGAAACGTTTTTGGCCTGTAGGTCTATTTTCAACGTCAAAAGCAGCGTAAAGATGAACTTGTGATCTTCATAGAGTCCCCGAGCAGTATAGCGGAACACTTCAAATGTGAGGTACTCCATGATGTTGTCTAGTCTTTTAGTTGTAACGGGGGACTTTGGCGACTTCTCCATCGACATGTCAAAGATGCCCAGAAACTGGCGTAGTGCAGTTTGGTACATTACATTGACCAGGCTCATCTCCACAATCAGGAAATAGAGGATGCTCCCCCTGGTGGCCACTGGACGGTACTCCTCTCGGGTTTGGTTGATGATAATTTCAGTCTCTGCAGCAACTGCTAGCTTTTGACTTACCTAGGGGATGGCAGGATATTTTAGCTATCAAAACAGATAATAAATCAGCTTAAAAGCACATGATTATAATTGAAAAAGTACCTCCTGTGCTATAGTCTTGGTGACTCCGAGCACCTCGATAAGAGACTCATCCTCCACTAGAGAACCCTGAATGCTGGTTAACTTGTACAGAAGATTGCTCTCCAACTCTTGCATCTTCCTCTTGTTCGATGTCACTTCCTCCAAGAGCTTCACACGTTCAGCCTCCATTTCCTTGATTGGAAAATAATTAATTAAACCAACATTACATAAAAAAAGCTACATTATTGATTGATTGATTGCACATAATTCAATATCTAGTTCATTTATTTATATTTAAAACCTGTATATCAGACCATGGTTATTATAGTTAACTAAAACTTAAGCTAGAATTAAAACTATTAAAAAAAGTATTAACCTAAATAAAATAAGTATTAACTGACTATATATATTTAATTTATTTCAACTAGTTGCCAAGGGAACATTTCAAATTTTTTCTTAAAAGTAAAAAAAACTGAAATAACTAAAATGGGGGAAAAAATACATAAACAAAAAAATGAATATGACAATAACATGACTACAACTTTAACAAAAATGTAAATGGAAAATATGAAATTATTTCAAAATATAAATAAAAACACTGTCTCAGACTTGCCTTTTTCTCGATGAGAATGACTCTGCCGAGTAACTGGTCCTCCAAACCCTTCAAAGTAACTGTAAAGTCCACCACTGCTGTCTTTGCATTGATTTCTGGGCTGTATGCCGGGTTGGCTAGCTTAGTTGTGATGTATAAAGTAAATGAATCCATTACATCCACTTCTTTGTCCCCGACTTTAACCTAACACAAGAGAAAATGTCTTAGCTTGGTCTACTACAGCCCAGAGAAGTTTGAGACCAGGCATGTGTCTTGTATCACATAGAGTTTAGAAATGTAAAAAAAAGATAGAATTTATTCTTAAGCCCTGTTCACATCAAGAACGATAACTATAAAGATAACGATATTAGCGTCCACACTAGTGGATGATATCGGCTGTTTATTCTAAGCGCACGCTCGTCTGCTGCTTTAAAATCTCCAGCTCGTTATAGCAGGATGGATTCTGATTGGCTGTCAATGTTTGTATCGTTCATCAGCTGGAAATATTCGCTCTGAAAGTGATTCCAACGATATCGTTTCTCTGTGCCTTTATCATTATGGCTGTGGTGTGGACTCTGCTATTCTTTAATATTGAGATTTTTTTTTAGAACTATATCTTTATCGTTATCTTTATAGTTACCGTCCTTGGTGTGAACGGCCTTTAAAGTCACATGACTTACTTTAGAAGTTTTTCCAGACTTTATGAAGTTCTTCTCCAGAATGTTATCGAGCACTGGATCAAGCTCTTCCCCAACATCCTCTAAGAGCAAAGGTTTGCCTAGAGACAGGCAGTCTTCCAGGTGAGTTCGGAAATATTTGTTGTTTAGAGATGTCACCTGATTGGGAAAAAAAACAGCTGACTATAGCTGCAGTGACTAAGTCTTTTTGCTTAATTGACAGCTAAAGCCCAAGCCTACTACCTTTGTTCAAAGTTGATACATTGAAGAATTTAATTACACTGATAATTATAGCAATGATAATATAATCAAACTATAAAATTAGATTGAAACTGGTATCAAATCAGTACCTGTAGATCATTATTATTTTCACGGTTCTTGATCCAGATCTTGCCTTGGCCCTGAGGATCGATGAGCAGAGGATACCGAGCAGCTTTTGTTACGATGATGCCGTTCTGAATGGACAGGTCATCGTTGGGGAGACCCTGCAGGTTCCATTCTCCTATAGTTGCATTATCCACCAGCATACTGATCAAATTCAGGTTCTGTGCAGGAAATCATGAGAACCATTTTATATGATTCATAAACTGTAAAAACAACATTTCACACAAGCTTGAAGGAATAATAAGTTGTTGCTGTTGAAATATTACATGAAAAAGATTCAGGATGTACCTCGCTGTAAGGGATGCGGCGGATATTCATCTCTTTCTTCCACTGCTGCATAAGAAGGCTGCGGTATTCCTGGTTAAAAGGCCCAGAATAGGACAGAAATCCAGTGGCCAGTAATACATCCCCCACCAAATCTTTGATTTGTCTCTCAAACTGAGCACTGCTCTCTGTCCAGCGAATCTAAGACAGACATAAACAAATGCACACACAGATCACCTTTTTCCATGTTTTCAGGCTTGCAGTCAAACATCTGTGCTGTAGCTCTCATTTAATCCAATCTAAATCAAACCTTTTCTCCACCAAGTCCATCTATGAGTGCGAGAGCATTGGACATTTTCTTCTTGCATGCCTCAGCATCATCCAGCAGGTCTTGCTTCTCCTTCATGGCTGCATCATACATCGCCTGTGCAAACACGTGCATAAACATCCATCTGGGATTTTAAATCTTTGGAAATTCATATAAATTTGAATTTTAGTTGAGAATTTTAGTTTGAATTACAAATGAAAATTCAAAAATTAGTGCTAACTATATACTTAAAACAAAAAATCATTCATTCATGTTCATGTATTTAAAGTGCCGTTCTGCCCATATCTGCAGAAGAAGGCACATTTGAGACCTGTTAATTGAATCGGAAGTCATGAAGATAATTTATCACTATTTTCTTTATCAAATAGAACTTTTAAAAAGATTCTTGGTTATATATCACACCTGAGCCTCATCCAGCTCTTTCTGCTTGGCGTCCAGTAGTCCCTGAGCCTTTGCTAGTTCATCCTGTGCTACAATCAAACGAGCCTCTTGAAGCTTTAAGCTAGCCTGTGGTACACACATAAAGTATGGAAATCAATTTATAAAGAGGTGTAACACAATTTTTAAAAGAGATTAATAGTTTTATTCAGTAAGCATGACTGATCAAACGTAACATTAAAGACACTTAAATTGTTCTAAAAAAAAAAATCTAATTTTTTACATTTATTTCAAATAAATGTTGTTCTTTTGAACTTTTTTTCAGTGAGCATAAGAAACATCATCCAAAAACGTAAAAAAAAAATCTTAATCACTGATTTTTGAAAGGTAATTTTAGGTAAAATATTTCCTTTAAGCACATCCTACAAAAAGGCTAGGGAGACATCATGACATCACCTTTAGGGGCAGAACTTCCTTATTGATGCCAAAGAATTCCACCATTGCTTCAGTCCAGGAACAAAGGCCCGCTACATTACCACAGGTCCTCTTAGCTGATTCTAGGTTATAGTCTTCCATCGCCAGATATGGAGTGAGCAGTTCAACCATCTCCTCTGTAATAGAGTCCTTTAAAGGATAGAAAAAAACGTCAAATGTGATGCTGTTGAACTGTTCAAAATAAAGACTACAACAAAGATTTTCATTAGTAACCATGATGAATTCATTAATGACAAAATATCTATTCACTTTGACCCAAAGAGAAGGGGAAAATCCCAAGGTCAAGTAAGGTCAGATGGAGATTCATATGTTTAATCTCTGCTTTACTTCTGTCCTAGTGTCCATTCTACTGTGACTGTGATAACTATTTGACTTTGACAGCTACATATTCTGTCATACTGGCCTAAGGCTGCTCTAAACTTGGATCGTTACTGGGACACTATAATCTTGTTTACGTAGTCTGAACAGATGCATTCTCAACCACTGACCCACATCCCAAAGGGCACACTGTCACTGATAGAGTGAATAGCAGAAAGTCTTTATTAATAATGCACAGTAAATATATACATGGGGGTTTCCATTTGAACATAGATATGAAGTGAAAGATTAATGGAGCTCCATATAGACGACATTAATAACTTGGAGAGATGAAGTGATTTACTATTAGTGTTACATGAGTGCAATATGAGAATAGGATTTTCATAATCAGTGCTCATCCTGAATATAATATAAACCCATGTAAAGCCTGAAATGAGAAAATATTTTATGAAGATATAGTTGTTAATAAAGTTTTTGAAACTTTATACAGTAAATAAATACATTAATTAAATTAAGTGTGCATGTGTTGTTGTTTTTTTGTAACATTTGATACATCTTTTGTGGTCATATAGCAGAATACAAGAGAAGTTATTCTAACATTTATTTTATAAAAAAACTGTAAAGATATGACTTTAATAAAGACCTAAAATGAAGATTTGATCAGTAAATCAGTGCTGTCTGACCTTGTTGAAGTTCAGCAGCATGCTGACGAATGCAGAATTGTTCATCAATTTAAGAGCTTCACTCCATGAAGGTTTCACACAGGGTCTCTCGGGGTCCATGGTGACCATATCCACCCGTCGCTGGAACAGCAGCAGCACACAGTCCATGATCCGCATGATCAGATGTGGAGGCTTTCCCAGTTTACGCACTGTTGCAATGTCAGCGGGCTTTATGGTCTAGAAACAACACATGATATAAAGATTTAAGTTGACTAAATTCAAGGACTTCAAGTCAACTTGAAATACAAAACATTTAACAAAATTTAGTTTCAGAGGTGATTTGGCATGCTCCAGACATTTACCTTTAGCGCAGCCTCAGATGCCGCTAATGCTGGTTTGGCCGCCTCAAGTTTGGACTCAGCCACCTTCTTGTCCCCCTCAATCTCATCCACAATCGCCTGGGCCTTATCTTTCACCTTCTGGACCTGAGCCTTCACCTTTTCTGCAGCTTGTGCCTTGGCCGTGACCTCCAGCAAAACTACTTCTGCTCTCTGGTTAGCCACCTCCAGCACCTTCTCCTTCTCTTTCAGCTCCTCACGAAGCTCATTAACAGACTGTTCGGCCTCCATGAGTCGCTCGAGACCTGCAGATGAGATAAAAGAGTTTAGAGTATGAACAGATGCTTTGGTGCTGCATCGTAGAGCGTTCTTTCCTGGAATAAGGTTAATTTTTAAACTTATGATCTTGTCATTCTGACTTAATATTGTAACAAATGAATTTGGTGCAAAAGTGGTTTCTAATTCCTAGACTAATGCTGAAGATACCAAGCCTCCCTTTTTAATCCAAATGACAATAAAGATTAAATAAATGAACAGCAACAAATCTAAAATTCAGAATCTAAAACAGATGCAAACCTGTGTTCATTCGCTCCGCAAGCATCCCCACGTGTTCAATATTTTCTGAGTAAATCATCTGGTATCCTTTAATAAATGTCAAGTAGGATTTGGGAGTCACGTAGGTCTGACGCCTGAAGCGCTGGAAATACTCAGTGCATATCTCTGCCACCATGTCTTGGAATGTTCCCATTGTTTCTACCATGCTCTTCTTCACCTCGTCTGAACAACGCAATGAATAGTTGGAGAGGAAATGCTGAGCCACAGCTACTAAAGCATCCCGTGGCCAACGCTGGAACCAGTCCACAGTGCAGCCCGAGATGAGGCCGGGAAACTTCAAGGCACGGGAACGGAGTTTCTCGCCAACCGGAGAGAAGCAAAGAGCCACATGGAGGTTACTGCGCACCCTGGACAGGAAGTAGTTGTAGAGGTTGTCGATGGTGGGTGGGCAGCGTGGGAGATCCTTCTTCATGACAGGAATAAGACTTTGGGTGATCTCATCCACTTCGTCTCGAGCAAACAGGTTTGAGACTTCTCCAGATGCCAGAACGTTGTTCATGTACTCCAGAAAAGCTTCATCCTTGATGTCATTGTCGGTGAAGATGAAAGTCACGCCCTTCCCTTCCAAACCTGCAATTCTGTATAGGGCCTTCAGGTCCTCAATTAGATTACTCACATTGTATGTTCTGTAAAGGAAGAAATAATGTTGAATATTTGTATCATTTGATAAAATATTTACTGAAGTAATTTTAATTTATTGATAAAAAAAGTATCAGTACTGTGCCCTAATACACTATTGGGCCTTTGCCACTTTGGTTAACTCCAGGTTATCGTCATTCTAAACCCTTCTTTTAACCCTGGCAAGAGGAACGTTTCACACTTGTAATTTAGAAGCAGTGTTAGCACTGTTTTACCCTGAAACAAGCAGGAACGCTTTTTTCACAGAATGTGAAACGTGAAATAAAATAACCCAGCATTCTGTTTACACGGGGTGTGAAAAGCCCTTATGACAACAATGTGAAATCAAACCATCAAATTTAAAAACAAGTACAATCTTCTCACCGTGTCAGTGTGATTTGAAAACTCTGGTATCCAGCAATGAAGGATGAAAGTCGGGTGAGACTCTGTTTCCCAGAACCCCCGACTCCAACCAGTAGTGCATTACCACGAGCCGTCCGGATTATCCGTGAGATTTTCATCAAATGGACCATGGCATCCTGTGAGAGTGTACAGAGATTTTTATTTTTCAAAGTTATATTTTTGGCTCAAACTTGGGTTGCAGCTCCAGAATGACAGAGAGCTGCCCACTATACAGATTTTTTTTACATTTAAAACATTATCATTTCTGTTCCACTAACCTCAAAGAAGACCAGATCCATGGCTGCTCCTCTAACAGTTTCATTATATTGTTGCTGAAACACAGCCAGGCGCTCTGATAGGGCCTTGAAGGAAGGAATGGGCTCATAGATCTTTGGTGTCTCTGCCTCTGTATCTTCAGGTTCATCTCCCGTCATTTCTGGAGCGTCCTGCAGGAAGTCCACAAAATAAGCTTCCGGTGACCCCTGCTCCACAAGGTTAGGACCATGATCCTGTGCTGTGACCTTTAGAACAGTAGAAAAATCAGATAATAAATACAGGTAAAGAAATACAAATGATACAATTAAAATCTACAATTCTTTTATTAAACCCATTCAAATGAAAAAAAAAAATTGTCATGAAGCCTGTGAGGATTTAATGACACACCCTCTCTAAAATGCCATCAAATGTCTCTCTGTCCTTCTGATCAATGAAGCGGTCGGCGATGACCCGTGTGCACTCGTGGCGGAAAAGAGATGCCAGCAGTTGAGGCGTCCTACATACTTCTGATCCCACAGTGAGAATCCCCTGCCATATCCTGCTCAGATCACGCAGGTTAAAAATGTAGTGGAACTTTGCTGGGGAAGGCAGCATCTGAAAACAATATAAACATAAAATTATTATTTTATTAATGCACACTAGCCTTCAAAAGTTTGGTCCAGGTAAGGTTTTTTAATGTTTTAGAAAGAATTATCTTGTGCTCACCAAGGCTGCATTTATCTGATCATAAATATTATAAAAACAGTAACATTGTGAAATTTTATTATACTCTGAAATAATAATTTTCAATTAATTTATTTTAAAAAGTAATTTACTCCTGTGATATCAAGGCTGAATTTTCAGTGCAGTCTTCAGTGTCACATGACCCTTCAGAAATCACTGTAATATACTGATTTGGCACTCAAGCAAAATGCATTATTATTATAAATGTTGAAAATAGTTGCGCTACTTAATATTTTTTGTAGAAACCATTATACCTTTTTTATGACTCTTTGATGAATAGAAAGTTCAAAAGAACAGCATTTATTTAAATGGAAATGTTGATTACAATGTAAAAGTATTTACTGTCACTTTTGAACAATTCAATGTTTCCTTGCTGTATACATATATTGATTAAATAAAAAAATACTGATCCCAATATTTTGAATGGCAGGTAGTCTGTGTATATAAAATATATTGTAAGAGCTAAACAATATTTGAAGAATATTGACCACAAGAGGGCACCGTTTAATAATATTAATCTAATAATTTGAACCACTGTGTCACAATGCATGTATGGTTTAAAAGACTATAGATTCCCACCCCAACGTTTCATGTACAATAAGTAATACCTCTTTTGACAATATTACAAAGGCAGTACCTTCGCTTTGACCGCTTGCCACACTCTCCTGGTGGTGGGGACGAGGGCGGCAGCTAGAGAGCACACCTCTTCCGGAAAGCCTCTTTCTGAGCAAAAATAACCACCGGCCAGCGTTTGAAAGATCTTATCTATGGAGGAGTTGGATGGCAGAGTGCAGTTAAACAGACAGAACTGGCGTTTGAGTCGTTGAGGGATATCATTGCGGCCACCTCCAGGGTGGATCATGGCAGCCACCAGATACAAGTCGACTACGCTGACAAATTCTCCAGACCGTTCCAGGCTGTAGAAACCTCCCTGCACCATCAGCTGGCGAACAATCTCATTAGTGATCTGAGTGGTGAACAAAACACTGGAGGTTAGTCAAGGATAATAAAAAACAGGATGCTATAGAGTGCTGTAGGGATCACATATTTTTGCAAGCCAAAACCCGTAAATTTCCTGTTCCATCATCCTAAAGTCAGTGGGTTTTTATCATGGACGTTAAATGTCATCAAGCCTGACTAGTCTGCTTTCACAGCCTCATTGTGTTTTTGATTGCACTCGTGCAAACTATTCTAACTCAAACTTTCAGGGAAAGTGTTTTTAAAAGAATGAAAGAGACAGAGGCTTGGTGATGCTGAAGGAGTAGTAGTGCTATAGTTTGTTTATGCAATGTTAGCAATTGAGGCTATTTTTATGGCAATAACTGAGTTACAAAATATACAAGTGTTGAATAAATAAAATTCAAACAAAAAGAAAAATACAGTGATGTTGAAGTCATGCAATCATGGTGTAATTAGTTTATTGCGTATGATTAGCTTTTTACTTCCGCCTAATCTTTTTAGGCTTCAAAATGCATAAAAGTTGTGTTCATTTGAGAAGATTATGATGAACAAAAAAAGTGTAAGAATCATAAACTTTGTTTTTTTTTTTTTGTAAAAATCCAAAAGCCAAAAATCCTTTTGGATTTTGTCGAGGGCACCAGGGTGATACTAACTTCCGGGTTGGCTCACAAAAAATGCTCATCACTGCGGCACACTGTTAACTTATTAAAATGTTGGTCCTTTTTATTGCATTTATTAGTTGTGACATGATAGGATGAACTGTTTATTATATGAAAATTGGAAGAAAAAAAAATCCTAAATTAGAGTTCATGTCTGTTGTGGTCATCTATTCACAGTGTGCTCAAAGAAATTGACAAAAGGGGTATATTTTTAGCAAATTAAGTCATGAAGTTGCATGTGACTTATCACCTGATCACCCCATTCATTGATATCTGGCATGTTGATGTCGTCAACAAAGACAGTCATCTTCCTCCCACCTGGAGGTCCATAGGTGGTGCCCATGCGTTTGTCTATGTAACTCTCAACAGTCTGCTGGAACATGCCAGGCTGAGTGGCCGAGGAGAAGTTTAGGCTTTTGCTCAAATGTGTTTCCGGGTCATATTTGCTCATGTAGCCCTGTGGGGAGGTTTGGATTACATAGTTTTGTCAGAATTCATTTCAGCATGATGAATTCACATGACGAGTGAAATCTTTGTAGTGAACTTTCCCCCCCCCATATGAGACTGATTGCGTGGGTTCCTATTGGAATGACTGGATTTCATCTGCAATATTTTGCTAAGCAATTGAAATCTGAATGCACCTTGAATTTACACCAGTTCAATTTTTCAAATATGCATTATAAACTACAAAGCCAGGAAACTATTTATAACAAAATATTATTCTGCTGATAACAAACAGACTTGTACCTTGATCATGACTGTCTTGGCTGTTCCCTGTTCACCAATGAGCAGGACAGCTTTGCCTTGCTTCATAATGTTTTGCATCAGGAAGTCAGTCCTTATATTGTCGACATTGGGTACGAGAATGGAGGCATAGTCAGGAACTGTGTCTTTGGGGTAGTGATACTCTGGCACCTAATGATGACATTGCAATTAAAAGGTATATTTAAAAATTATAACTTGCTCATGCACTGAATAAAAAGATAAACAATAAGGTTGGCACAAAAAAAGGAAAACTGTAGGGCTGCCGCCTAATAGTTCACTAACCGTTAGTCGATGAGAAGAGGTCAAATTGGTCAACCAAAATTTTCTAAGTCGCAGATTAAAAAAAAAAAAAATACACAGGAAGTGGTGAGGTCACGCAGTCTGTGAAGGACAGATCATTAATGGCTGGTTTATGTGGTAATACAGGACATCATAGATCTCAAATATGGCTTATGATCTGAAATATGTTAGTAGCAGCAACTGTACATGGCCACTCAATCTAATGTTTACCTAGAAAAACGTGCGCTATTTATGTGTCTTTGCGGAGTGTGGAAGCTGAATAGTAGCGCGCTTACTATATATTTAGGACAGATGGAGGTGCCGGTTCGGTCACTTGCACTTAAAGTCCCCGTGAAATAATTCCAAAACAGTGACAAAATGTGCATTTAGAAGATTAAGCATTCAAAGCTTGCAGTTCATCACTTCCGCCAAAATGTATCAAACATTTTTTTTTACATCACCTCGTACTTCAGCTTCTCATCAAATGTTCTGACCAATCAAATGCTCTCTAGAATCCAAAGCGCCCACCCCCTTCACTATAAATACACGCCGACGCACCGGCTGAGATCAGTCACTTGTTCATAGGATTTGTATTTTCTGCACGGTGAATGGCACATAGTGCAATATATAGGGGATAGGGAACGATTCAGACAGTGAAAATATGCTTTACATTGGGGCAAAAGAAGTCTGGTTTCACGCTATGTCACGCTAACGACGCACCGGTGCACACACAGTCTGCTCCGGTCCAGAGACACGATAGCACTGAGTGGATCACATGCGCGAGTCGCCGCAGACCACAACACGTATCGGACCCATGCTATATTTTATAGCAATATGGATGAGATTGTGGCTGTCATACCCTGTCAAATGTGGCTTTACCGAGCTCAATGGCTCTAGCCCAAGCTGTGGTATAAACGAACGCAATTGACTATGTAAAAAAGGGGGCGGGCCTGCTTGATATGTCCCACCTTGTCTTCCTGTTTCAGTTAAACTGACGTCAACAAATAGAATAACGGTGCGTGTTTCAAGGCACTTCAGTAGACCTTTAAAATACTCCATCATTTTTGGTTATACAGATAACAGTAATACATCTTTCGAATCACTTCCGCAAGCACTAGTTTATGAATAAATTATAAAAATGTTAATGCAGCCTCCTTACGGTCATCATTACTTCTGCCGATGTGCTGTGGTAAGCTTTGTGTGCGCTCGAGCGCTTATTAGGCAATGTAGGCAATTAAAGGCTCATTATTATGATTTAAAAGGTTTATTAATAAACGTGCGAATAATCGACCAATGCTTTAAAAAAAGAGCAACTACTAGTCGACCAGAAAAATGTAAAATTTAGCATGTGGCTATAATAAAAGATCATAACATTATACTTAACAAATAACAGTCTTACCCTTGTAGACCAGAGATCCCACTCTCCAGTTGCACTGACCACAAACTCAAAGATGGTCTGGTCCCCCTGTGTTCTGGGCAGGTCCAACTTGGCATTGTGCTTTTTGAGGAAAACCTCCATCTTGGCTCGATCCTCCAATTCCAGCAAAGCACCACCAGACCACATCATAGCAAATATGAAGAGACGTTTGATGTGAGCCGCTGTTAGGTGTTTCTCTTCAACGGCTGGCAACAAGCCCTGGGTTGAACAAATCAGCACCATTTTACTGTACATTTGAGCCCTTTAAAGTAGCCACCATTTGCCAAGATTACAGCTCAAGATTTTAGGATCATTAACATCAATTAAACTGATTTAGTGTATCTAAAATTCTAACTCATAGTGTATATTAATTCAATAAGCCACTCAAGCTTTATTTCATGATAGCTGAAAATGATTGTGACTGTGCATAATTTACCTGTAATAAATCAATTGTTTGCTTGATGTACATGCACTCAAGCAGCTGCATTTTGGGGGAAACGGCAGTGAAGACAAAAGTCATCAAATCCTGTGGAAAATAGTCAATAGTCAGTAAGAGCTTTTCAAAACTGTGTACAAAATCCTCTCTTACCTTTCCCTAGGCAATGTCAAAAAAATCAATAGAGCTTTTCATATTCATAAACCACTTAATAGCTTAAATGGTTTACAAGCGTTGTATTGATCCATTTTTATATTGATGTTTTACCCACTTTATATCACTAGATACCTCTCAAAATGTAACTAAATATTCTTGTTATAACAGTTAAGCTGTACTCCAATAATCTACGTATCAGAGAGCATGTGAAATACTGCCCACATGTCTAGCTGTCACCTGATAGACAGAGTTGAAGGAGGCCAGTAGCACTTCAGCCTGTGTTGCTGGGATCTTTTGCAGCCAGGCCTGCAGTATGGGTTGCCATTCCAGAACAGAGGAGCTCATGAAGACCATTCCATTGCGGGACACAGTGGCAGGAGATGCATTGTCAATGTTGTGTGGCTCAAATACCACCTTGCAGTTGGGAGCCATTGGTATTCTGTCTCCATTTGCCAGGGTGAGGGTTTTGTTGTCGTCCAAGACGGAGTTGAGATTTTCAATCCAGATAGCATCGACTGGACCATCAAGAACAATCCATATGTGTTCTCCCTGTGAAATGTTTTACCATGGAGTACTTTAATTTGGAATTTGAAGTACTTACTAGTGTACTAGGTCATTTACTGACAGTTATGAATTGAAATAAAAAAATATTAAAACATTTATTTTTCATGAAGTAAAAAATCTCTATTTACTTGTTAACTGTCATTCCAAGTCATATTTGATCAGTAATGACAAATAAAAAAATGCTTATTGCCAATATAGTCAAAGCTAAAGGTTACATAAGCAAGTCATTCATCTACTTAAGTTGCTTGTTAATGCACCTTTTTGGACTTTAAAGTTTTCCTCCACAGTGTAGAGAAGACACCATCTGTCCAGTCATTTGTGGCCACATCCAAAGTGCCAAACATCTGGGAGGCAGTAATAGCCTTGGGATTCATCCTCATTTCTTTGTGTGGAGTTCCACATTCTGTCATTGCTTTCATTAGAGTGCTGATACATGTGGTCTTTCCTGTTCCACTGGGACCAAGAGTCATCATACCTACACACAGAGAACAAATAGATAGTCCACTTCACCAAACCTATGTATGCCAACAGCCATGGGCATATGACAAAATTCATTCTTATAACTTTAATAGAAATAAAATGGATAATGTCTAACCATGTCTCACTCTCTGTGTCTCATACAGTTGCACAAGTTTGAGAATCCAGGGTGGGTGTGCAATCAATCCGGCTTCTTCGGCTTGTTTGGTGATAGCAGCTTCCAGGTCAGGATAACCGGCTTTATCCAGCTGAATGCCCGGAAACAAGTCGTTTATCAGACTCATGAACAGGGGCTCATCTTCATCTACCTGTATGGAGGGAGAGGCAGGAATAGAGTCAGCTGCTGAAAAGAGCCGTGACACACTGAAACATCTATCCTATTTCTTCAAGGTGTTATTTCCAAACAGATTTGGATCAGTCAGAGTCACCAGTTTGGAGAGGTTCATGTCACGCAGAACTCTCATGACCACAGTCTTTTCTGGCTCAGTTGGGTTGGATCTCTTCACAGCACCCAGAGTTCTCAAAACAGACAAGATGTTTCTCAAGCCAAAGTCATAATGGACCTGTTGAGTGATAAAAAAAATATCACCAAGATGTCATGCCACGAACAAAGAAAACTTTTATTTATTTAACGACATCAGCTTCAAAAGTTAAATTCATGTAAAACTCAAGTTTAATAAACTTAAAATAATAAATGCTAACAATAATACTACGATGAATTACATACAACAATATTATATTCTCGAAACAAATAAATAAATAAATAAAACAATAATAACAAGTCCTAAATAAAATCTTTCAGCTTGATAAAAATACTTTTTTATGTTATATGGAAATTATATATTTTTAAAAGTTAAATTAACAACTTTCTTAACTATGTCCAATGAAATTTCTGAATAAAAGCATGTTATTCCTTTTTGAATAAATCATATTATATATATATATACATATATAAAATATAATTATATACATTTAAGATAGAATTATATTAAACTAAATATAATTTAAAGCAAGACATGCTTTATTTAGAAAACATTTAAAGGGTCATACAACACTAAATCATATTTAGTTTTAAGTTTAAGAAATTTTATTTCCACAGAGAATTGAGTTTTCTCCAATGTTCTTATTACCAGCTTTCCATGCCTGCTTTTTCACATATTTCAAAACTCTAGTGAGATTTGACATTGATTCATTGATTGTTTTTTCTTCATTTCGACTTTAACACTGTAATTTTCCTGTTTATTACTGTGAAGCTGCTTTGAAACAATTTGTATTGTTTCGATGTCCATGTGACATCAGTGGCTCAACCGTAATTTTACGAAGCTATGAGAATACTTTTTGTGCGCAAAGAAAACAAAAATAAAGACTTTATTCAACAATTCTTCTCTTCCGCCTCACCATCCTCCGCGATTAACGAGAGTACTATGACATGTGTGTGCTGCTGCTGATGTGGTACTGTCGACATTTCGGTTACATTGCTGTCAATAAAGGGTCAGAAATATTTTGGATTTCATCAAAAATATCTTAATTTGTGTTCCGAAGATGAACAAAGGTCTTTCGGGTTTGGAACGACATGAAGGTGAGTAATTAGTGACAGAATTTTCATTTTTGGGGTCCCTTTAATTATGTATTGTAAGTACCTGTTTAGAAAGCTGTTCCTCACACAGTTTGTACAGCGTATAAAACTTGCGGCTGAGGACTTGATTTTCACGAAAACCTGCGCTGGCTAGTTTCACTCTCATGATGATGGCTCGGTCAGGCACCATCATGGACACTGTGCGGAACTGAATTTTCAAGTTCTCAGGAAGCTCCTGTCGACCAGCATAACCTGGGTTCTGTGATGAAAAATGGCCATTTAATGGAGGGGGAAATACTGAAGAAAGAGTAAGACTGAAAAAACATGTCAGGTTGTTTCCATATAGCTCCTTTGATGACTGCAGTATAGTTCCATGACATAGGAAGGTTGTCACATTACCATAGTAAGGAAGATCCCAAACTCTCTATCCATATCCACCAAATCTCCATCTGTGAATATGAATTGAGTTTTTTTGTTCTTCTTGCACTGAAGGACGATGTAGATTTGTTGAGCAGCTACTGAGAGCACAGGCAGCTCGATGCGGTTGAACTCATCAAAACAGCCCCATGCGCCAGACTGAGCTAATCCTGTTTGACAAACATTATAAACATTAAACGCCATTGGAAAAGGCCACACATGTTAAATATGCATCAACTATCTTGATTAAGGTTGAAACAGGTGCTCTGTATAAGGTGAAAAAGAAGAAATCTCAACCTTTATAGATGCGGCCCAGTCCACGGAAGTCCATCTGGTCGGAGCAATTGAAGACAACCACGTATTTTCCCAGGCAACGGCCCATGTCTTTGGTGGTTTCAGTTTTTCCTGTCCCAGCAGGGCCAGCAGGGGCCCCTCCCATACTCATCCCTAAAGCCTGGGACAACGTGATATAACATCTGCAAGAAACAAACCAAAAAATTAAAATAAACAGGTGGTTAATGCACTGGAGAAAATGGGTGCTACTCATTAACAGCCATTTTTTGCTGATGCTGACTTAGTTTCAAGAATATGGCATCTTTAATATATATATACACTTGCCTGTCAGTGAGAGGTGTGATCACCAGACGATCAGTGCAGCCCAGATACTCATTACAGTAATCAAATTCCACATCAGTGATTTGGATTATGCATCTATCTGTGTCCTCTTTGAAGTAGAAGCGGGACTGTTTCTGCCATTCAAAGTCTAACGGTGACCGGATGTTCATTCGTACCTTGAGTGGAACATAAAAAGGCAATGGTGAACATAAGTAAACATAAGAAAATAAATATATACATTTTGAACGAAAGTGTATTGTAGACTGTGTTCAATTTGCCTGTAAGTATAAAGCTATTTCAAGAGAATGATACATAGCAACCAATTTATACTGAAGAGCCCAAAAATGAATCACCAGGTCATCAAAAATGTCCTTCTGGTGAACATGTATTGTGATGAGCGTCTCATATTTGGTTCTCTCAATCTTGGTCAGATCGTGAGTAGTCATATCAATCAGCTCATTCAAAAGATCCAGGAAGTTCTGGTTAGTAGTCTGCATTATCTGTACAAAAAAGACAAAATAGATACTGAATAAAACTTATTGATGGGGGAAGAAATCCTGGTTTTAAATATGACACGAAACACCAAAACAAGGACTTAATTGAAACCTTTTTGTCAGTCTTGCTATTACAGAGAGCCTCCTCCGCATCTCTGGTCCAGATGAGCTGTATGCCGAGCAGCCCAACCTGAGCAGGGAACATCGACTGGAACTCCACCAGTTTAAAGCCCTGGTCAGTAATAACCATATGGGCCTGTCGTATAATGCTGTGAATGGTCTTCTTGACTCCATCCAGTAACATACCCAGCCAGGCTTCTACATTACCCTGTGGGGAGACATCATTAACTATCTTCATTATCAGTAGATCTATGGGATTTCTGCCAGTTTTATCAACCATCAGGCAGAAACCATAAACCCCTCAATAACTTAAGGTGATATCACACCTCTCCACATAATTTGAGGTATCAATTTTTAGTGCTACAATTAAAGGGGTCATATGATGCTTTTTTAACGATCGTTATTTTGTGTATTTGGTGTAACAGAATATGTTGACATGCTTTAATGTTCAAAAAACACATTATTTTTCAAATACTGTACATTATTGTAGGTCCTCTATGCCCCGCCTCTCTCAAACACGTCGTTTTCTACAAAGTCCCTCCTGCTGACAAGCGTAGTCTGCTCTGATTGGCCAACTGGCACACTGCATTGTGATTGGCCGAAGCACTCTTTGGAAATGTAACACCCATTTCCATTATCGCAAGCTTCATCTTTCAATATAAATGTAAAGACTGTTAATAATGTCCTTAGTTTTATCCATCAGTTCAAGCTCGAAAGGGGAACAGAGTCGCGTGACAGACACATTGATGAAGCTTGTATGTGTTTGCACACAGGCCGCGGTTAAGAAAGCTAACTCCACTGTGATGTGACCCAGTCTCTTTCTCTCTCTCTCACACACACGAGCGTGCGCGCACACACACACACACACACACACACACACACACACACACACACACACACACACACACACACACACACACACACACACACACACACACACACACACACACACACACACACACACACACACACACACACACACACACACACACACACACACACACACACACACACACACACACACACACACACACACACACACACACGACATGCAAAACTCTGCATTTGAACAGTCATAAGCAAATACTCAACTCTCATGTACTGTTCCAGGTCAATTTGACCAGTTTTGATTTTTGAGTTGTCAGAAATATCATTTAACTCATGTTTTTTTTTCTTGAAATTTTGTGACTTTTCCTCATTTAGGGTCATGAACATGCTTTAACACGCTGATGTGTTTTGACATGTCCCACATTTTTTTTGTTACGTTCGTATCATATGACCCCTTTAAGCATTTTTATGCCATTTAAGGCATTTAAATGTAATCTCAGAACTTTTGTACCTGGGCATTGATTGATTCACTCAGATTCACCGTTTCCTCTTCTTGTGACTGAAAGCTTAGTATCTGGTCATAGTTTTTCTCATGAAACACAACTCTGTTCACATTATCAAAAAGGCTCAACAGGTGAGCCTGAAAAGCAGAAAAAAAGAGAAAAAAAGAGGTTATTGAGGAATTTTCTCATTTATTACCTGCTGTATTTTACTAGCTTGAATGTACAGTAATATATAATACATTGTATAAACATATAGTATGAGCAACCCATGTCACATTAAAAATTTACGAAATGCTTCTTATGATGACCATAAATAAATGAGAACTGTTATACGGCATAGTAACAAAGTTAGATAAACACACCTGTATGGTGTGTGAGTCAGATGCCTGGCCCAGTATCTCCAACAGGACAGGGTCAGAGACGAAAAAGAACCGTGGAAAGACAAGGCGTTTCTTTTCCAGGTATCCGCTCAGAGATTTCTGACACACTTCCAGCTGTTCCAGAAGGTGCGGCAGCAGCTGCTGCAGTGTCTCGTCCCCAACACAGCACTGAATGACACCAGGAATCTCGTGTGCCCGCTGCATTATCCTCTGCCATGATTTGTCGATGGTTTGGAAGCGTTTAGCCTCCTGTAGAGAGTACATGTTCAGAAATTTTAAATATAAATAAATAGTTCAATATAATAAAAAAAGGTCATTCCACATAATATATATTCTTTGCACATATACATCATGTTGCAATTATCTCGTGTGCGTCACATGAGCAGAGCTTTTTGTGCAATGCATGCAAGTGAGTGTTAAAGAGACTTTACTGCTTCGGAGGCCATTCACACTATTTTTTTTTTCAAAGCAAAAATCCAAGCAGTGAATTCGGAAAAATGCAAGGTCTCGAGCAGAGCCGATCCTAGACTTCTGGGGGCCTTATGCAAAACTGTGTCACCCGGGGGAGTTCGAGTGGTTATAAATGAAACACATTAGTCCGTGTTTCACTCCGCCCTGAATCACGCTCGTGGAAAGCGGTCAAGAAACAGTATCTCTTCCGCGGCTCGCTATGCTTTCAACTTGTTTTTTTAGTCTCGAGCAAGAGACTTTACGACATTCACGTAACATGATTTGACTGATTTTTACGTAGAAAGGGCGACAGTAAATTTATTACAATAAATTAATGTTTTCATAGCCGCTGGCCAAATTCTAAAACGAAACTAAAATGAAATCATCTTTGAGAGCAAGGGGGCCCCCTGGTGTTTCGGGGGTCCTACGCAGCTGGCGTATTCTGCATATAGGGAGGATCGGCTCTGGTCTCGAGACATGTTTTTTGAAAGTTTGACTTTCGTTTAATTTGAGCATTACATTTTTAGAATGCTGTGTCATGTGTCATATGCTGAAACAATATGAGCGCAATGATCAGATGGAAAAATACCGCAGTGGAATGGAAAAACATGTTTTGTGTAAATGGCCCCTTAGAAGGTAGCTGCCTTGTCAGTAGTAGACCGCTCACAAGGTTAAGAAAGAAGGTATAATTTATTTGGATTCATGCTACCTGAGGCAGTTGTTTGGCAATGTCTCCACCCACAAACACAGCCTCCAGATACAGCCACAGATTTTGCACTGTGAGCCACCTCTCAATCACCTCTGAACTGTTTGACAACTTCTGCACCCACTGCTGGATAGTGGGCTTAAACGGAGCATTATATCTAAAACAAAAATTCAATCAAATTTACATCAAACTGTAATAAAATACAATATCACATTTGCATGGGATATATTTTGCCAGTGTATTAGCCACCATACATATAAACACACACACAAATATATATATACACAGATATAAGTATCACAAAATACCTGTTACTCATTAAAGACCCAAGCACCATAAGACTGTCCTCCATTAACGCCACTTTCTCAGAGGTGTCCGATCCCTTTAGCAGTAGCTCTCCGCGATTCCTGAAAGTTTTTTTTGTTTTTAAATGAATGAATGAATTGATTTTATGTTAAATTAATGAATTTCATTACAGATTAATTCCTTCTCTGACCTGAATGATGCGAATGTGAACTGATGGCTGCTCCATTCAGTCACAACATCTTTGAGTTTGGCATCAATGTCTCGCTCCTTAACGGCACTGATACACACATCCTGGCACCCAGAGGGTTTTCATAAGATACTGACAGCATTGTGCTTTTTTATGCAATCTATCTGACTCAAAACATTAAGGTTATGTTAAATGGAATATTTTGCCTGCACAATACCTCAATATCTTCTTTGTTCTTTAGAAGAGGTGCTTCCATGATATTTCGAAGGCTAAAATTTGCAGCTTCCACTTCAAACTTGTGGCCGGTAAGATCAGTTATGCGCTGCCAATGTCGGGGCATCATTGCCTAGTTGCATGTTAATTAAAGAATGTGTTAATAAAAAATCGTTTGCTCATTGTGTATAAATGCAATATGTGTGTATGAACAGATGCTTGCTTAACATCACCTTATTTGCCATCATGTAGAGTAGAGGACAGGTTTCATTAAAGTCATCAATGGTCGTTTTCAGGTCATTGAAAGCTTGCCACTCCTTCAGGGCCCCGGGCAGCTTACGGATCCTTGAAAATAATTACAAAATATGCACTCAAATTCACTTCATTCAATGTTCAATATTTATTCATTCGATTAGTTAGAAAGGTAAAATCATAAAACCTATTCTGAAAATCCAGCAGTTCACTGTTTATCTTTTCTATATTGAGGTCAGCCCATAGTATGTCGTAGTAGCCAGAAACGCTGTCAATCACAGAATTGTAGAGGCTGTAGAGCTTGGACAAAAGGTTGAGCTCTCGTTTGATTCTGTGAAGATCAGGATATTCTGAAAGGAGAAAAAAAAAAAAAATAATACTTTAATTCAGCAAGGATGCATGAAATTCAGCAAAAGTGACAAAAAAGACATTTAGAATGTTACAACAGATTTAAAAAAAAATGTATGCTTTCCTTTTTAACTTTCTATTCATCAAAAAATCAAAGGAAAAAATGGTTCCACAAAAAAACGTTAAGCAGCTGTTTTCTGTTTTCAACATTGATAATAATAAGTGTTTCTTAAGCACCAAATCAGCATATTAGAACGATTTCTGAAGGATCATGTACTTTGCCATGGCAGGAATACATTACTTTTTAAAATATATTAAATTGGAAATTATTTAAAATTGCAATAGTATTTCACAATATTACTGTGTGACATTCAAAAACACTAAAACAGCTTACTGTGGGTTGTACTGTTGTATACCCTGGTGTCAATAATTTAGATGACAAAGCATTTACAATTTCCAGTTGACAAAAATGACAAATAGAAAATTGAACATTACATCCAGAACCATAAGGCAGTACAAACCATTGACCAGATTATGTGTATGTCCCTCACAGCCTCATTTTCATTCAAATAAAAGTAAACATGGCATCTGTCCTTTCTGAATCTAAACCAATATTAACAAGGTAAACAAAATAATACAGAAGCACCTGTAACAGGGAGGCCAAACAGTTCTTCACCACTAGAAAAGGTGAAAAATTTCCTCCAGAGTTCATCAAACTTGGCCTGATAAACTTGCAACCTGTCACTGGCTTCACGTGGGGCCAAACCTGTTACTCCAGGACCACTGAACACAAAAACAGAAGCTTTATTAAGACGCTACAATCACTAATAGAGGTATGTTAGAGACTGCATGAAATGAATATGTAAATGAACCTGCTGTCATAGTCAGCATAGAAAGTTTTCACAGATTGCTGGAAGGCCTCAACTCCAGATACAAGCTCAGCCTTCATTTGAGGTTGAATTTCCAAAAGCTTATTCTGTGTTTCTTTTGCCTTCAAATTAAAAACAGATCAACATTTACAAACAAACCTAAAACCCAAGAAGACAAGGTAAAGGTGATTCTCTACTTCCTTGATGAGACAAAGTAGAAAAAATAAAGAGAATAAACTACCATATATTTTAATACTAATTCACGTGGTCTCAAAAAAGTATCTTACCGTCACATTAAGTTCCTTCCAGGCGTACACAACCCCATCAATCTTTTCCGCATTTCCATCATTGAAGAACAGCTCATGACGATTTAACAGAGCGAACGATTCCTCCACCGGTCCTCTGGTGGTCTCTATCCGTATCTCCGCTTCTCGTATCTCTTGCAGGGCGGTCATGGTTTCCCTCACGTCATCCAGGTCAGAAATTGGCCTCTGCAGCTGCTTGCTCACCCCATCCACAAAAGAACTAATCTCAGTCATGCCCACAGAGGCCTTCTGGTTTAGAGCCACACCAAATGCACGTTTCCAGGTGCGACACTCTTGAACGAGGGACAGTTTGAGGGAGTCAGTTTCGTAGAGGATGGGGCAGACGATGCAAGTGGAAGGAAGCTCTTGAATCCGGGTGTCAAATGTCTAATCAAATACATGTAGTGGAATTTAGGATCACTCTCAGTTAGACTGCAGCTATCTTTCAATTTTATAAGACTTATTTAAAAATTACGTACAGAATACAGAGATAGTTGGGTGCTGAATTCTGACAATAATGGTTTGGTCTCCAAAAAGACTTTCACCTGTTCTCCTGGGTCCTAGATTAGAGGAAAGCGTGAAATGTCACACATTTTGATGTCCTGATGCTACACAATGTGTATGTGCTTGTCATAAACATATCTGGATCATATTTCACTCCAAAATAATATATATACATTTTTTTTATATAATTATATTAGAATATATATACAGTGGTGGCCAAAATGATTATAACACTAGTATTTTCACCAGCTAAAAAATGGTTTGAAGTCAGTAATTTCTATCTTTTGCTGTAGTGTGTCAGTAGCAAATATCAGTTTATGTTTCCAAACATTCATTTTGCCATTAATTGTAATAAACCAGTGAGATTTTTGTTTGCACAAATAGTCTGACAACAGCCAGTTCTAAATCCAGAAGAACTGTGGCAATATCTCCAAGATGCTTCAAGAGACCCAAAGTTTTAGGTACTTGTGTAAAAATGCTGTAAAATGAGGATGCTGTCAAAACTAATGTCATACATAGATTTTCTTTATCAATTAACTTCTATTGTGTGACCATCCTTTTGCGTTTAAATCAGCTTTTACCCAAGTTGCACTTGTGCATAGTTTTTCAGGTAGCTTTGCAGGTAGGTCTCTTGAAGCATCTTGGAGACATTGCCACAGTTCTTCTGGATTTAGTCTGTCTCAGTTTGTTCTGTTTCTGTTCTAGACAGACTGAATGATGATGAGATCAGATCTCTGTGTGGAGCACTGGCTGTTGTCAGACTCCTTGTTCAAACAAAAATCACACTGGATTATTACAACTAATGGCACAATAAATGTTTGGAAATGTAAACTGATATTTCGTACTGACACACTATATAGAAATAGAGATAGAGAGAGAGAGAGAGAGAGAGAGAGAGAGAGAGAGAGAGAGAGAGAGAGAGAGAGAGAGAGAGAGAGAGAGAGAGAGAGAGAGAGAGAGAGAGAGAGAGAGAGAGAGAGAGAGAGAGAGAGAGAGAGAGAGAGAGAGAGAGAGAGAGAGAGAGAGATTTTGCTGAATACCTGTTTCCACAGGGCTGAAAATTGAGACAACCCTTTCAGGATGTCCCCAGCATCTGCTTTGAGAGAGGACACCACAGGGACAAGCTGGGACAAAGCCTTGTTCACATCCTTATGTTCTGTCACCTGTCTGTCCAGAGTCCTCAGCAAGAGTGGTTTAGTGACTAGAGTCTCATCTCCAAGCTCACGTGCTGCTGCCTGCTCTGCCTGTGGAGTCACAAAACTTATACAGCTAACTAACCTCTGATAAAGGTTAAAACACATCTGCCACATGCCAATAACTACCACAGGATAATTTTGTAACTATCAGGGTATAAAACAAGTAAAAATCAAGTGTGCATTGAAGCACTTTCCATGGACAATGGAAGATTGTCCACTATATGTCCATACATGTAGCAGAATGACAATAAAGCTCGACTTGACTTGACTTCATTCTGTTACCTCCAGTTGTTCTTGTTGGACATGGGAAAATTTCCAGAGTGGAATATCCTTTGCCATTGAAAGCACCATGTTCACAGCTTTATTGAGAATGCCCTGCACAACAAGGACAAATTAGTGCTTAGAAATAAATCTAAAGTTTTAGATTTCATGTATACACATGAAGATGTCTGTTTTTGATGGTTTATAAAAACACACTAAGAGTGTCAATCAAACCACATCTTATTATTCACACATTTTATTATTCTGTACTTGTGTTTTATGTATATACAGTAATACTGTATACACAACTGTTAAAAGTTTTGGGAATGTTTTTGAAAGAAGTCTCTTGTGCCAAAGACTATTGAAATACAAAGACGGTTCACTCCTATACGTATGAATGGGAGAAACTTCAACACACAATAAGGTGGAATAGTCCCGCCTTCTAAAGAAGAGACAATTGCTGATTGATAAAGTCATTGTGTCACTGCAACGACTGTTAGAAGCTCCAGTTCCGATAGAAACCCGAGACTCGCACTTACGAACACACATGCTCATTGATTGGTCTAACCTGAAAAATAAGCTTTTTAACGATATTTGAGCATTAGAAACAACATTCATGGGGCAGTTCGTTTCAGATTTGATTTGAAAAATGTCATTTAATTGTGAGTTCATCAGGCAGTTATTGAGATTTCATGATTCCCCCAATCATTTAGAAGGGACTTGGTCTTGGATGAGCTGCCCGGAAGTGTTGCAAATATGGCCGCTGAGTGAACAGACTTTCCTTGAAAGGGCTGCATTTATTTGATCAAAAAGTAAAAACAGGACAATATTATCACAGTTTAAAATAGCAGTTTTTTGTCTGAATGTATTGTAAAATGTGAAATATTCCTATAATAACAAAGCTGAATTTTCACCAGCCAATATTCCAGGCTTCAGAGTAAAATGATCCCTCAGAAATAAATTATATTATGCTGATTTGGTGCTCAAGAAACATTTCTTATTATTATTATTATCAATGTTGAAAACAGTTGTGCTGCTTGTGGAAATCAAGATACTTTTTTCAGGATTTCTTGACAAATAGAAAGTAAAAAAATAACTGTTTATTTGAATAGAGCCCCCCAAACTTTTGAACAGAAGCGCAAGTATACTTTACATATTGATATTATGCTCCTTGTTGTTTTCACGTCAGTAGTACCTGTATCTGTTCGAAACTTGGTCTGAAGACAATGTTGGGAATAGCCAGCTCAACAGAAACCGTGAAAAGAGGAAACTGAACGGCAGCTTCACTTTGAGATGAAGAACGATACTTGGAGCTCACAACAAGTAGCCGGCGCCACAGAGAATCCAGAGAGAATTTGGTAGCTTTCAAATGAAGAACACAACATTGATGACTCAAAAAGGTGATAACAAGTAGGGTTTTCAATTTTCAGATGAAACTCTGATGCATGATTCCACAATGCATGTATACCTCTGACCAGGGCCTCTGTGTTCTTTTGACATAACTGTCCCATCATGATATAGAAAGCACATGGCAGGCAGCATAGACAACGTGTCTTCTGCTTGGCATCAGGATGCAGACATTTGTAGTTCTGAACATACACATCAAGACTTTCTCAGAAAACTATACTTATTATGTGTAGTGTGTCCATTTATAGCAGTAATATCACACGATTAGCTACAACCCATCTAATCGAGTGCTAAAAAGTGTTTTGTAATTATAAATAATAATAAAGCCTTCATAACTGATGTTTACAGCACCTCCAAGTTGACCCTTTCTGAAGGTTTTAGCACTCTCTTCAGTTCTTCAGCCATCTCCATCATTGAGCCCTCCACCTGCTTGCTTGCACTTGAATGAAAATAAAGGAATCCTCAAATAATTTTTTAATCACATTTAACTATGGACCTCAGTCAGGATACTATATGGTATATTTCGATACTATACTATCGAAAAACAATGGATTCTCTCTGCAGTGAACGGGTGCTGTCAGAATGAGAGTTCAAAGAAGCTGATATAAACTTGTGGATAATTGTAATGTTTTAATCTGCTGTTTTGAGTCTTATTCTGATGGCATCCAATCACTGCAGAGGATCAATTGGAGAGAAAGTCATTTAATGCTAATTACATAAACTCATCTACATATTGGATGGCTTGAGGTTGAGTACATTTTCAACTTTTTGAACAGTCTGCCTTAAATATAGCTGTTTACACTATACCAGTCTGTGACAAAAGATTACGAAAGTGTCACTCACATCTTCAGCGTTTGTCTTGCAGTGTTGATAGTGGTCTCTGTACTGGTGAGGAACATCTCAGGTGTAACTGTCTGATTTTTGGGCAGTGTCAGTAGACTGGTGGAAGCCATGGATTCTATGGTACGTTCGATTCGACATTCCAGAATATCCAAAACAACCTTCACTACTTGCTCCAGCTCTTGAAGTGCTTTGTACACACATCCTATGACTGAGAAAAAAATGGGAAAAGACTTTAGAGGTACCAAGGGAGGATTAGACATTGAATAGAATTAACTTCAAAAGATTTCCCCAACTCTAAGACATTCTTCATTGGCCACATATACACATCAGGTTAATACACTCTACAGTAGGTCACTTAATGTCATTCTATAAACACAAACTTTATTTAGTGGAGTGATATTGATATTTTGTTATCTAATGCAATGAAATTCTGATTTTTAAAGTGTGACATTAGTGTCCAAATACTTTTTTGGGGCCCTTGTAAACTTTTGCAAACCAAAAATAGCATTAAAGATGAAAGGTTTTAAGTGTTTTTTTTTTTTTACAATGGTCAATATTGAGGGAAGTCCATGAGAGAATGGTCAGCCCAGGGTAGAGGGCAGTCTCCACATATTTGATGAAGGGCTTCATCGGGGACTGTAGCACACTGGGTATCCTCTTGACTACTGCATCGAAGTTGCTTAGCATCTCCTGTAATCTGAGAGCAGTGAAATTAATGTACTGTGTGCATTAACCTTATATTTCAATTTAGATCAATAATTTATGCTTGTTTGTTCATGAGTAGGATGCCTTGCTGTCTTATGATAACATTGACCCTAACCATCATAGAATCTGATTTGGAACACTTCATAGGCACCCACTATACATGTCACCCAAATAGCACTGCTTTATGCAATACCCACTATACATGTCACATCCAAAATGTAGATGAGCTTGTTGCTTCATTGAAACTAGCATTACATCACTTGCAATGGATACTGAATTGCCATCATTCAAAAAGTACTTTGCAATGACCATGACGCCTAAAATTGCATATGTCTCACCTAACAGAGACTTTTCAATATTGCTGAAGAAAGCAATATTAAGGATAGAGGACTTGTTTGAAGTTAAAACATCTTATTGACAGATTTGTTTATTATAAACACAGCTTTTCACTTCACAAGACGTTAAATGACTTATAGACTGGAGTCATGTGGATAACTTGTTGCAATGTTTTGCGTCCAATCAGCGGTTTGGACTCTTATTCTGAGGGCACCCATTCATTGGTGAGCAAGTGATTTAATGCTAAATTTCTCCAAATCTGTTATGATGAAGAAACAAACTTATCTACATTTTGGGCTGGACTATTCCTTTAATGTAGGGTACATATTTTATGCACTCACTTGGTACGATACTCCTTCAGCTGAGGTTCTTTGGCAGCCATGTTGTAGATAACATCGGGTACATTAGCACCTAATGTATACATGTTTTTTGCCTCTTGCAAGACTTCCAGGACTAGAGGGTCCAGATTCACATAGAACACCTATCCACAAATAATGATAATGAGTCAGTGATCAAATCCATAAAATATATGTATTAATTTTTTTGAGTATATAGGTTAGGTTTTATAAATAATAACAGATTAAAAATTTAAATTTGTAGTAATTTTAACTGTTTTAAAATGTAATGTTCCATTTTGCCAAAGAATGTCTTTTAAAATTCTGTTTTGAAGCGATAAAATAAACTTGTGAACCTTGGTTTCTGGGTGTCTAGTCAGCAGTGAAGCTTTGAGACCAGATAGTCCCAGTTCCACACCATCAACCCAAGCTTTGTGATGTATCATTTCATACTCCAGCAGCACGGCAGCAAGTTTGTTGTATGCCTGAATAATCTTCCTCCTCTCTGGCGTCTTAAAGTCAAGACAAAATTATTGAGTTTCTTAAAAGATGCTTTTCAGGCTCAAATTCCTTTAAATTTAAATAAACTGTGTTCATCTACTGATGAGATGTGACAATCTTGTCTTTGTAAATTACCTGCATAATATCCAATTTGTCTTTTAGGATCTGCATTGGCAGATGAATTTTCTTAAACAGATTTTGTGACCACTGAATTTTACTAGCCAACTGCAAAAGAAAATGTACAACAATTTTAGTCCCAGTAATAAATAGTCACGGTAGTACCAGTGTTTTCTTGTGTTGGATTTTCTGAATATGAATAAAATAAGTTGTGGGCGTGTTTGCATTCTTTATGAAATGATTTAAATATGAACTAGAGTTGAGCAGTTTGGTTATCACTCAACAGAGGACTTACATGAGTCTTGAATTGTGCAGAAGAGGGATTGTTCTTCTCTCTTTGGTAGAGTTTGCGCACAAACTCAAGGTCACATTCATACCGGTGCAGAACTACCAAATACTTCTGGGTGAGGTCCATTTGTCTGCCCACACCGTTCTCAAATTTGGACAGCAGGTCAAGGACCTGATGAGTCTGTGGGTGGAATAAATACATTTCCTTTCAGTGTAGGAGGAATAGATTTATGTAATCTATTGGTCATGAGCTGCAATGAATGGATCAGTCATTAAAATGTTCAATTAATAATATAACTTTCATTTAGATGACTAAAAAGGCCTTACAATGAGTGGACGTTGAAGCCAAGTATCAATCAGTGCATCAAGAGACTGATATAAGCCCTGGATTTGTCTTCTGAACTCAGTGTAGTCATTGTCAAACTAAAAACAAAAATCATATCATATGAGAGATGGATCGTGTCTAAAAAAACACTTCACTAAATCAAAATATAAGAGCTTACCTCTAATTTGCGGTGGTCAAGCACATTGTAGGTCTTGGATTTGATGCTAGAAACAATCGTTTGGTAGCGCATGTATATTTTCTCAACACCTTCAACTTTCATAAACTGCAGGCATGAAAAATCTTCAAGAGTTGTTGCCATGTCTGTTATCTTCTCCAGACGTTTGCAGAATGTGTCAAACTTTCCGAATATGTAATTTTCACTGATGGTATGACAAAGCAGAGCGGAGTTAAGAAAGTAAATATAGCGTTAAGTTTTGATCTTAAGTTGACTTTAATGCTATGGTTTACTGACCTCAATTCAAATTGCCGTTCAAGAGGGTTCTCCTGTAATTTCTGTTTCATTCGGTGGAAGCATTGCTGGTACTCCTGGTTCAGCTGAATACATTCTTTCATTCTCTGAAGCAGTTCCTTCCTAAATGTGAATACAGGCCAATGTGTTTTGTCTATTTAAATTTAGAAATGCAGTTCAGCATCTTACATAAGACCAACCTGTCCAAGTCCCAGATTTTCGTCACCCCTTGACAGAGATAAGCCTTGCAGGTGGTCACCATTTGATTAGTGACCTTCACAAAGAGCGATGTCATGTGTTCAGAGGTGTTGTAATATTGAGACACACGCTGAATCATGTGTATGCTGTTCATCAGTTTGGGAATTTGATTTAGCATGGTGGCCTGAAACAAACAATACAAATATCTAAACATGAAATATTCCAATGCAACTTGTGCAAAAGAGACAATATATTATAAGCAGTCCATCAGTACTCCTTATGTTTTAAAATTACATAATACTCATACTGTGACACTTAAAGTGACCCATAAATGGCACTCTTGGTTATGTAAGTTTTTACTGAGGAACATATACAATTTTGGAGCTTACTGGAGTGCTTTTTTCCAAAAGTTCAAAAAACTTGTCCAGAGTTGATAGATATTTCACATTATCTTTAGCCTCATTGGCCACAACTGTAATACTTGCATCCTGTAGACAGAAAACAGCATAATACAAACAACATGTTAATATATTATTAATTGTACTAAAATTTTAAATTCTTATCCAGTAACACAAAAAACTATTATATTATATTAATATATTAATTTAAAAACAAACATTATTGTGACCAGACAGTATCACATTAATGAGAGAGAGGCATTATCACATTAATGAGAGCCATAAAATAATGTCTAATACAACGAACATTGATGTCCTTAAAAATATTTTCTAAATGCAAAACATAATTACTTACGTTTGTCTTTTCGATTTTAAAATTTGGCATTTCTTCATGTAACATGTATTAAAAAGTATGAAAATGCAAAGCACAACAAAACATCTACTTAACTGACCAGTTCTTTCCATTTACTCAGAGTCTTGGACTTGGCCGCATTCAATATACCAATGACCATCTTCACATAGGGGTCCTTGATTTCATCCAAGAGACTGAAAAAGCATGAATACACAATAAATTGAATGTATGCATAAACACTAAATTAAATACCAACTGTTAGAGGTCTGCGCAGGCTTTAAACTGAAGCCCGAACCCGGCCCGTACCCGAGATCGTCTGACCCGACCCGAGCACCACAGTTAAATGTAGAGCCCGAACCAGACCCGAAATCCCCCCCCCCCCACAACAAATAGCCAACAACATAAAAATGATGCTGCTTTTCACGATTGCATGCAGCGGTCAGTAAACAAATACATAAAGAAACAGATTCATCAAGGCTCGGCCATTTCACAAGGCAAAAGAAAAAACACTTAACAGTTATGAAAGTTTATGAACATCAGGTGCAGCGGTCACATAAATTCTGCCGAGTTTTTGAATGGTTGTATAGGACAAGACGATAATTCTTCCACCGTGCAAATTATGGTCATTTTTGTCAGTTAAGGCTCGTTAGCATTCGGCCTACTTTAAATCAGACAAGGAGATGTAGTGTGGTAAGATCGTATTTATTTGAATTAATTAATAATTTCTTTGAATTAGCGAGAGAGAGACAGAGAGAGAGAAGGATGAAAGTTGTGTGTGTGAACCTGCGTCTGTGCGTCTCTCTCTACATGCAATGAGGCTTAGTTACTTCAAAAACAGCACAATCTCTGATATCTGTGTGCAATAATGTGTGTGTGTGCGTCTTTGAAAGCAGCGTAGCCTCTGCGTATAGTTTTGGTTTAGCTACAAACCCGAGCCCGAAGCTATCCATTAAACATTAACCCGAACCCGCCCGACATCCGAAAGTATTTCGGGAACAGTCGGACTCGGGTCGGGTAGCAGACCTCTACCAATTGTGTATGTTATTACTGAAGAAAAAACACTGCTGGATGGCATGGTACCTGCTGAAGGCGATCATTCTGCGCTTCCAGTGTGCCAGCTCTGCTGAGGGTCCAATATCATCTGATTCTTTCCTAATGCGTTCACTCTCTGTCAGCACTTGCTCTATCTGCTTGGCCCAGTGTAACAGCACTGTTTCCAGACTTTCTACCAGCTCTGAGTTATTAGCTTAATGCCAAAGTCAAAAAAGAGAATAATAGCAGATTAGGTTTAGGACAAGCTTGTATTTGCGTTATATTTGTATGGCTATTAAAAATGAAATATGTTATTTCTGTGCACCAAATAAAATGTGACCTTGGTATAATTCCTATAAATAGTATGTATATTTTATATATAATTGGAAAACGTGTTAAGCCCTCTGCCTCACCAAAATATTATTACTTTGACATCAAATAGAGTGGATTTATGATTTATTTCTCTTTTACCCATATTCAACATTTTACCTGCATTACTGTAGTCTTCAGCTTTCTGTATATGACTCAGGTCAGGGGCTGATGGGATGTTATGAAGTTTAAACTTTTCATCCATGCTCCTCATCACTGAAGAAAGGGTACAGTTGAACTTATCCACTGACCTCAGAAAGCCTTGCACATCTGGACTCATTTGACCACCTTTTATAGCTCCCCAATCCTGAAGGAAAGTTTGATTAATATAACATTTTGTATATGCCACGTGCATTTTGGGACCAGAAAGTTCCAGATTTTATATTTCAGTATTCTAATGATAATAATAACTTGTGTTCATAAATATATACTAATTTAATAATAACATGAAACATTTCTGAAAATGTACTCACCCTCAGGCCATACAAGATGTAGATGAGTTTGTTTAATTTGGCATTGAATCACTTGCTCACCAATGGCCCTTCTGCAGTGCATGGGTGTCATTAACTAACTGCAAGATTTTTACTATTTCTGCCATATGGACATCAACTTGACAGTCACCACTGATGAGATACTACTAAATATAATTTAGAAACTTGCATTTTCTGTATAGCTGCTTTGCAACGATTTAAATTAAATTGAATTAAACTTCTGATTCTGATGAGACGACTTTCATTTCAGAAGGCAATAGAATAGAGGACTTGTATTTTAGCTAGAAGCAACTGTTTGAAGCTAGAAGTGTGACTTACAAATATGCAGCTTTCACTTCATAAGACATTAACTGATGACAGAGTTGTGTGAATTACTTGTGGATGGTTCTTATCAGCTGTTTTGACTCTCATTCTAACGGCACCCATTCACTACAGAAGATCCATTGTTGGGCAAGTGACGTAATGCTTAATTTCTCCAAATCTATTCTGAAGAGGAAACAAACTCATCTACATCTTGGATGGCTTGAGGGTGAGTGAACTGTCAGAAAGTGTTCAATTATTTTAAAAGTCAGTTTGCTAATTTACTTGAGCAAAAATTGTTTTAATGTAAAAAACAAATGTGGTTTTAATGTCTATTCAAAGGATGACTTTTTATATTAACATATGGTCCAAGACAGAAAGCAATGCTTTACATACCCATCCTATACAGGCCTATTCCATAATCATTCATAAAATTCATGGAATCATATATCATACCTCTTGTGATTTGAGGGCTTGGTTCATGACCTGAGTAAAAAGAAACTCCAAACTGTGCAGAACACTAGTCTCTGAGCAGTCAAGCATTCCAAAATTCACCTCCTACAGAGAATGACATAAGAGTATCCAATGACCTATAGACTATACTAAACAGTACCAGTTACACTCGAAAGATAAACCTGCCCACCTCAACCCACACTGACCTGGGCTATGTTTGTGGTTGTTATGGCCTTGTCTGTGATTCTTGTGAAAAACAAACACTGCCCGGTAAGACCCTGCAATCAGTGAATGAAGAGCAACCCAGTTCATTGTTTTTCTCCTTAGCAACATGCATATATATTTACTTAGTCTCTCGCCATTTAGGACATGCTGTTCATTCAAAGCTACTTAAATTGCATTAATTGCAGGGACAGTTCCCACTGGAACAACTTGTCTTGCTGGCTTGTCTTGTTGTGACTACTACTAATTAGCCTAGGAGTATTTACACATCTAGTTTCAAGATTTCTGTTTTAATATATTTTAAAATGTCATATACTTTAAAATGTCACATGATCCTTCTGAAATCATTCTAATATACTGATTTGGTACTCGAAAAACATTTCTCATTATTACTCTTATTATTATTTCTGTTGAAAACAGTTGTTGCGCTTTGTTAAAAGTGTAACAGTAATGTGTTGTTGTACCTCATTAGTGCATGTTGTGATAAACAGCTTCTTCTGTCCAGTGGTTAAATTTGTGGTATCTATCCAAGAATGGGACTGTAGAGAAATACAGGCAGGTATGGCTTGTTAATATCATGCTATTAGGATGTTTTGCAGTCACCACCAAGTCTTGTTTTTTACCGTTTCTGTGACTTGGTAGAAGAACGTAAGACTCTTTGAACCATTTGCTGAGAAGAATTCTTCAATCATGTAGAACTGTAGAACACACATACACACATTTATACATGGCAACCACATGTTTGTGATTTTGAGGACATTAGTAGTGTCATATTTTACACACCTTATCATCCGAGATGATAGCCTCCTCGACTTCCGTGTCCCCCAGGCTCATCATCTCTGCAATGATTGAGATGAGGTACTTGTGTCGGCCATCAAGAGCTGCTCTACGCTCATCTTTGAGAGCTTTGACCTGTTTTATTTTCTCCTTTCGGGCTTCATTAGATAGTATCACAGAGCGCTTCCCTGACACCTGAGAGAGAAGGACAAGTCAAGCCAGTTTAAGGGCAAACTACAGACATTTGCCTCATCAATTGATATGCACATAGTATGTTCAATAAAAAAATAATTGAATAAATAAAATAATTATTGAACATAATTTTGTTGATGGGCAAAAATATGGAATGCCAGACTATAAATAATCCACAGACAAAATAATATAGTATTTCATAATATAAATATAAATTAAAATAACAGAAAATAAAAATCATAAAAAAAATAATAATAATTACTGACAGCAGTGGTGACTGTCTGGGATACAGCAGCTGGTGTTGTCCGATTGATGTTTTTTTCTGTTTGCGTTCCAATTCTTCTGTGTCTACCCGCACCTATATTTAATAAGATGAACAATACAAATAATCCTGCTCATCAATACATATAAAAACTGATTTTCACATTGTAAAATGAACTAATCATACCCGTTTTTATGGTGGTTAGTGGTGGTTTCACTTCTAGATCCTGATGTGAGGATGGTTTTGCTATACCATCATTTTCTTTTTCTTGAGTTGACATAGTGCTTTCCTCCCCAAATCCTTGCTTATTTTCCAGGGGCCTGCCAGGTACTTCTGACCCACGATCCGCTGTCTCTTTCTCTGTGCCACTGGCATCCGTAGGAGAGACTTCATTTTCTGACATTTTCTTTTTTGTTAATATCTTCCTGAGAGTTAAAAGTCCGGAAATTTAAATGAGGCATTTTGCATCATTCAAGGACACCCAGGTTTTACACTGCAGGTACAGTAGGCTAAACGAACATCATTTAATGTCATGTTCATGGGCAACATATTTACAGGTTAGTGTTCCTTTCTTAAGCAGCAAAACCCTTTAAAACGGGAGATTGCACCTGCGTGTGACGTTTTAGGAAGATTAACAGTTAACGTTACATGCATTTAAATTTGAACCGTTTGCCAGCAGGAGTTTGGTTTAACGGACATAACGAACATCCAGTGTAAATCAATGGGACTTTTGGGGAATCACGCCATACGAAAAATATACTTTGATTAAATTAATAAAGAAGATTATAGGATACTTAGTCAGGTCAAGCTTAAGGTCTGTGCCAATCTTGGTGGTTTGAAAGGTCTTGGTCAGTCAGAAATATGCAAATGCACGTCTATGGGACTTTTGTTGATTTTTGATCGCAAGTGAAACCTATCAGCTTCGACAGGCCAACAAACTAACAGTAAAAGGACACATTTGATCAATAAAGTCTTTACTAAAAAATTAAAAGTACTTACTAGCTGCAAAATAAGTTATCTCCTTAGGAGCTAAGACGGCTAACGTTAGACTGCGTCAAACAATTAAACTAGCGAAGGTTTAAAAATGTAAAGTTTGTACCATTAGTTGCATAAATTACCTCAAATTAACTTTAAAGTTGTCGAAAACACATATTTGGAGCAAATAATCATATTATATTCCCTTTGCTGCTAATTTAGAGCACTCACCTTGACCGAGGCTTGTCAAATCTGTGAGAACAAACTGAAAGCCTGGGGCTAAGTTTATTGTTGCCATGGTAACTGACTGCGAGCCATTGCCTGAGCAGGAGACACGCGCAAAAAGAAACAACAATAGAAGGTGAACATGAGCCTGTTTGAAGGATCATTTCATTATTATTACATTAATTATAGGAATAAATTATGCATTAATTCGCCTAAATAAAACAAAAAAAGCACACAGCATAATGAATAAACACCGACCTCGGCAAAGTACAAATAGAATAGCAGAGTTTCTTACAAAGAGACATGCAATATAACGTTTCCCAATACTTTTGCTTTTTAAATTATATATTTGATAATGGTTGAAAAATGTTTTGAGGGAAATTTCTATATTTTATAGTCACAGGCACGAAGTGATTTAATTACATTGCATAAACAAACAAACTCTAGCAAAGGAAAGTCGCAAAAAAACTGCATTGGATGAGAGATACGCGATGTAATAATATGCAGATTTGCGCATATAGAATAAGATAACGTTTAATTTGCATATAAAAATTATAAAAACAGACAATAAAGATGTTTTGTGTATTTTCCAAAACAAAATTTAATTTAGCAAAAAAAGAAAACCTACAACACCTCTTCCTAACTTTTGATCAGCAGTAAAGTGTCAAATGACAGAAATTACACAAGCAGTTAACACACACACACACACACACACACACACACACACAAACATATGAGAGCGTCGCGTCGCGTGCAGTGAAGGTGCGCTGCGTCACGTCAAAGCTGCATACGGAGAAGCGCTCAGACACGTTCCGTGAGCTGAACGGGACCTGCCTCTGGGAAACGATTTAATTTACGTGCTACATATTGCTCATTTGCGGGAATATCTGAACAAAAATAATGGTTTAAAACGATTCCACTGTTGAACATGAAGTTTACGAAGCTTATTCTGTTCCGTGAATTGGGAATCTCCTGTCTTGTGCTGATAAGCGCGGTGTGGTGCTCCGTTTCTGAGAGGAAAGGTGAGTGAAGTTACCTTAACTGTCCGTCACTGACAAAACTCTCATATACAACAGACGTATTTTTACAATATCTACATAAAACGTCTTTTTAAAACAGTGCCGTTTGAGAATAGGATAAGTAAATGACGTATTCACTTACGCGTCCACACTTTTGACAGTGTAAACAAACAGACAGATAGACAGACGGAAACTGCTAGTAAATTTAACAAATAATTACAAAGAAATGGCAAGTAACATTGAAATAAACATTACAATTCTAAGTAGAAATACTGAAATAGTATTTTCTTGTAAAACTTAACATACCACAATTACCTGTTTTATTGACATTTTACAGTGTAGATAGATAGACAGACAGGTATAGGCCGATGTAATATGATTACTGTTTGATTGCTGATAATTATGATCACTATGATTACAGATTATAATAGGAGTACTTCATGTATATGATTACAATTTTAATGATATTACCTTTTACATGTAAAATAACTAATGATCTGAAAAGCATTAGGTAGATGAGATTAGAGAAATGACGTGACATTATTAATCATTTAACCAGCTGCAGGTTTGTCTTTAACCCCAGCAAGTGACCCCAAGACAAGGAGTCTCTCATGTTACTAAAAGTGTAATGGACATAATTAAATCTGAAACATACTTAAAAATACTTGATGAACTTGTAGAACTGGTGACCACCACAGGATGAGGGCCAAGAGTTCATCAGCAGCAGATGGTACCGCTAGACAGCTGCCCCACTGAGTGTGGTCTGGGCCCTCAGCGTCAGTCTGTGGTCCAGTCTCTGGTCTACCCGGACAGACTGTGTTTAACATGCTGTTTGAGGTTTCTTGCCAGTTTAGAAATTAACAGCAGATGGTGGCTCCCAACACTGTCCCAAGAACAAACCAGGCAGAAATGGGTTAAATACATTTTGATTCTGTGGTGACAACTGGAAAAGAACTGCAGAAACAAAATGGTTTTTAAATCCTAAATGATTTATAGGCTAATTGTAACATTAAAAGTAATGCAGCATAATTGATGTAACTTAAGTAAATGTGTAGTATTAAATATAAAAGAGATCCACCTCTAAAATTGGCTTGTCACTTTATTAAAATAATTTGATGTGCACCTACAGTATGACTGCAGGCGAAGAGTGTCAGATTTTTGTTATCTGATAAACAGCAGACCTTTCAAACACAAACGAACATTTACGTGCTGTCCTGGACATTCTGATCATACTTTCAGCACAGAAACCAATGACGCAGACAGTACAACTCGATTAGTAGATTTCATCTGCATTTCTTTTAACAGTTTACCGACAGTAGGTTAATTATTTATTTTATACGAAGTAAGATGCGGAGTAAAAACAATGAATTGTTATATTATTATTATAATTATATTGTGTGTCATGCAGACTTGCGCTGCTGTCTGAGGTAAAGCAGTTTTTGTGGATCTTTTTTTTCCTTCCTGTTATTTCTTGCATTTCAGTATTGCAGAAAAATATGAATAATTAATTTATTAATCTATTTTACCTTCGTCCCTTTAATTTTTTTCCAGGAGTGTCAATCAATATAATTTTGAATTAATTACAAGATTTAATGAATAATTGATCCACTGAGAAAACATTTTAATTAATGTACTTCAATGCCAATACATTATTATGGCTTTATCAGTTTTGCAACCAAAATGCATTCATGCACATTTGATTATTAATCATACCAGAATACCACAATCCTACTTTCAAGAAAAAAAACAGACAGTGAATGACTATTTACACCTGTTAGTTGACTATGGCTTTAAAGGTGAAGTGTTTAAGTTAAAAAAATACTTTCTCCTTTCCAAGCATAGACTTTCTCCTGAGAAGTGCAAACATTGCCCTGCTATCAAAACATTGCTCTGTTTGTTTAAGCATCCCAGTCAGCCCAGCACAGCAACACTGGCTCCACCAATGGTGCGAGTTTGAGATTGGGAGTATCCGTTTTGTGACCAATGGCAGAGTGCAAGAAAATTGTCATTATTTCTTTCAAGTCCTTTTTGGTTAAATTACACACTTCAGCTTTAATGACCTGTCAATTTAAGTGTGGAACGCCTTCTGGCGATGGGCCTGTGGTATGCGTGTCAGCATAACCTGTCAGTCAGTATTGGCTCCGGGGCATCTCATACTAAGTTTAATTTCCACAGCCTTTGGCAGAAAAAAGGTTATTAGAAAGCAGATACTTTTGTTTGACTTACTTTGTCTTGATAACATCAAGCATCATTAAAGAAATAGTTCACCCGAGAATGAAAATTTGCTGAAAATGTACTCACCCTCAGGACGTCCAAGATGAGTCCAAATAGCTGATAAAAACATCACAATAATCCACACGACTCCAGTCCATCAATGAACATCTTGTGAATTGAAAAGCTGCATGTTTGTAATAAACAAGTCAATTTTGGCCAGAATACTATAATCCGCTTCCTCCAGTGAAAAAGTCTCCAGTCTCTTGTTATTGTCTCACATCAAAATCCACTGACATATTTGTTAAGAACTGCTTTGAACTGTTTTAGCTTGTAATCGGTGCTTGATCTGTGCATATTTCTCTCCTGATTCAGATGAGACTAGTTTTTTTTTTACTAGAGAATGCAATATTATGGATAGAGGATTCATAGTTTAACTGGAAGCAATGGTTTGAAATGAAAAACCTAAAATCTTTATGATGAATTTATTTATTACAAACATGCAGCTTTTCACTTCAATGATGGACTGGAGTCGTGTGAACTATTTTCGAGTGATCTATTCCTTTAACTGGAATGAAATGAGACCCATTCATGTGAATCCTGAATGTGGTTAGACAAGCGGTTGACGTAGGTGAAGATTAATCGAAAGACAAAGCCGAATACTGTGGTAAGGTAACACGCCGCCACTATCAGATCTTGCATCTGTTCACATATTTCATCATTCACAATCAGCGGCGTGCAGAGTCAGGCCCAGAGTTTAACAAATTATGTCACAACATTTATTTGGTACTGTTCTTTACAGACCATTAGCCAGAAACATACTCAGCACTAGATATCTTTTGTCAAACACAAAGATACATATTTCATACTGAACGTGTTGTGTTGAATAACATTGGTTCCATTGAGAAACAAAAAGCAAATGCATCACCTATAATAATCCTGATTCGTTTCATAATTTTTTTTGTACTCAATACATTTGTCATTTAGTTAATTTAAAAGAATGACAACTATACAACAACTCTGCTACATTCAGAAATATCCAGTCATCATGTATCTGTCACATTCAGTATGAACTGGTATAAATGCATTGTATCTGAATACACATGCCTTCTCTTAGTCCACATGCAGGCACTAATAAATAAAGATATTAGTGTCCTCGTTCTACCCTGCATGCTTTTGTAATTTGGCAGAGACATCACCATTTGATCTAAATCGAATTGTCTTTAAAACTCTTTGCAGGCTTTTACATATCCAGAGTCACTATGACCACTGCTACTATACTAAAGACTAGAAAAGCTCTCCTGTTTATGCATTACACTCTCTGACCACCAGCTACAAGGGTAAATTGAATGGAAAGTAATGCAGTCAATGTAAATGAATACATAACCGCAATCTATTATTGTTAAAAATGTCAAAATAGTTATTGTCGCCCATCTAAGCCTCATATTCAATTGATTCTGCTAAGTGGTATGAAATGTTTCATAGATTTTCATTTAAAACATGAGAGCAAAATCAATTTTAGTCTGTGAGATGCCAGTATATTTAGTCAATAATTGGTTTTACATATAACTTGGAGGTTATCTCTGGCCGTTATTAATGGGCCGGTTTCAGAGGTGACTGAACTCCTGAAAAACCTTTTCCAACATTGACAATAATAAGAGATGTGGATATTTTAAATTGTAATTAATTTTCACAATATTACAGTTTTTTTTCTGTATTTTTTAAATCAAATTAATTCAGCCTTGGTGAGCAGAAGAGGCTTCCTTCAAAAACATTAAAAAATCTTACTGACCAAAATTTTAAATGCTAATGTATGCCTGCTGAACGCCTTTTTATTCTTATCTTAAGGATTTGTGTTATTTACAAGACATCAACATCAAACTGCAAAAACAGTTACAGATTTTAGGATTTACAGACCATGATAAACCAAGGCCATAGCCTTGAGGCTTTACATAAGTGTGTTTGTTTTGAAAACAGCAGCCACGGTAGATACCTCAAATTATGAGGGGTGTGCTGTTATTTAACAAGCATTCAAATTAGCATATTTTGCATGGTAGAAAATAAAACTGTAGAAAAAACTCTGCAGTAACCAACCAAAACGCCCTGACAAAGGTATAGCAACTCTGTTTAAAACACTCCAGCTTAGTGGCAGCAACTTTTGCACTGGAAAACTGATTTTTGTCTTCTCCAACAAAATATATGATTTTACTAAAATTCATGTCTCATGTTGTTTACCAAATGCAGTGATCATGCCATGTTTTTACTTCTGCAGTCAGCAAATCACCCCATAGACAAAGAGCTGAATTCATACAATGGTTGAATTTTGATGGGAGGTCAGACAATATGTTGCTTATTTGATTTAGACAGACCCTGTTGTTTGTAAAAAAGCACACAGCCATGGAGCGAGACGTCTCTGTCTCACGCTGTAAATTGTATTTACTACAATTCAGTTAGACGGTATTTTATCCACATGTCTCTCATTTAGGGTGATAACAGTGAAACTAATAGACACTCTATTGCACGCTAAAGAGAAACGGAAGATGTAAGAAGCACAATCATGTGAAACTGCTGCTCGCAATTTGATAACCATTTATCTTGCTTTTAATGAATATTTAAACATATGGCCATTAAAATCATTTTCGGGCCTGTTTGTACATTAAATACATCAAGTCTGTCATTGCATTAGATCCTGTACAATAAAATCTGTAGATCACGTGTGTGAAACATAGTAGCCCTCAACCTTGCAAAATATGTTTTTCTAATAAGTTCAGAATCAACAACGTTAATGTATAAATCATAAATTTAAGATGAAAATTAGTTTCTCAGCCAAAACACATTAAAAAAATTTCCGGTAGAAGCATAGCACATGTACCAACACAGTTGGCTTCCCTTTAGATGTATTCCTGGAAAGTCATTCAGATGGAAAACAGGATGCGTTATGACAAATGCTGTTGACTTTTTCTGCTTATGTGGATCAATACTTTTTGCAACAGTGCAAACTTACTCTACAAACAGAGTCAATCCTGTCGTCTGCCCGCAGTCAAACTTAGTCACATACAGGACATCCAGATATATCATCTCCTGGAAAACAAGGTTATAGTGCATTTGGGTTATATAGGATGATAAATACATAAATGACTTTTAAATCAAATTAATACTTTTCAATTGTTTCATTGCCGTATAATAAACAAAAGCAGCACTGAACAGATTTCATTTTTTGCATATCAAAAGCCACATCCATTTATTATATGTTATTTCATTAACATAAAGGTAATAAAGCAACAGGAAGGTATCCTCCAAATAGTTTACCTTCTTGGATGTAGTCAGTGATATAGTCATCCAAAGCATATCTAAAAAAAAAATGCATAAGGAAAAAAAAATAGAGCAAAGAAAACTGTAATAACGCAAGCATGGGAACGAATGCATGGCCTTGTAAAAGTATTCATAGACAGCCTTGAAAAGATGATCCCAGGATTTATCCTAATTAATCAATCGTTGTTATTTTTCACATCCTTATGCATCCTTGTACTTAAGAAGATAAGCCATACCTGAAATAAGTTTCTTAGAAAGCATACACGACTCTTTAAAAAAAAAAGATTTTTAAGATGTTTTTTAAAAGAAACATCGTATGCTCACCAAGGATGCATTTATTGGATCAAAAATATAGATAAAACAGTAATATTGTGTGTGACGAGTGGGGTGGGTCCGAGAGCCGTGGGAACGGAGCGAGGCCGATGGAGTTAATGATAATGAACGACGCCTGCACCACTCACCAGTCTCGAGTCCCACGGAGCAAAACAGTACGTTTGGGGGCTACACATATGGAAGGTGGTTTGTTTTCTTCACATGCTGCTGGTACTGTCACTAAGGCAGTGACAGTTTGATTTATTTCTTTGCATTACTGTATTTCTCAAGTCTTGTGTTTCTTTGCATTGATGAGATAACCCTTGTGCATGGTTTGCATCAACTGCAAAAGATAGAACACTCAAGTTTAACATAGTCCGAATGCTGTTCCACAGTTCCTGATGGTTAGACTGATGCGAGTTAAGATGTTCCTACATAAATATTTTTTCAAGGAGCAACCTGTTCAGTCACATCCCGGGGTTCGGGCTCATGCCTCAGGCACTGCTGCTGAACAGCCAACCGTAAAAAACAGCTGCACGCTTTGCAATCCGTTCAGACGATCTCACAATTTAAGGGCTTGCGAAGAAAACGTTATTGGTTAAAACTTAAATCTACTTCATAACCCTAATCTTCAGTTGAAATCTGCCCTAGAGCAAACCTGGAAGAAAACGTTATTGGTTAAAACTTAAATCTACTTCATAATAATCTTCAAAGATGTAAAAAATGCAACTCTTGCAAAAATGAAATCATGTGCCCTAGAGAACAATCCAACAAACCTGGACTTTCAAAGTTTTTCCAGTACTTTCGCAAATTTAAGACAGAATGATTGCAAACCCAAAATTTCTTCAATGTGTAATATTTGAGTTTTTGACATCTAGTGTTTCACGTGTGTGAAACATAGTAGCCCTAACCTTGCAAAATATGCATGCACTTTAAATCTAATAAGACTTAAAATTATTTAAAATCAGAATCAACGAAATATAATTGAAATATATATATATTTATTTATTCCCACGACAACTCGACAAATATGTTATCCCTCGACAACATATTTAAATTTATTCCCTCAAAATATATATATTTAAATTCCCTCATGAAAACATTTGGAAAAGATGAAAGCTCTCTTGATTAGACAATTTCTCTTAAGGAGTCTATTTAAATTCACACCCTCAAACACTCATTTAAAAATTTTCTAATTGTCATTTCTGCTGTAAATAAAAGATTAAAATAGTTTGGTTATTACAGCAGAAGTACAGGAAATATCTTGGGGGCCTTTGAATATTGTCTTTGAAAATGGCAGGCCTTTGAGACAAAAAAAGTTGTGAATCGCTGCTCGAGTAATCATCAAAATATTGGGCAAAATAATATTTTGAAATTATGTTGAATTATTTGGTAACTTGGTTAATGCATTGGGTATCATTTTACAGCATTTCTTGGTTGATCATAATTACTGCATATGCTAAAACAAAATTATATCAAACAAGTTGTACATTAGTAAAATAAATAAATATTACATAAATGTATTAATTGGCCTCGATATTGCTCTTGCAAAGTGTTTGCGAACCAAAAAAAATTGCACTAGATTGACTAATGACATAAAACTAATAAAACTAAGACTTCTGCCATTAATGTTCTTTTTACATGACATCACAACAATAAAGCCAGAGATTAAAATTCCAACTTGTAAAGAGAAACAATGAAGAAGAGAACGGAAACACAATTGTGTCATGATGTGAATGCATTATAGAACACAACATAATTATGTGGCTACTTTTGCCTCAGATGATTTTAAGTGCTGTCTAGGTAGAAAGCACACTAGGAACACAGTATATAAAAAAAATCACAAACATCTCAGGATCTCTATTCTATAAGTTCCCTGGCCTCACTTTGAACACTTTATCGATCCCTGAGAGGAAATAGATGAGTTGTTACCAGCACTGTGTGGAAACACAACCTGCATGTCTTGCACGTGGCATGCAAGGATTCAAGAGTTCTCAAGTTGAGCAACACTTGTGTGCAATATTTGAGTCTCACCCTCGGTGAACCACATTCTTGATCACGGTGTTCCCGCCCCTAGTATTCACTCTTCCGCTGGAGCGGAGACACATAACGATGGCTGCAGGATTTCAACACCTGCATGACAGGAGAGAGACCGCAGAGACCAAACAAGCGCTTGTTTTCCACTGTAGCTTTTACATTCACAATGAGTTTCGGAAAGTACCATGTTTTCATGAATAGAAGATCACACAGTTTAAAATGTGCAACGGGCTAATGTAAGCACAATGTAATGAACACATTCTGAATCTCAGGAGGTGTTCAGGAGGTAGAACTCTATTGACAGTTTCAGAATTGATGGCTGATATATGATCTGTTCAGTGTATGAGATGAGCTCATGTTACTGTGAGCAATGACAGAATGAGAATGCTGGAGTTTGTTAGCATGAGGAACTGATAAGCTGTGTTTTAAAGGAATATTAGTCCACCCAAAAATTAAACATCTGTCATCATTTACTCACCCTCATGTCATGTCAAACTTGCCTGACTTTATTTCTGTGGAACACAAAAGAAGACATTTTGACAAATGGAATAGCCTGATATTACAGTTAGTTTAGTTTAGTTCAGCTCAGAGGTCCATGGTGTTGCAAGTCAGTAGTTATTTGGGTAAAAAGGTAATATGCCACAGATCACTCAAAACACTTCTAATATTTCCACATTAACTGATACTTTATTCATTTTCATTTTTACAGTCATATCATATTGCTGAATGATGGATCAGCTGGCAGTAATAGCCGATGACCGATAAATGGATGATATTAAAACCTTTCCTATTTTGTAAATGAAATACTAAAAACAATTTCATTTAGGCATGATGACATTAAAATGTACAGTATGAAAAATGGATATTAATTTTAAGACTAATTTAACAGAGATATTGCTTAATTAGTATTTTAAAGATTAAAGTGAGTGTTAGATGACTGCAAGTGTAATCTAAATGTAAAATAAGCACATACAATCAGGCTAAATAATTAAATACAGTTAAAGACTAATACAATTAAATACGGTGAAATAAAATGTCAGCCGATATATGACGGATTCGATTAAATCAATTTAAAAATCTAATAATAATATTGGCTGATAGTCAATATGATCCCTTCCAAAGAGACCGGTATACTATACCAGTCCAAAGTTTGGACACACTTGAATTAATTTTATTCAAGTTTTTCAATTCAGCATATTCAAAACATGACAAAATGAGAAAGAAACTACAGAAACCCTTATTATTTTAGTGGAGTGTGAATTGTCTATGTTTTCTATGAAATATAGCACCTTATAAATGATTTAGTCACAAAACTGATACATGCCTACAGACAACAGCATTTAATTACCAAGACTATGATTAACATAGCTTGAGATGAAAATTAATATCTGAAGTATTACACACAAAAACAGTCATTTACACTACTACAGTAAAAACAGTAATATTATAAGTGTAATTAAATACAGCCTTAGTGTGCAGAAGAGACTTCTTACTGACTTTTGGGCATGGTTATTTTGTGTATGTTCTGTCACAATATCACCTTCATTCCTGAGTATTGATTTCACCTCTGCTTTATTCTCCAGTATGTCAGGGAACCAATAATAAGCTGACTCTGCTGGCACAGCCAGACGATCACTACAGAGCCATGCTGCGGATGTACAGTAACTGCACAGTCGTGCTGGAGAACCTGGAGATAACCAACATTCAGGAGTACCATGACCTCTCCTTCCTCAGAGTGAGTGACATAACACACCAGTGTAATAAGATAGCAATTATGAGACTAGATCATTAGCTATATACTACTAATTGGTCAAACTTTTAACTAACTGCTAGAAATAAAAATCTGATTTTTGTGTTAAATTATTTGAAATCTGAAGACTTTTTAAATGGCATTTAAGGGGCCTGACTAAAACAGTCTTTCTTTCATAGAGCATTGAAGAAGTCGGTGGCTATGTGCTAATAGGAATAAACTACGTGGATGTGATACCCCTGGAAAACCTGCGCCTCATTCGAGGACATTCTCTCTTCGATGGCAAGTACGGCCTTGCTGTGGTGGCAAACTTCCACAGAAATGAGTCTGTAGAGAACAACAGCAACACCTGTGGCCTCCGAGAGCTGCATCTGAGAAGCCTCACAGGTAAAGCATTTATATTCATTCCTTTAGAAGATGCTTTTATCCAAAGTGACCTACGGTACAAATTAAGCATTATGCATCCACAGGCACCAAAATGTGTTGAATACAGCATGCAATATGTTATGTATTTAAAGTCACATTTTCTATTAATTATAGTGACAGAGAATATTTTTTCCTTCTTCATCTGGCAGAAATTCTCAAAGGTGGGGTTAAAATAGCCCACAATCCTTTGCTTTGCAATGTGGAGACCATACAGTGGTTGGACATTGTGCAGGATGACAGGGACGTGAATGTGTTGGGAGGAACTGACCCTCAGTGTAAGTATTAGAGTTTTACAAACATAAATCATGCAATATACACAACCGTTCAAAAGTTTGGGCTGAGTATGATTTTTTTTAAGGATGCATGAAATTGATAAAAAGTGATAGTTAAAACATTTATTATGTTACAAAACATTTCGGTCTCAAATGTACACAAATGTTCTGTATATATGAATTTTGTATATATGAAGTTTCCACAAAAATATGGAGCAGCTCAACTGGTTTCAACACTGATAATATAATAAATGTTTCTTGAGCAACAAACCAGCATATCATAATGATTTCTGAAGGATCATGTGAGACTGAAGACTGGAGAAATTATGCTAAAAATTCAGCTTTGCATCACAGGAAGAAATTATATTTTAAAATATATTAAGATAGATAACAGTTTTTTATTGTAATAATTTCTCATAATAATTCATTTTTGTATATTTTGAATTGTAGTGTATATCTATAAATGTATAAAATTATGTATTAATAAAAAAAAGAATAATAAAACGAACACTTTCTTTCTTACCTCAGGCAGACGATGTGACTCAGGGTGCTTTAATGGATCGTGTTGGGCTCCAGGACCAGAGAACTGCCAGACCTGTAAATTCAGTTGTATATATAATTCTCCAAAGGAATATATATGAGTGACTACATCCTAACACATGTTCTTTCATCTTCACTGTCAGTTACTCTGTTGAACTGTGCCGAGCAGTGCTCACGGAGGTGTAAGGGTCTCAAACCCATCGACTGCTGCAGTGAACATTGTGCTGCAGGCTGCACCGGACCCCGACCAACAGACTGTCTGGTGAGTGGAGCGCTTTTCAAAAGTTATTACGGAAATTCTTAAACACACAAGTCGTGCTAACATGAAGATCTAACATTTTAAATGAAGCATGAAGTATTGGTGCTTATCTACTGATCTTGTTCAGCCTACAAAGAAAATGTGTTTTATAATTTATACTCTTAACATTTTAAATGTCATGCATTTTATTTACATTAATCAATTTATAGTTTTGATACCTAATTATCCGTAGGGAACAAATGTTGTTTATGATGACAGTGTAGGGCCTCTTTTTCTGCAGTCCTGCAGAGACTTCCAGGATGATGGGACGTGCAAGGATGCGTGTCCACGTCTTATGCTGTACGACCCCAACACTCACCAACTTGTTCCCAATCCTAACGGGAAGTATAACTTTGGAGCCACCTGTGTGAAGAAATGCCCTTGTAAGTTTGGTTTTCATACATCTGAGATTACTAAAATAAACGAAGACCACTGTGACAAGAGCAGATAATTAAAAACCTTTAGTATGTAAATATAAGAGCCCCACAAGTCATGGAGACATATGGGCTCATTGCTTTTGGGCATAAAAACCACCTAAATTTTCCAGAGGCAAAAATGACATTGGTCTTTAGCCAGTTATGATTGCAAATACACAAGCAAAGACACACCCAGAGGTTAGGCGCTGTGTAAACAAAGAGCTACTGTAAGTTCTCTGAGGTTTATTTTAGGTAAACACTTAAAAAAATTGCTTTAGACCTAAAATGAATTGTGTAACTATTGATACATACAATATATGAACCTCAGTTATCTCACACGTGTCTCCTCTAGAGTTTCAGAAGAGATGTCAACAAGGTTTCAAACGGCTTCAGATGTCAAGAAACCAAAGTCCTGAATTGAAAAAGTCAAAGTCATCTCAATTGAAAAAATGTTCAACAAATTCTCTCAAGACCAAATCATCTGAGCTATATATAGTGTTAATTTTACAGCTCTATACCATATGTCAATAACTCATTTGTGCCTTTTTTATTTAAGGAGAAATGTCTAGGAGAAACAGCATCTATACTTATTGAAAGATAACTGCAAACGCCTTTATCTGCTGCAGATAACTTTGTAGTGACCGATCACGGAGCGTGCGTTCGGACCTGCAGCAGTAACATGCATGAAGTGGAGGAGAACGGAATAAGGAAGTGCAAACAATGCGATGGCTTGTGCCCAAAAGGTCAGAAATGTTATTCATTATTTAAGAATGTTGTTTCTGACACATGTAATCAACTTTGCTTGACACGGATATCTAATAAATGTTGAATAATTTGAACATGTTTTATTTTAGTCTGTAATGGTCTTGGAACGGGAGCGCTTGTTAACACCATTGCAGTCAACGCGACCAACATCGACTCATTTATCAACTGCACCAAAATAAATGGGCACATTACAATCATGCAGATGACTTTTCAAGGGTGAGATTTTATGGATTACTTCCAGACTAAATCAGTCAACCTTGTTTTCATGTTATACATTTAATCTAATGTTATAAATATTATTTTCAAGGGATGTATTTACAAATACTCCAAGCATGGACCCTGCAAAACTCGACTATTTCAAAACAGTGAAGGAAATTTCAGGTAAACTATAATATATGTGTGTGTGTGTGTGTGTGTGTGTGTGTGTGTGTGTGTGTGTGTGTGTGTGTGTGTGTGTGTGTGTGTGTGTGTGCATTTATATTTTACTTGTATAATCCCGCATATGTTGTACAATTATTTATATTATAATTTGAATTATAATTCTATACATTAAAAAAATTATACATATATTATATATATATACACACACATACACACACACAATATTTATTTATATTTTTTTATTATATTTAACTTTTTTATTCTAAAATAATATTTATGTATATATATATATATATATATATATATAATTTTAGTTGTATAAATATACATGATTTAATACACCATCTTGAATTTAGTCATTTGTCTTTGACTAAAGCCTTATTTAGCAGTGCTATTGTTTTCTCAGGATTTCTGTTGATCCAAGACTGGCCTGAACTCCTCAATTCCCTCAGTCCCTTTGAACACCTGGAGATCATCAGAGGAAGAACTAAACAACAGTGAGTTTCGTCATGTCAACTTACAAATAATCTGTTGTCTTTGCATATTAAACCTGTTTTTATCATGGAAAAAAAGCTACTTTTCACCTTTAAACAGTGTTTCTGTCTTTACCTCTCTTGTAAATGCAGTGGCAGCGTCAGTTTTGCAGCTTTGAACATACCGCACCTGGATTATCTCGGCCTGCGTTCGCTGAAGGAGATCAGTGATGGCGATGTGGTGATCAGGAACAACCCCCGCCTCTGTTACGTCGAAGGCAGCTACTGGCCGAAGCTGTTCAGATCAGTGAACCAGCGCATACGAACTGGAAACAATGCAGCAATGCACAGCTGTGGTACGGGACTGGATTCAAATATTTTTTGTTTTGAGCTTTATGCAACTTGTTGGCCAGCAATTTCGGTCATGTGAGGTCACAGAGTTCGTATAATCAAACAAAAGCTCTCGTGTGCTCTTCAGAGCAGCAGAACAGTACCTGTGATAGTATGTGTGGAGAGGAAGGCTGCTGGGGTCCAGGGCCATCCATGTGTGTCTCCTGCCAGCATGTCAGCCGTAGGGGGTGCTGTGTCAGCCACTGCAACCTGCTGGATGGGTGAGTGTCCAACAGAGAGTCCACTGAAGAAGGTTATTTGCTGCTCATTTTCTAGTGCAACATTGACAAATGATACAGAATAAAAAATGACAAAGTTTATTATTGGTTAAAGTAATGCATTTAATATGCATCTTTCAGATATTATCAGATGCATGGGTTTACATGTGGATACTTCTCTTAATAGAGTGCATTAGTGCCGCCCATTGATATTTTCCCATTCATATTTCCCATTAAAAAAAAAAAGACAGTTAAAGGGATAGTTCACCCAAAAATAAAAATTCTGTCTTTAATTACTCACCCTCATGTCGTTCAAACCCCACAAGCCCTTCATTTATCTTCGGAACACAAATTTAGATATTTTTGATGAAATCCGAGGAGCATTCTTATCCTGCATAGACAGCAGGGGAACTTTGTGCACAAAACGTATTCTCATAGCTTCATAAAATTACGGTTGAACCACTGATGTCACATGGACTATTTTAATGATGTCCTTACTACCTTTCAGGGCCTTGAACATTTCAGTTGCATTGCTGTCTATGCAGGGTCAGAGAACTCTCGGATTAATGACAGAATGTTTTTTTTTAGTTGTGAACTATCCCTTTAAAGCCTTATAAGCCATGAACCAAAACCAGCTACAAGTTGAATAATATTTAATGATATTTAAGTATTTTGACAAGATAGTAAGGCAGTCTCGATGACATCATCAACAAAAGCATTTACCATTAATTAACAAACTCGTAGCTCACAGTAGATCTGCCATCAATGGTTTGTTAGTTATTGTAATTTTTTTTTAAATTTGAGCATTTTTACCATAGAACAGATCAGAACTGACAGGAAGCAAAGTGGGAGAGATAGGGGAGCAGGATCAGGAAAGGTCCTTGAGTCGGGATTTGAACTCGGGACGCCTGTAGCGTAACAGTGCTGTATGTCGGCGCACTGCCCACAAGGCGATTGGAGCCCACATCAATTTTCTTTTTACTTCGGAAATGTTTTTCACCTCTGTTGACTGTTGTACTCGATATGTTTCTACAGAGACCCCCGTGAGTACATGTCAGAGAATTTGTGTTTGGAATGTGACCCTGAATGCAAGATCCTGAATGGGACCCCAAGCTGCCACGGGCCGGTATGTCGCAGCATGTCAATGTTTCCCATATAAACTCCATTATTAGTTATGCTTGCTCACATTTGCTCAAACTAGGGATCTGAACAAACCCCTAAACCTAAAGTATTATCCTCGATGGTGTCATCAATGACACCTAAAATCACATCGCTTGTTGAGAAGAGTGCTATTACTTTTCTAATACATTAGACATGTGATTTTAGTCAGGCAGTCTATTTTGAGCAACACTCAGAGTACCATCACTCACATTTTCATCAGAAAATGTCCAAATCATTGTGTAAATTACAGTAATAATGGTAAGATGTGTAAGTGGTTCCAGTGTGAATGTTGTTTTCTCTGCATCTCTCTTTCTAGGGAGCTGATCAGTGTACTGAGTGTGCTCACTTCAAAGATGGGATACACTGTGTGGCACAGTGTGCCCAAGGTGTGCAAGGCCTAAATAACAGGCTTGTCTGGACATACCCAGACACAACTGGAAAGTGTCAGCCATGCCATGCTAACTGTACGCAAGGGTAAGAAACCTTCTTAGGTGATAATGATTTAAGTAAAATAATAGTAATATCTTTAATAAATAATTTCATATAACAATATTATTTGTATTGATATGTATATATAGGTTTATGGTTAACCTAATCTAGTTGGTTTAAACAAGCAGAAATGCAAAATAATTATGGGGTTAGAAAATAAAGTGTTATAGAGAATGTCAACACTAAAATGTTTCTGTTATTATAGGTGCAGTGGACCAGGACTGGGAAGTTGTGAACCGAAAGGGTACAGTAGTTTATGGGTTATTATTCCTAGACTTCATTAACAACAAAAATCATATAAACGTCATTAGCATCCAAGCAATTCAAGAATTAATTAAACATTTGATCTCAGATTACTTGTTGAATATCCTGTTTTACTCAGAAATACATTACAATATGGAAGTGAATGCTGTTTGATTTGCTGACTTGAAGCTCAGGGATTCATATTAAATGATTTTTATGTAAGTCAATGACTTGATATCCTCTCTCTAGCTCTCACATGCCTGTAGTGGCGGCTGGCATTGTTGGAGGCATGCTGCTGATTATGGTCCTCCTCCTTTTCATCTTCATCATCTTCCGCCGAAGACACATCCGACGAAAGAGGACCTTACGCCGCCTGCTTCAGGAAAGAGAGGTAAGCCACAAAAATGTATTACAAGTCAAACCTCATGTATAACCCCCTATACAACTATATTTCCATCATCCTGCAGCTGGTTGAACCACTGACTCCCAGCGGTGAAGCGCCCAATCAGGCTCTCCTTCGCATCCTAAAGGAAACAGAACTGAAGAAAATAAAAGTGCTTGGGTCTGGAGCATTTGGTACTGTCTTTAAGGTACATTTATGAATACAAAGCACACTACAGGAATTTATCAGGCCTAATAAAGCTTTGTAGATTTGTAGCCAAGGCATTCAGTGCCAACAGAACATCAAGATGGACCATACTCACTTTGCTAACTCATATTTCTGTTATTAATCTGATTGGTTCATCAGTACGGAAAAACTGTCCTGTTACTGCAATTGAATAAAGGTTACAATTAGCAAAATATAAAATCACATTAGGTGTTATATTATGTGAAAAGTGTAAACTTAAAAACTAATAAAATTATAAAGCTCATAAAACAATTACTCAAATTAAAATATAAAGTGAAAAAATAGAAGCCAATTCAAAATATGATTAAATACTATAATAGTATATAAATAATAAACACTTACAATTACATATAATGAATCAATTCCTAGAATTAAACACGCAATTATCTTTTTATACTCCAAAATGAAAACAGACTCCATGTTTCAAAGAAATATAGTAATCTTTAATTTAAAAATAATAAAATAGCTCCACCTCTGAAACGACTTTTCTGTTTTACCTGGAAAAGTGTCACATTACAGAAGTTGCGAACTTCAAATTCCTCAGTCAACATGAAAGTTATGTCCAAAATATAACTTTTCCTTTCTTTTCTTCTAGGGTTTGTGGATCCCCGAGGGTGAGGATGTGAAAATACCTGTTGCTATCAAAGTTTTGAGAGAGGTCGCATCTCCCAAAGCTAACAAAGAGATCTTAGATGTGAGTATCATGTCATTTGTACTAATGATGAACAATTGTCCTGCATTTAAAACGTGTATTTTGGTGTTTCAGGAGGCCTATGTGATGGCCGGTGTGGATCATTCTCACGTGTGTCGTCTGTTGGGAATATGCCTCACGTCCAACGTCCAACTCATAACCCAGATCATGGCTTTCGGCTGCCTGCGGGATTATGTTCGAGAGAATAAAGACCATATCGGCTCACAGACTCTGTTAAACTGGTGTGTACAGATCGCCAAAGTGAGTTCAATGCCCTCCGCTTAACTCTTGATATCCACAATAACAATAATTCATTTTAACCAGGACAGAAACTTATTTGTGTGGAATTAAACGTTTTGAAAGTAACTCAAAATATTAATTCCAAGATGCATTAATCTGATTACTCTAGGTGTAAGTCTCTTTTACTCACCATTTATTTGATCAAAAAATACAATAAAAACAGTAAAACTGTAAAATATTATTACAATTTAAAATAAATTTTTTTTTATTGAAATTTATTTCTGTGATGCAAAGCTGAATTTTCAGTCCCATCGAGAGTCACATGATCCTTCAGAAATATGCTTATTTACTGCTCAAGAAACATTACTTATTACTATAAATGTTAAAATCAGCTGTGCCCAAAAAACATTTATTTGAAATAGAAAACTTTTGTAACATTATAAATGTCTTTACTGTCATTTCACATCATTTTGATGCAACCTTGCTGAATAAAAGTATTAATTCCTTTTAAAAAATCTTAGTGACCTCAAAATTTTGAACGGTAGTGTATAAATCTTGCATGAACCTTGTACATATAAATAAGCACATAAATAAATATTTATGTGTTAAATATTATGTATAAATAAATAAACTCCTGCTCCTGCTTCCACGACATTCTCATAAATAAATTCACTGCATTTCTTCTGCAAAACAACAAAAGAGCAATTCTGAAAGTGCTGAGTCTGAAAGTACTGATCGGATGCACACAGCATTCATTGACATCTATGCACGTACTTGCAATTCAAAAACATTCTGACCCTTCTCAACAGGGAATGAACTACTTGGAGGAGCGTCACCTGGTTCATCGGGATCTAGCGGCCAGGAATGTGCTGGTGAAGACTCCTAACCATGTGAAGATCACTGACTTTGGCCTGGCCAGACTCCTGGGTGCAGATGAGAAGGAATACCACTCTGACGGAGGGAAGGTATGTCACATCAGTCCACTGATTCAAAATCATTAAGTGTAAAAGAAAGAAAGAAATGGAAATGCTATAGCATATGTACATATTTGTTGATTTTACAGGAAAAGTGACTTATTTGCCTTTGCTAAATTCTTAGGTGCCTATAAAGTGGATGGCACTAGAGTCAATTCGTCACTGGACTTACACTCATCAAAGTGATGTTTGGAGTTATGGTCAGTGCTCATCACTACATATTCTATAATGACAATTGCATTTATTATTACATCACAGGCCTAGAAGAGTGTAAATTAAAGGAATAGTTCACTCAAAAATTTAAATTTGTTTAAGACATGCTCACCAATGGATCCTCTGCAGTGAATGGGTGCCATCAGAATGAGAGTCCAAATAGCTGATAAAAACATCACAATAATCCACAAAAAAATCTACACCGATCCAGTCCATCAATTAATGTCTTGTGAAGCGAAAAGCTGCATGTTTGTAAGAAATAAGTCCATCATTAAACATGTTTTCCCTTTTGTTTTTAACTTGCTTCTGCCTAAAATACCAGTGCATAATCCATAACACTTTCTGCATTGAAAAAGTCTATCCTCTGTTGTCCTCTCATATAATATACCGTTTTGGACTGTTTTCATTTGTTAAAAGTGCTTGATCTCTGCATACTGCTAACCTGCATTATGCTTTTAATTCAGGCAAAATCACCTTTTCACTGGAGAAAGCAATATTATAAATAAAGGACTCATATTTGAGCTGGAAGCAACGGTTTGAAGTTAAAAACATCTTAATGATGGATTTGTTTCTAACAAACACACACACAGCTTTTCACTTCAGAAGACATTAATTGAGGACTGGAGCGGTGTGGATTACTGTAATGTTTTTATCAGCTGTTTGGACTCTCATTCTGACGGCACCCATTCACTGCAGAGTATCCATTGGGGAGCAAGTGATATAATGCTAAATTTCTCCAAATCTCTTCTGATGAAGAAACAAACTCATGTTCTGTACATCTTGGATGGGCTTAGTAAATCAGCATTAACAGACTAATAAATGCTGTAAATAAATGAATGATAGTTCATGATATTTCTTGCAATAACAAATTAAACCTTATTGGAAAGTGTGGTTTAATGAATGACCTCTTCAGGGGTCACTGTGTGGGAGCTGATGACCTTTGGATCCAAACCGTACGATGGAATCCCAGCCAGAGAGATTGCAGATATTCTGGAGAAGGGAGAGCGTTTGCCACAGCCGTCCATCTGCACTATAGATGTCTATATGATCATGGTCAAATGTGAGTGTTAAAGATGCATTCGAGGACAGAACCGAACAGAAAATCATCATTCAAAGGGCTTAAATGTAGCAATAATATGGCTATAAATAAAGTTACAGAAAATACAGCATTACACAATCATTTCAGATGAACATGAGAAAAACAAAGACATTGTGAACTATACAGATTTGTATGCAACATAATAGCCATAATACATAATAGTAGAAATTACAGGACATACATTTCTATCCACATCTAGGCTGGATGATTGACGCTGACAGCAGACCTCACTTTCGAGAACTTGTGGCAGAGTTTTCAAAAATGGCCCGAGATCCATCTCGCTACCTTGTCATTCAGGTAGTTCTCAACAAATATCTGTGCATTCCTTTTAGGAATGAAAAAAAACACCTTGAACTGACTTTATTTTTGTGATTCAATGTGGTGCTGATGAAGGCACAAAATAAAATAAAAAACGCTAGAAATTTATTTTCAAACGTAAATAATGCATTCATGCTATTTGTAGGTCTTCTGCTTCGAATTTGTAAAAAAAAAACAGTTTATATGCATTTAATTATATTATATAGTTCAAATGAGAGTTTTTAATGTGGCACTATACACAGGGAGATGATCACATTTACCAGCCCAGCCCGACGGATTCGAAGTTCTACATGTCGTGGATCAGTACAGAAGATATGGATGGTGTGGTAGATGCGGAGGAATACCTGCTGCCCAACAAACGCTTCTTCAACCAATCACAACCACCACCAACGCCTCAGTATCACAATGCAGCAGTCAGTATCTCCTTATATAGGACACTATCATTTATAATGTTATTAGCCAAGCACACTTTATCAGACATGATTTATTGATTATGTGTTGTTTTAGGACAACTACACGAATGGTGTGATGCTGCGCTACATTACAGACCCCACGCTTGATGACCTCATGCTGCCAGGTATTACCATGAATTTAATGAGATTTATTATATCATATATATATGATTTTTTATAATATTATGCGCCTTTGTCATTTTTATTATTATTTTTAAATATGTCTCTGTAGTTTTAATATATTTTTTCAGTTTTAGTGATTTTATTACTGCAACTTATGTTAGTTCTGCATTTCTAATTATTGAGTTTAAATTTCTCATCTAATATTTATCTTTGATTTTATTTAGTTAATTGGTTTTCTACTTTTTATATGATGTAGTATATGTAGTGATGTATAATAGAAAAATATTCTAAAAAGGGATTTATTTATTTGAAAAATATTTGTTTCATGATTTATTTATTAGATTTTTTTATTGAGTTATCATACTGACATTGATTTTATTTATATTATCTGTTGTCTCTGGACAGTTTTTAAAAGGCATCCTAAATTTTATTATTACAAATATGAATATAAAAAATAAGCAAGTCATGTTCTAGAGCTCACATTCAATTAATTTTGCTTTCATGAGCACATTTTTATGTTCTCTTTCCCACAGAGTACATTAACCAGGATATGAAAAGCAATATGATAAACCCAAACTACGAGGGTCCGGCCCGTGGACAGACAGAAAACGGATATATAGACACATACAGCTGTAAACCCGACGGGCCGGAGTACCTAAACACCTCCTGCGCTACTCTACCACGCTCCCCCGGTGCCAACCTCGATAACCCCGACTACCAGAACAACTTCCTGCCCTCGTCCACCACCGACCTTCTTTTCCTCCCCGCGACGGAGAACCTACACGAGCTGGGGCTCAGCACAGCCATGCAGTCTCACGTACGCTAGCTCAACGGGACGAAAGCATGAACCGCACACGACACGTGTTGGTATTGCAGCTAGTTTAAGAACAGGGATGACGTCAGGTCCGGATATGCTTGAAGACCACTCGTTCTTAAAGACATAAAACATGAAGCCGTGAGTAATGTGTTGAATGTCCAGCTAGAGCACATTTCAGTATTTCTGTGTAATATGGGTAATAGTTGATGCTTTTGATGAATGTTGTTGTCTGATGTAGCTTAATTTATTGAACCAAAACATAATTGAGCTGTTAATACTTCGTTTAGTTAAACTGTCATCATTTTTACTCTGCTTTAGTCATTAATGTCGGGTAGTACAGTATTTGTAAACCCTAAGTTTACAAGCCAAATGAGATGTTTTTAATAACTTTTCTGTGAAAATAGTCGCTTGGAAAAGTCAACATGAAACGCCACTCGCCACTTCCGCAATATACATCGTTCAAAAAAGTTTGGGGTTATGTATTAATTATTAAATCTCACACTTTGGACTTTTTTCCTCATAATTCAGAGTTTGTATCTCATGATTCAGATTTTTTTCTCAGAATTGTGTGATATACAAACTCTAACACAATTTCAAGTTTACATCTTGCATTTCTTTACTATATCTCTCGCAGTTCTGACTTTTCTCTTAATTCTGGGTTTACATCTCGCAAATCTTTTTTTTTTTATTGATAATAATCAGAAATGTTTCTTGAGCAGCAAATCAGTCATATTAGAATGATTTCTGAAGGATCATGTGACACTGAAGACTGGAGTAATGATGCTCCAGCTGCTTAATATTTGGCAATATTACTGTTTTTATTGTTTTGTTGATCAAGTAAATGCATCCTTGGTGAGCATAAGAGATTTAATTTGAAAACATTAATATAATCTTACCGACCCCAAACTTTTGAACAGTTGTGTAATTTCGAAAGAAATAAGATATTCAAGAAATTAATTTTGTTGTTACATACCAGAATGGAGGAGCTCTTGATGAATGAAAGGTCAAAAATCGGCTGAGGTAAAGCAAGTTATCTCATTTTGATAAGATTACTAAAACAGCCTGTTTTCATTTGGAATAATTTGCACCAATGATTTGTGCACAACATTGCAAAGAATGTGAACATTAGGAATGTTAAGAATCCTCTATTCAAATATTAAAGCAGTGTGAAAATCTCTCATCTGTACCGTAATAACTGCCTGAGTAACTGCAGAAATATTTGTAAATATAACAATGTGCACTGTGAACATGTATGTCATTATGTCCACGACATCAAATTCACAAACACAATGTAAATGTACATAAAAGCAACCTGCAGTCATACAAACACTGACCTTTAACCCTGGACTGCACTTAATGGACCCACTAATGAATTTTTCAAGCGAGCGTCCACATTTGGTTTTAATAATTTAACAACCGTTATATTAATTGAAGAAACGCTGTTGGGCTAAAAGGCTTTTTGATGTTAAAAGGCTGTTCAAATACGTGCTCATTCTGCTTTAAATGGCTGAGTTAACAAATCCGATGGCTTGTTTTCTGTCCCCTGAGACACATTCACCCAAGTGTGCACTTCTCACACAATCAACGTCTAAATTTCAGGAAAAAAACAGGCCATTGTGATTTTTTTAACTCTACAGGATCCCATTAATATTGAATTAAGTGTTACTTAAAATGTGTTGGCCACATCCACTTCATTGCTCAAAAATGCTGAATATATTCAGAAAGAAGTCTTAAAATGTAAGTTTGACTGTGAAACCTGCTCTACTTCACTGTGAGATACTGCACAGACCACATCGAGTTACAGTAATATACTTCATGTAGCACAATCCTCCTGAGATCTACTGTATTACGCACCTGTGAATGTCAGTTTTTGGGGTTTGAACTGTGGTTTAAATCAGTATGGACACTTTGTTACATTGCAGTGTTATTAAATTGTGTTGAAATGTGAAAATGAAGTCTTGTGATGTGCCAATTCCATAAAGGTCTTTTATGTGTAAAAAAAAAAAATGCACAGAGGACCCTTTTCACAGACTATGATGAGGCATTTCCAGATATCATTAACATCTAGCAAAATGTGCTTTAAATTAAAAAAAAAAAATTGTAAAAATTTATTACACTATACTTGCTTTCTTACTTTGGCATTAAATTACTCAAAACTAGTTAAGTGTTTCTAATACACCGGCTGTGGATATAAATTATATTGTGGATTTTTTTATTTTGCAAACAGCAAGACAAAAATATTTGTTGTAATTTCCATTCAACCACTATAGAAACAATTACCAAACTATGATGACTTCTGAAAGCCCCAGAAATATGAAACGGGTCTGTTTAGACAAGGTACAGAAGTCATTCAGTAATTTAGGATACATTTCTCATCAGGACAAAAATATTCATTTTAAAACCAATATGCTTTCATAATAAAATAACTGTTAGCTTCAGTTGATATATTCCATCAGTGTAACGTGTCTGCTAGTTGACAAGCTTTACAATTGTGATATTATTAAGAAAAATATATTTTTTGAGTTTGTCAACTATGTTACGGACAAACTGTTTGGGTTAACGGGATAACATAGTTGACAATTTCACCATTTTGACACAATTATCAAACAGGTTGACCTCGATTTTAATATTTATTTGAATGAAAATCATTAAAATATTATCCATAACAATGTACAGAGATCAAATACAGTTGTCGATAAAGGTGGTGACATCACATGATGCTGGTCACATCGTTTTATGATGAACCAATTTTTAGTTTTCAAGGGGCATTTGGTTAGTAACATAGTTGACAGAATTTTTGTCGTTTACTGTAGTGAAATGAAATATATTCTTATTTAAAAAAAAAAAAAAAACTGTAATTTAAGGGTCATTAAAGCAATTTCGAAAAACAGGTTGCACAAAATAAGTATGTAATCTCATAATTTGATAAAATATTTCTGAAGAAAGTAGTCACAAAAACACAATTATCATCAATGGACATGAAATGTACCCTACATTTTAGAATGATCCATAACTTACAGCTAGAACAGAAAATAATAATTACCAATCCCAGACATCTGTGGGTGGAAGAGTTGAATCATTTCCGTAGATTATCATCACGCCAAAAATAACGAACCCAAAACAACCGCCTTGACTTGTTCCAGTGCTTGGCCCACTCATTCATTTATTTTCTGTAAAGAATCTCACAAAGCATATTACATATGTACATATTATATTCACTGTAAAAGCTAGAGTTATTTTTTAAAATATATACATGATCAGCATTCATACATACAGTACAGAACAGTTAGTTGAGCACTCTTTTGCATTGTGGCGATATTAGTAATTCTCCATTCAAATACCGGTCGGTTCCCACTTTATCCTGCTAAAACTATCTGTACTGTATGGCAAACATGCATATAAGATGATGAAGTGTCTCTTTTAACACTAGACTCTCTCTAGTGTTCATGTGAGCTTCATAAGAGTTTCATTTCCTGGATAAACCATTGTTCCTGCTGTTACTGTAGTCTTTCATGCCGTGGCTTGTTTCATCAAAGCGTTCTCTCCAAACACTTGCTTAAAGTAGGCCACATGCTCCTCACAGTGCTCTCCTGAAACAGGAAGATGATGATGTCAGAGGAAGTCCACTCATGTGCTGATGTTTTCAGCTCCAATCAATGAAAACGAAGTATATCTTTAGACCCTGGTTTATTTTGATTTTGATGTTCAGTGAACACAAACATCAGAATCACTTACCTTGGTTGAAACCAGGATTACCACGCAACCGCATATTCCTCTGCTCGAAGAAGCGAAAGATGGTGTAGAACAACATAGTGTCGTTTGTTTGCTGCGCGGCGTCCAGAAACTTCCGAGCGGAGACGTTATCGTGGGCGCCGACGCTTCGAATGAACCGCAGAGCGCCCAAAACCTGCTGCTTGGACAGAAGAACCTCCACGATCTCATCATTGGCGGTGGAGAGCCTCTGAAAAACACAAACAAACACATGTGGATCACTCCAGATCAACAGCAACAGGCAAAATGAAGCTTCAGTCATCTGCACTGAACATGCATGTGAGTGTAGACGGTTTTTTACCTTCAGCATGTCCAGAGAGAGCTGGTGAGCAGGTGGATATGTGCTCTCCAGAGACAGCAGCAGACAGGCCTAGAAACATCAAGAAGTTCTTACTGAAGCAAAGAGGAATGCACATAAATGATCGTTCTAGTTTAAGAAATTGAGTTAGACTAAACTGTAAACTCACCAGTGGTTTGGAGTCGCTCAGGACGTGATACTGAAGAAATTGGTGCAGCATGTAGAAGAGGTTGTGCTGGACCAGAGTTTTGATGACTAGCTCATACAAATAATGCTGGAAATGGAAAATAAAGATGAGAAGAGTCATTATACTACATACAACAAAACTTTGACAACTATGCAATTTGACTCTATTATGATTCTTTACTAAATAATGCAAACATAACATTAAATTCATTATTTAGCATGCAGGTGTGTTGGAGCTAAACTCTGCAGGACACCGGCCCTCCAGGACCGAGTTTGGACAGCCCTGTCCTAAATGTTAGATAACAAGTGAACAACTACATTGCTATTTGTAATATTCCCACATATTTTGTTCAAAGGCATAGTTTAAGGAACGCCCTCAATATAAAATATGTTGAAGGGTGAAGTGTAATGCTGGAGGCCACAGCAAAGATTATCATCAGTTACTGAAGACGCTCAAAGCAGAATGTGTCTACGCAACCGAAACGCCAAGCAAAACATCCAACAAGCCCCAACACCTGGGACAGGTGAAGGTGAACCTGGGATATAATTTACAGTTACTCCAGAGCTACTGGAATGAATATTGCAGACATACCAACCTGTGAAACTACAACCTATGTTTATGGTTTTGCAATGTTTACATGTTAAAGAGCCTTTCAAAACATTTTCAGCTCTGATTGTAGGTAAGATATCCTGATTTCTCAAATGGACAACGTAAAAAAACAAAAAACAAAGGAATAGTTCACCCAAAAAGTACGTCACTTGCATTGCATCACTTGCTCACCCATTGGATCCTCTGCAGTGAATGGGTGCCGTCAGAATGAGAGTCCAAACAGCTGATAAAAACATCACAATAAACCACAAGCAATCTATACAACGCCAGACCATCAGTTAATATCTGGTGAAGTGAAAAGCTGTGTTTGTGAAAAGAAAAAAAAACATCCATCTTTAGGACGTTTTTAAACTCCTAACATTGCTTCTGGCAAAAATACAAAACCCTATCCCTAAAAATGCTTTCTCCAATTAAAAAAAAGGCTTCTCATCTGAATCAGCAGAGAAATATGCCCAGATCAAGCACCAGAACAGTTGTAAACAAATATATATTGGTGGATTTTGATGTGAGAGGACAACAGGAGATGGACTTTTTTCACTAGAGGAAGCATTGTTTTTTTATTATAGACTGTTTAATGTCAAGATGTCATATTGATGGGATTTGTTTCTTACAAACACAGTTCTTCACTTCACAAGAATTTAATTGATGGACAGGAGTCATGTGGATTACTTGTGGGTTATTGTGATGTTTTTATCAGCTGTTTGGACACTCATTCTGACGGCACCCATTCACTGCAGAGGTGTCCTCTGAGCAAGGATTGCTGAGCAATCCTAAATTTCTCCAAATCTGTACTGATGAAGAAACAAACCCATCTACTTCTTGGATGGCCTGAGGAAAAATACATTTTCTGGAATTATTCATTTTTGGGTGAACTATTCCTTTAAAGACCTCATTGTGTTCATACCTGAACGGGAATCTGAAACTGGTTAAGAGAACGAATGTACTCCATGAGAACTGCAATGATGAACTTATGTTTCACTCCCTGTTCAAAGAAGACAATTTATAGCATTAGAATACGAAATAGCAATCCATTCATTACAATTCTCCAGACAGAGATATCTGACACCAACATAACTGAGAAAAAATGCACATAGTTAAAACAATTACATACTTAAATGAAATACAATGCTTGTTTACCTTCTCCGTGAAGTCAGACAGCACGTGTGTGTACATGTCTGACTGATCTATCACCGCCTGAGTCCGGACCGGCCTTTTATAAGTAGTGCTGGAGCGACTGGGCCCTGATTCCATAGCCTGAGAGAGGAAAACAACCAAAAATATCATTAAAACTATTTCTATAAATACCACTTTCATATATAGAAAATACAGTATAATAAATAAATCTGTAACCAACCGCAGTATACGCTTGCTCTGCATCCAGGTACTCTTTGTACACTTGGTTGAGTTTATCAAACACTGTGGCCACCACAGACAGGTTCCCTTTATCTCCTCCTGTAAGCACTGAGGAAAACGACATTGGTTTATTAAACATTATCCTAATATATATTTCAAACATAATATCTTACTCTATCAGGCTTGCTTACTTTGTGAGCATACAGACAAGATGACCATTTTGCAGTCTCGTCTCCGCAACAGGAAGTCCATGAGTTTGCCTTTATCCTGCAGGAGATTCAGCGTAGGCTGGAGCTTCACCTGGAGGTACCACAAATATCCTGACAAACAGAGAACATATAACCACTCTCCATCACGCCAGATTGGATTTCATTTGTGCATTATTTAGTAAAGTACCTTCACTGGCACTGATGATGATATCAGGTTGAAAAACACTCCAGGAAGATGAGTCTTGAATGTTAAGGAAAAGTTGGAGAAGGGCAAGTAAATATGGTATATTTCACATTTGGGACATTTCACAGTTTAACTATAAGGATACAAAGTTCACAGGGCACCGGGGCCTGACTTGGAGCGGCCGCAGGTCCTGTAAGGGTGTCGAAAGAAAGATTAGGTACCTTACACTCTCAGAGAAGCATTACGTACAGAAGAAGAAGCCATAGTTTATCGTCAAAAGTGTGGTGCTGCTTTCTAAATGAATCACAAGTCACCTGAGTGCTGGATTTTGTAGGGGTTGATGGATTGAGCAGGAAGCACAGGCTGATGCGCATTTAATTCACCATCTAATTCCTTCAGTTTTATATCATAAATGAGTGAAGTCTGAAATACAAAAATACACAAGCATTTCAAACAAGGTTCAAAGCAGATCAGTCAGAGGACTAGCAAAGCACATTGTTAGCGATTCATTCATAATGTACATCATAATGAACTCCACAAATGTGTTCATATCATGTGATTAGGAGCTTAAAAGCTGGTCAAACTCACCTGTGAGCTCTGATGGTGCACCACAATTAGATTATCCACCACGTTCAGGGCAAACTTGCCCGTGGTGTTTAGTTTGAGCACATGAGTCTTCTTACACGTGCCTTCTCTACAGTTAAAAGAAAGGAACAGCTCAAATAGATTTGAACATTGTAAGAACAGAACTATTTTTATGGGACAGTAACTTATCTATTGTACCTGGGCAGATGATAAAGGACCACCTCGGCTCCAGGACTGTTGGTGGTTCTGGAGTGATGCTTCAAATACATCACATAGAGCTGATCATAACTACAGGTGAGAGAAAGAGTGAGACTGCTGGATTACTACTAACCAACATATCATATTTGAAAATCAGATTTAGATGACTTTTGTTGTCTCTGGTGTTCATACACACGTCTTACATTGTAGCCATAGCGATGTCACGTTCAGAAAGGCTGAGTTTGGCTGGTTTGGGCACCGCTGGCAGTTCAATCTCAAACTTGGACATCTTTGACATGGTCGCAGTCTAGAGAAAGTAATGTTAGGATTAGAGCAGTATGTTTTGAGATGTAATGATCTAGAATCAGAGTTACTGTTGCCCTCTTGTGGTAGGAAGTCTGCAGATGCAAAACTCATTAAACACTAAGACATCAAACTCACCTTGAAAGCAAATGGCTGCAGCACATTACCCTGTACAGTGGTGGAAAGGAGAAGACGGCCGTCTCTGGGCAATACATGTACCAGTTCACATTGATGCTCTGGCTCTTTAAGAGCTTCAGGGTTCGTTTATCAGGCAGTACCTGAAACAGAGGAAAAACAAAGATTCGGTTTACCTTTGGTAGAAAGAACGACTTGTTTTGTTGGGAAAGAAAATACTACATCTGCTGTAAGGTGTCACCCCACCTGATAAAATTCTATTCCCTGATCAGTCACAAATACAATCTCATTCCAGGTGGTCCAGCAAAATCCGAGAATATTGGCATTCTTCATCTGCAAAAGAAATAAATAAAATACAGTACGTTACACAAGTTTTGGGTGAGTAAGATTTTTCAGTAAGTAAGTCTTTCATGATTTAAGGCTTAGTTAATTTGATCAAGTAAAAATAGTAATATTGTGACATATTTGTAGAATTTAAAATAACCGTTTTCTGTATATTTTAAAATGTAATTTATTCCTGTGATGTAAAGCTGATTTTCAGCATCATTACTCCAGTGTCACATGATCTTCAGAAATCAGTCTCAGGAAAACATTTATTAGTATTAGCATTATGTTGAAAACAGTTGTTTAGTAGTTTTGTGGAAAGCATGATTAATTGTTTTGATAAATAGGAAGCTCAAAAGAACAGCATTCATTTGAAATATAGAATCATAGAAAAATCTTTTGTATCATTATAATTGAATGCAATTTAATGCAAACTTTCTGAATAAAACACTTTTTATTCTTACTGAATAAAATCTTACTGACCCCAGACTTTGAGAATACATACATGCGTGCGTAAATTAACTATTTAATTAAATATAGTCAATCTCTGTTTGTTTAGGGATGTACCTTGCACTCATGGGAAAATTCCAAGTGTGGATAGTCAGGAATGAAGTTCATGAAATCCTAAAAAAAAAAAATAATTAATTGTGCACAACAACTGCATTTATTGCGACAGCAGTCATCAATTATACTTACAACTGATTTTGTAGTGCGCTGCACAGCTAAGATTTTGTTCCCCAATGAGAATTTGATGCACTTCACCTCTCCTTTATCATCCATTCTGTCAAACGAAACACAGTGTATGCTTACCAATGTATTTATTGTTAATTAAAACATTTAAAAAAATTCAGTCATTTAAGTAAAGCTAAACAAAATTAAAATACAAATATTAGATGAAACCCCTAAATTAAAAAAAAAACATTTGAAATAAACGATTTTTATTTTGCTAATTTAATTTAAATAAAAGTTAAACTTATGGATTAAAATGACTAAAATTTGAAATCAAAATAAATTAAACCTAAATATAAAGATAATAAAAAGTATATGGAATTACTTAAAAACTTAATATAAAGATATAAATACAAATAAATATGAACAAATGCTACTATATAAATATTTCTAAAATAACACTGATCTTTGCATGATGCATATAGGATATACAGTGCTGCTTGAAAGTTTGTGAACCCTTTAGAATTTTCTATATTTCTGCATAAATATGACCCAAAAATACTCAGATTTTCATATAAGTCCTGAAAGTAGACAAAGAGAACCGAATCAAACAAGTGAGAGAAAAAACATGTCTTTGTCATTTATTTATTGAGAAACATTATCCAGTGTTACATATCCGTGTGTTGCAAAAGTGTGTGAATCTTTGCTTTCAGTATCTGGTGTGAAACCTTTTACTGCAGTAACTGAAGGTAAAGTTTTTTTTAATGCTGATCAGTCCTGCACAATAACATGTAGGAGTTTTAGCCCATTCATTAGTGCAGAACCACTTAAACTCTGTGATGTTGGTGGGTTTCCTCATATGAACTGCTTGCTTAGGTCCTTCCACAACATGTTAATTGGATTAAGGTCTGGACTTTGACTCAGTCATTCCAAAACATGAACTTTGTTCTCCTTTAATCATTCTTTGGTAGAATGACTTGTGTGCTTGGGGTTGTTGTCTTGCTGCATAACCCACGTTCTCTTGAGACTCTGTTCTTAAACAGATGTCCTGACGTTTTTCTTTAGGATTTGGTATAATTCAGAATTCATTGTTCCATCAATGATGGCAGGCTGTCCTGGCCATGATGCAGCAAAACAGGCCCAAGTCATGAAACTACCACCCCCATGTTTCACAGATGGGATACGATTCTTAAGCTGGAATGCAGTGTGCTATTTTCTCCGAACATAACAGCTTCTCATTTAAACCAATAAGTTCTATTTTGGTTTCATCCATCCATTAAACCTTTCTCCAATAGTCCTCTGGCTTGTACATATGATCTTTAGCAAGCAATTTTCTTTTTGGAGAACAGTGGAGAACTTTCTTCTTGCTCCATGCACACCATGGTTGCTCAATGTTCTCCTGATGGTGGGCTCATGAACATTAACATTAGCCAGTGTGAGAAAGGCCTTTAGTTGCTTAGAAGTTACCCTGGGAACATCCTTGCAGACTATTACACGCTCTGCTTTGGAGTGATCTTTGTTGGTCGACCACTTCTAGGGAAGGTAACAGTGGTCTTGAATTTCCTCCATTTATACACAATCTGTCTGACTGGGGATTTGTGGAGTCCAAACTCTTTAGAGATGATTTTGTAACCTTTTCTAGCCTGATGAGCAACATCAACTCTTTTTCCGAGGTCCTCAGTAATCTCCTTTGTTCGTGACATGAGTCATTTCCACAAACATGATCAGACTTTGATAGATCCGGGTTTTTTTTTATAAAACAGGTCACATACTGACATATGATAGTCATTGCACTGACTGGAAACACCTCTGCACAGATGGACTCTAATTTCACCTTTAAATGAACTGCTAATCGAAGAGATTCACATACTTTTCCCACTCACATATATGCAATATTGGATCATTTTCCTGAATTCTCATTTGTTTGATTGGGTTCTCTTTTTGACTACTTTCAGGACTTGTGCGAAAATCTGATTATGTTTTGGGTCATGCAGAAATATAGAAAATCCTAAAGGGTTCACAAACTTTCCAGCAGCACTGTAGATGCATAAAGAAAGTCTAGGGGACTTACCTGAAAGCCACTGAGCTCTTGTCATCTGGCCCTTTAACCACAACACCCGTGGCCCCACCAGATCGTACCGCAAACACCTGAAATCACACAAAACACCAACTATTATACTCAGAAAGCATAAGTAGCAATTGAGCAATCATTCAATAACATAGTGTATAGAAAAGTATCATTTGATAACACTGTATAGCCACAGCACTTTTTGATATATGAACACATCACTACATTTTATCCCAAACAACCATAAACCTGGTGACTAAAATACACGACAGAAAGTTACAGCACATAACAGGGTTACAGTCATAAACATGCATCTAAATATCAATATATTCGTTAACATAGGCTAATTCAGTTATGAATCTAATGCATTAAAAGGTCATCTACATGCATTGAACTCGAAGACCACTACATAGTGTATTTACGTGCCAATCTAATCATTTGTTATTAAGTTTTCTTGAAGCATTTATCTACATCTACATTATGACTGTGCCCATCGAGACAGCATTCAAAATGCACCTATGTTGCCCAAAAATGCTGTCTAGGAAGACAGCTCATAAGATTTTGAGACACAGCCATGATATCGCTTTATAATGTCATATAATTTTTACACACAAATTATTAAACGTGTCCTCACCTGTTTATTCGCCTCGTCGAAAAACACATTGTTGACGCTGGATGCGTTCTCAAACTGCACGGGTTTTTCACTGAGCTCTAGATAATATTCGTCACTCATATCGTTTAATGTACAGTCGTGTAATCCGCTGCTTTATGTTTTTACTTTAGCTAGTGTTTCCACTTCCGCCCGCGTCCGTCAAAAGTGAGGCAGTCATGTGATGCTCGAGCGGTCATGTGACGTCACCTCAGAAGCGCTGCACTATAACAATAAACATGGAAATCCAATTATACCCATTGCCTTGGTATATTTTTTTACATTTCATAGAGGTTGTTCAAACTCATCAGTGATCTACATGTTTAAGGGAATTCAATTTCGGACATTTTAAGGCAAAAAGTATTTGAGACGAATTTCTAACAAAAAGCAGACCTACGATGAACTACTATGGATCAACAGCGCGTGTAACGTGAATGGACTTCTCACATGTAATTATTTTTTATATGAATGCGAACAAAGCGATCACACTGTCGTTCAAAACACCAGCGCTGGGGTTTCAGACAGCAGCTTGTCAGATTTAATGGCTCAGCTTTTAAAAAATGCAGCCTGCTCTTCGGTCCATGAAATCATAACGTGATCGTGACGTGTTCAGTTCAGTGAAGTCTGTGACGTCACACGAAAGGTTTCTCCAGAATCAGATCAGTTGATTATATAAGCGACGAGAATTACCTGAGCTCTACTGGAGAGCAGCTCAGCAGGCGACTTCATACACAGCATTGTCCAGGGCCAGGCCCCGATAAAGGGTCCCACAGAAGGTCTTCTGTCGTATGTATCCACCCAGAACATCACTCCCGTGAATTTTAGTGGCGGCCCGGAGTAAGGACCGCAGTGAACACACACCTCCCTCAGCTTTATGATTACATTATACTTAAATTTACACTTTAAAATACATTTTCACACACACACACACACACACACACACACACACACACACACACACACACACACACACACACACACACACACACACACACACACACACACACACACACACACACACAAATTGTATATACTTATACAATTTATTTTATCAGACATATATGTATTATATATTAACAATAACAATTATAAATTATAAAATAATAAAAAATATTTTGATTAAAATAATAAAAAATGATCACATTTTAAATGTTATATATAATCACAATTATTTTATTAAAAGTATATGAAGAGTTCAGATGCAAAAGCCTCTAAGTGACGTTTGAAATTTTCTTCTAAAATGAGCCTTTTTATATTATTTTTTAGGCTCCTATGAGTAGGTTCCGTAATTTCACTTTAATGGCTTTTAAATGACTTTAATAACTGAACATAAACATGAGCCTGAAAAAATGGCACTTAGTAGCTTTTGCATCTGAACTCTTCATAAATATTCTAAAAGTTGTTATATAAATATATTTATATTACGTATTTATATTTAAATAATTGTAATTTATTTCAAATATATAAAATATAATATACATATGAACACAAATTAATATTATTTATATAGTATATATACATTTTGAGGAAAACGTGTTTTGCTAAAGAGTGATATTTACATTCATTTGCATTTATAGTTTTACAAAAGAAGAATAAAAAGTGATTTTCTTTTCATTTGAGGTCAGAGGTGTTTCTAATAGTTGTGTTACCTGTTTGTTTTACCTCACTTTAGAGAAACATACAAATAGGAAGATGAAAAAACGAATGTATTCATTCTTCAAAAGAGTACGGAAGGCCATGAAGCGCCCCTTTCTCTGCAGACGGAACAAAGTGGAGTCTATTGAGGCTGTGTCTGAGCCGGCCGATCCTGAGGCCCTCGTCCCTCATCATTCCTCAGGTTTTGAGTCTGCCTCTCTCAGCTCTACACCTGACAATCTGTCCAAAACATCTTCATCCCTCTCGGAGGACAGTGTAGATGAGAGAGAAGGTAACTGCAGCATGCGGGCCAATAGGAGACCCAGCCTGCACACTTTTTATATTACGAAACAGGATATGTGCGGCCAAGACGGCATTTCCAGCATCCCAGAGTATATGTACACTTTGCCAGGTGAAATGCCTGTCAGTGTGCCATCAGTTATCCTGAGTGCTCAGGGAGCCACAGATGCTGATCCTATGGAGAACAGTACGACAGGTGAGACAGAAATTCAACTGAATTCAAATTTAGTTACCTTTCATTCAATTTAATACATTATTTATGTATTTATTTATTTATTAGAAAAAGTGATATAGAAGCAGAGTTAATTCTAATTGTAATATTTTTGTTTATTGTTTACATTGTAGTCATTGGGGATTTTATAACATTACAAATATAAACATAACAGCTTAATGTAAGTTATTTGTGTTTAGGAAAAGCAAGGCTAGTTTATATAGCACATTTCATGCACAACGGTCATTTAAAGTGCTTTACATTAAAAAGCCTTTCAAAATAATCTCAAAGTAATCATAACTGATGATTGAGACATAAAATAAAAAATTAAAAGTATTTATTTATATTATAATTTATATATAATTTAGTGCTGTCAAGCGATTAATCACGATTAATCGCATCCAAAATAAACGTTTTTGTTTACATAATATATGTGTGTGTGCTGTGTTTATTTAATATGTATATAGAAATACACACACATGCATGTATATATTTTCTGTAGGTGTGTGTATTTATATATACATAATAAACATACACAGTACACACAAAAATATTATTTTAGATGCGATTAATCGCGATTAATTGTTTTACAGCACTAAAAAAATAATAATTAAAAACTAATTTGAGGATATAAGAAAAACAAAAACAAATGTCTTTTCATTTTAAGGACAGAGATGTTTCTAATAGTTGTTTTCTTGTTCTTTTTCCTCAATTTAGAGAAACATAGAAATAACGAGGAGAGAAGAGGCTTGTTCCCCAGACTATGGATGGCTTACTTACTGCTGTGCTGCATACAGCTACCAGATTCAGTCAAGTCTCTCTCTTCAAACTCGTCGTTTTTCTATACTGAGGAAAGTAGATGAGAGAGAAGGTTATGATATCTGGAGCACGACGATCGATACGACAAGCGGCCTGGATATTGTCATTATTTCAAGCCAAGCATATGACAAAACTACAGCAGCAAGCAAATGCAAAGGAATGTTTCCCAATAAATGCTTACCAATGAAACCAATGTTTCTTTGTGATCAGAGACGTTTATATTAAGTAAATGGTCTCCATGTGCCATGATAGTTTAAGGTTATTTGCTTACTTGAAATGATCAAACTAAATGAAACGTGTGCTGCAGGGTTGTTCATCATAATTTGGTCTGGATGGCCCAGCTGCACTAGTGGTGTCAATATTGATCCCGAGGCCACACGAGAACACTATTGATCTCACAGACAGACATTTAATAGACTGCTTTACAAAAACCAGACGATCACTGCTGCTGCTGTTTCTGTTCCTCCAAACTATCCAGAATGTGTTCTTTATTTCGTAGTGAGGAGATGTGTCTCGTGCAGCTGTTTTTTCAAACTGAATCGGCTCACAATTGCATCAATGAACTCGGGCAACTTGGATTAGTTCAGTTTAAAGATGTGAGTAACCTTTGTACTGCTTGTGTATGTGTGTGTGTGTGTGTGTGTGTGTGTGTGTGTGTGTGTGTGTGTGTGTGTGTGTGTGTGTGTGTGTGTGTGTGTGTGTGTGTGTGTGTGTGTGTGTGTGTGTGTGTGTGTGTGTGTGTGTGTGTGTGTGTGTGTGCATTCAGCTGTTTAAAAGGTCTCTGTTTTGGTTTCTTTTGACATTTGTCAGAATGTAACCGTACAGCATCCATTGATTTTTAAATGTAGTCTGCTTGTTGCAGCGTGCACACTTTCAAGTGCATAGTGCAAACTCACTATTCGGTTCATACTGAGCGTTCATTGTCACAGAATTTGATTTCTCACCATTGGTTGAATCAATCAATGCATAACACTGCAGAGCCAGAAAAAAATCATCTACATGATTACTGTATTTATGTGAATAAATAAGGTAGTTATTTAAGGGCCGAATAGGGCTTCACATATCTCAAATAAACCAAAAAGATCCAAATTCTGCCTTGATTTGTTAGAATTGTTTTATTTAATCAACTTTTAAAAATGATCTTACAGCTGAATCCTGATGTAACAGCATTTCAAAGGCGATTTGTGAAGGAAGTGAAGAAATGTGAAGAAATGGAGAGAATCCTGAGTAAGAAAGTTTGTATTTTACTGTAAGATGCACTAAGTTCTGATTCTGACCTCATGAATGAACATGTGGTGAGTTGCCGTTTTAATATTACAAAGATCTAGGCCTATATCTCGTCCATTTTACATATTGAATCATCATACTGGATCATAGTTTGCAGAAATGATCTAACAATAAACCTTTGATTACAGTCAACTCATACTCCTTGTACTCATTTAAAGCAACTGTATGTACGTTTTTTACTTTGTAATATCAATTTCACGCTCATGGATTGCAAAATAAATGAATGAATAAAATAAAAGAAAGAATAAAAAGCACGTACAGCGATTGCGTTATTTTACGACAGAAGAAAAATCCACTCACTTAACTATTAAGTCGCAAAAATGCATGAAACTACACAGTTGCTTTAAAACGCCTTTGATATAATTATCTTTCTACAAAGACAGTGGGCCTAATGTTGGTTTCTATTTCAATTCTACATCATTTAGGGTATCTTCAGAAGGAGATGGTGAAATCTAACATTGTAACTGTTGCAACAAAGGAGAAGGAGATGGCTCCCTGTGCCAGAGATGTTCTGGAGCTTGAGGTGACCACAACACTTCTCATTTTCTTATTAAAGGCCTAATATTTTTTATGCATTGACCAAATAAACCCATGTTCTCTTACTCTGTATTAACACAATTTGACACGCAAACAGATATTCAGAAAGTCACTGTGACTTAATGCTTGCCTTCGAATCTTTAGTCCACATTTGAGAAGTTGGAGCAGGAGCTGCGAGAAGTCAACCGTAACCATGCCGCACTCCGACAGAACCTCATGGAGCTCATGGACATTGACTCTCTGCTGAGGATGACCGAAGACTTCTTTGAAGAGGTCAAGATCTTGAGATGAACTTTCATTGATGTTATTTTTTATTATATACTATTAGTATGCAGTATTGTTCTGAATTAGCATATACAGGTATTTAGATTTAATTTAAATTTTAGTTTAAGTAATTTTGCTATGTGCTTTTTGTCTTTTTTATTAGTCTTTTTAATATTTCTACTGTATATAGATTTAATTTTATTGTTATTTCTGTTTTAGTTCCATTCATTTTTGTACTTGTATTTTTGTACTGTAGTTTCTTGCCAAGGCAACATTTCTAATTTTCATTTAAATGTATTTTTTTGTCTGATATTTATATTTTATTTTAATTTCAGCTTTATTTCAATTACCAAAAATTATTTTCTAAAGTTTTAGTTTTAGCTTAAGTTAACAATAACAAAACGGATCATATTTTAACATATTTATTATAAAAAAAATGTTTTGATGCCTCAGATCCATTTTATTTTAAACCAAACTAAATGTATTTGACTTAATATTCACACATAAACATAATATATCTGTTTGCTGCATCTTCAAGTAAACTGAACAATTTTTATTTTAAACATTATTCTCAAAAACTTTAAGCTAAGTTCACTCAAAAATAAAAATGAACTTGCCGTAATGTTGTTCCAAACCCGTATGATGTTTCATTTTTTGTCTATACTCATCTCCATGCAATGAAAGTGGATGGTTTCCGTGCACAGTCTGATCTATTACGTTGGCTTTATCATTGCTTGTGTATCAGGCCGAGTCGCTGCTAACCTGCTCTGAGCCTCTCTCTGAGGACTCGCTGTCTATGACCGTCTCATCACACATAACCAGCCGCAGAGACAGCAACTGCAGCACCTCTGGAGCTCTACATCTAAGGTACATTTCATCCCACTGATACACAAAGCTTCCAATTAAAACCAAAAAAGATTTTTCAATCTGATCTAACTGTACAGTACAACGTATGACATACTGTATTTGTACACATTTGAAGCTTTATTGCAGGTGTAATCAAACAAGAACGGGTTCCTGCTTTTGAAAAGGTTCTTTGGCGTCTTTTTCATGGGAATTTTGTTCTTCGGCATGCAGAGATACAGGCCACTGAGGAACTCCAAGCGGTGGTGAGAGCATCATAATGTGTGTTTTTAAGTGTCTTTCACACACAAAACACTAACTGTCAACGTATAACACTTTTGCAACATACATGCACAGCAATATTCCCATTCTGCATACTATAACATCATAATTACTTCTACCATAATCCAGAATCCATAGATCTCTTCATATGTGCTCTTGAATATTTGACGCAATCGATAAGCACTAGCTTGCTATCAGATTGGCCCATGTGTGATGTGACAATAAAAGTGATTTGATTTGATTTGATGGTCAATACACATCACACATGCTGCTGTATTACTTGTCTGAAATGGACAGTAATGCATGTGATATAGATTTCTCTGTTTAGGACGGATAGTGAAAGCTAACGTACAGTTGAGTCTGTGTTAAGAGGATCAGAATAAGGGTCAGTAAACATATGTTTCTTTTAAACAGAGGGGAGCTGTGAAGAGGGATGTGTTCATTATATTTGTCCAGGGAGATCGAGTGCGAGAAAAGATCAGGAAAGTGTGTGAAGGGTGAGAAACACTGTATTTCCAAGCACATTATATACCAGCAGTCGAGTCATTCATAAAAAATATTGAGTTTCCAGAAAATTCTGTTTAGTACATTTCTTCCCCACAAAAGTTGATGGTATTTAAGCATTTATTTTAATATGTTATTTGATTTTATTTCACAAATAAAAAAAGGTTGTAGCATCACTAATTAAATGATAACATTAGTGAAAAAGATTTTCTAGATTACATTCTGAAATGAATATTAAAAATTTAGTGCCACAACTTATTTCAAAAAGTGAAAAGTTTTACATGTAATGTAAAATATTATATATAATGAGATGAGCTTACATTTCATGAAAGTCAAAAATCAGAAACAATTGACCATCATAATTGCATTTTCTAATGAACTTCATAATTCAGACACTTTCTGAAAAGTGAAAAAATTGACCTTTTTCATATTATTTTTGGATGAAGAAATTCCCAGAGTATAATATAATCTTTTTATTCTTTTCAATTAAAAACAAAAAATGCTTAAAATAATTTCATATGATTTCCTAAAGTGTTAGTTTATAGATTTACTGTATGTGTTTCATGTTGAGTTTCTCGGCTATTTGAACATTTTCATGACATGTTTGTCACCATGATTTTGAGAATGATTCAGTAGCACTTTAACTTGGCCAAAACAATCATGACTGTTATATTATTTGATGGCCTTATTTGCATTGGATAGATTTGAATTCTAAATGAAATTTCTTCATCAACATTATTTCTACAATCCTTCAAGGTTTCGTGCCAGCTTGTACTCGTGTCCCAGAACTCTGTATGAACGCAAGCAAATGAGAAACAGTGTAATGACACAAATGGAAGATCTTCGAATGGTGAGTCACATTATTATTTTCAATTGCAAGTGTCTTTTCAAATGTGTCATCAATATTGATATATAAAGTAGGAAATAGCAGTTTTTATGTCCTCATTTGTTGTAAAGATCCTGAGAAGAACTGAAGAATATCGCTCCGGGCTCTTGAGCCGAGCAGCGGAGCACGTCCAGGAGTGGGGCAGTAAAGTGAAGAAGATGAAGGCCATCTACTACACCCTCAACCTCTGCAACATAGACATCACACAGAAGCTGATCGTGGCAGAGATCTGGTGTCCCGTGTCAGATCTCGCTTTAGTTCAGAACGCCCTGATTGAGGGATCTGTAAGTATATCTATATACTTCCATGAATAAATATTCTGCAAACTAGTAATTCAAAATGGAATATTTTGTATTTATTACCCTTCGCGAGACCACATACTCCGAGTTTCTCATATGCGCTTGATTTGCACGTGTGTTTCAGGAGCAGAGTGGTTCCAGTGTGACTCCAGTCCTGAACCGCGTCCAAACCCAGCAAACTCCACCAACCTTCAACAGAACCAACACATTTACTGAGGGAGTCCAGGCTATCATTGACGCCTATGGGGTCGGTACTTATCAGGAAATCAATCCAGGTGATTCTCTCTAATGTATTATTCAGTGCAACATTTAATCTAAATGAATAATAATCATTTATATATATATATATATATTATTTTCTCAGCTCCGTACACTATTGTATCCTTCCCCTTCCTGTTCGCGGTGATGTTTGGAGATTGTGGCCATGGGCTGCTGATGACGCTGTTTGCAGTCGGGGTCATTTCACAGGCTCAATCTTTACGAAAGCTGAAAAATGAGGTATTGAATGGCATTAAAGGGGATAGTTTTATTTGCTATATCAGACCTCTTTAACAATGTCTTTACAGTCTTATTTTCACTAGCTACTATAATCATGGTTTTCCTCCCAGGTCACAGATGTGGTTGTCGGAGGACGTTATATTATCCTGCTCATGGGAATGTTCTCCATATACACTGGCCTGATTTACAATGACTGCTTCTCCAAGTCCTTCAACATCTTCGGCTCTTCCTGGTGTGTCCGGCCCATGTTTCAGCCCCACGGGCCTTGGCTGTATGTATGCTGGACGCTTGCATGCTTTAAAGTCGTCGCGTGCTCTTTTCCTCTCTGATCGTTTTTTCTTTATGTCAGAAATGAAACACTGCATGAGTATCACCATCTTCAGCTGAACCCATTTGTGCCAGGAGTTTATTCTGGACACCCGTATGTGTTTGGAATCGACCCGGTCAGTGCATGTAAAATCATCTGAAAATCTTTCTCTGGTCATTTTTTATGTAGGCATATATTTAAGTTGATCATTGTCGTGTTATTTTTTGCCCTAAACCTGCGTCACATGATCTTGACATGTCTTAACAATGATTATAGAGTTTGAATAGAACTTACTGTGTTTTATTCACTAGGTGGCAGGATTGAGATGTTCTGATGCTGTGCATTAACAATCAGATTTGTTCCTAAATTTCACAACATGTGCAAGGGAATGAAAAAGTACCTTTTATAGCAAGTGAAGTAATACATATATATGAGTACATGTAAATATAATTATAATAACTGTTTTCCATTTGAATATATTTTAAAATATATAGCTGAATTTCATAATTCTACTATTCTGATTTGCTGCTTATCTTAATTATTCCAAAATTCATAAATGTGTGGATTTGAACAACAACGAAGCATTGATTTAGCAGATCAATGTAAACCATTAAAGCTTTAATTAATTTGAATGCATTTTTGTTTTAGGTTTGGAATATTGCATCAAATAAGCTGTCCTTTCTGAACTCCTTCAAGATGAAGATGTCGGTCATATTGGGAGTCAGTCACATGCTCTTCGGACTCACCCTGAGTTTGCTCAACTTTGTGTGAGTATTTGTGTATCGCAAATAAATTAAGACAAAATTAACATTTCAAACCAATTTAAATCAATTAGATGGCACAATATGGAATTCTCTTTAAGGACATCTAATTATTATATAGTAACGTAGCTTTTGTCTATTTTGTCTAAAATAGAAAAATAAAAAGTTGTTGCATGTATATAGATTTACACTGTAAAACATTATATGATCAATATGTCCTGGCAACATGTTTTTCCTTTAACTCATCAAAATAATTGAACGAATTTGAACTGCACTTTTTAATTTATATGATATTCAACTAGACAAGATAAAAAAAATGACTTGAAATGAGCAATTACAAATTTAAAGCAGCAACTTAAGTTTTGATATTGAATTAGATAGTGGTATTATTATGATTAAAATGTAGTTGATTGTTTTAAAGGACCATCTCTTCACAAAGTCCAGATAAATAATGATTTATCAGTTCTTAACCCTTATGGTCATCGCTGTTCAGAAATCTGGGACTCATTTCTCATTTCATTTTAACAGACATTTCGGAAAACTCCAGGACATTTTCCTTCAGTTTGTTCCGCAGCTGATCTTCATGCTGTCTCTCTTCGGATACCTGATCTTCCTCATCCTCTATAAATGGTGCATCAGTCTACGCTCTGAAACGGCTCCCAGCATTCTGCTGCTCTTCATCAACATGATGCTGTTTGACTACCAGTCTGAGGATACGCTTCTTTACGCAGGACAGGTGTGGATTCGTGCTCCTCTAAAAGCAGTAGGCATGTCGTACTCTGACTGACGCTGTAATGCTCTACAGAAAGCGGTTCAGATCTTCTTGATTGTGACGGCTGTGCTGATGGTTCCTGTGCTGCTGCTGGTCAAACCCCTCCTCGTCTACAGGACCCGCATGAAAACCAGACACCAGGTGGGTGAGCAGAGCAACCCTGTCCCGAGAAGAGTTCATGCTCGTTTCAACCAGGGTTAGTATAGGTAACTAAAACTAAAACCATACAACACTTCTGTCAAAAAATCACTAAAATAAAAAATATTTAAAAACTAAAATTAGTTTATGTCAGCTAATTGCCAAGGCATTATTTCTCATTTTCATTCAGTTTAAATTGATGTACTAAAAAAACTGAAATAAAAATGAAAAACGATAAAAAATACACAACAAAATAACCACAACTAACTAAATTATAATGAAAACAAAAATATACAAATACAAATTCATTCAAAATATATTAAAAAACTCTAATAGTTTATTGATACTAAAATGGTACTGATTTCAACATGTAAATATATTTGTATAATTAATTCAATCATGCACATTTTAAATGCAAATTAAATCCTTTAATTAAAAAAAACAGTAAATTTGAATAAATACGTGGCCCTAAAATTAATAAATGTTACATTAATTATTTATATGATTAAAATAATAATTAAAAACAATTAAATGAAAAAGTAATATAAAATAAATGTAATTATATATGATTATACCAATTATAAATATTTAAATATATTCAATTTGTGTAAAGTACATACATAGTAATTAAATTCAGTAGTCTATAAAGTTTTCATTGAACTTTAATATTATATTTACGATTTATATATAAGACTAGGATTTATATTTATTACTGATTTATTTATTAGTTTTTTATTATACATTTTAGTACTGCAAAATTTAGCATACATCTATTTATTTATTCATTTTTGACATTTTCTAATTGGCACCATATTTAGAATGTGAATTGTGTATAAAAATATGTTTAATAAACGGTAACACTTTACAATAAGGTGTCATTTGTTAACATTAGTTAATGTATTAACTAACATGAACAAACAATGAACAAATCATTTATTACACTATTTATTCATCTGTGTTAATGTTAGTTAATGAATATACAGTTGTTGTTTATTCACGTCAACAAACACAACTCGTGATTTTAATAATGCATTAATAAATGCTCAAATTAATATGAACTAAGATGAATAAATGCTGTATAAATATTGTTCATTCTTAGTTCATGTTCACTAATGAACCTTATTGTAAAGTGTTAATATACTTGTGTCTGTAATAATGTCCTCATTGAAGTGATGGTGGTCTCTACACAGGTGAATGATCAGCGTCAAACAGACACGCGCTCCTCCTGCTCACATCCTCAGAAAGATGAGACGGTAAGCTTTTAGTATGAGATCTTTAACTGTTGCTGGAAACCTACTGACTACTGTTAATATACAAGCATATAAGAATGCTCAAAACTCTTAACAAGAACTCTTTCATCTGTTTCTTCTTCAGACGAGCATGGGAGACATCTTTGTGTATCAGGCCATCCACACAGTGGAGTTCTGCCTGGGCTGCATCTCCAACACGGCCTCGTACCTTCGGCTCTGGGCGCTCAGTCTGGCTCACGCAGGTTTGTCCTGTGTGGTACGATCAGATATGACTATCTCTGTTCTTTGTGTTTTCATTTGTTTCTGAGTGACTGATTGTGATAGTGTAATGATTTATGAGTAAATGAAGGTGTGCAGTTTATGAAGACACATACAAAGATTAAGATCACCAGAGCATGGTTTACTTGTTTTTATTACCTTTGCTTTATCATTTTAAACATCTTAACTTAAGAGAATACATGTTTGAGTGCTTTAATGTTCAGAATTAATTTCTGAAAATACACTACCGGTCATAAGTTATAAAATATTCAAAGAAGTCACCAAGGCTGCATTCATTTGATTACAAAGACAGTATATTGTGAAATATTAACACAATTTAAAATAACCTAGTTGGCTGTTTTCTATTTTAATATATTTTAGAAAGATTGTATTCAGTTATTCTAATATGCTGATTTGGTGCTCAAAACATATTTTTTTTATCATTATCAATGTTGAAAGCAGCGTCTTAATATTTTTTGTGGAAACTGTCATACACTGCCATTAAAACATTTGGGACAAGTATTTTTTAAATTAATTCAGCATGGATGCATTAAGGTAAACAAAAGTGACATTTATAATATTACAAAATATGTATGTTTTAAATAAATGCTGTTTTTTTTACTTTATATTCATCTAAGAATCCTGAAAAAATCAATCAGTGTCTACAAAAATATTGACTGAAAAATGTGATGTTTGATGTTTTCAAAATTCATAATAAGAACAATTATTAATAATTGAGCAGTAGATCAGCATATTAAAATTATTTCTAAATTAACATCTACATTACATATTATTGTATATGCCGGTAAACATGCATATCAAATATAAGTTCAACATATCAGTGGTATCATAATCATTTACTCACCCTGCATGATTTTTCTTTGCACTATGTACATATGTTATTTTTTTTTTTAAGATTTTCAGTGAACAATGGTTTAAGCTTCAGCATGCTCTTGCAATATCAAAAATGATATTACAATCCACAGAAGAAAAAAGGAAACCGGTTTAGAATGACACGAGTCCGACGGTCCATGTTGGGGTGAAATAGAAACACAATGACAGAGTACAATGGTAAAGTGAAGTACAGCTGTCTCGTCTGCAGAGCTGTCGGAGGTGCTTTGGCGGATGGTTCTTCAGGTGGGTCTGAAGATCTCCTCTGGTATGGGTTCACTGGTGCTGGTACTGCTGTTTGCTGCTTTCGCTGTTCTCACCGTGACTATTCTTCTGGTTATGGAGGGCCTGTCTGCATTTCTGCATGCTTTACGACTACACTGGTAAGAACAACACGTCATTCATTAGCAACGAGTAGAGACTTCACTTTCATTAGTTGTGAGATTTATCATGCATATAACAACCTTGCACTTGAAAGCTGCTTGTTAGTCAAGGTGTTTGACTCGTTCCTGACCTTTCATCTATTTTAATCTATTCAAGATTACATGTATCTGTACTTGAAGTGTGTCCAAATGTAGCATTAATAGTGTGAGAGTTTATCGTGAGGTTCAGTGTGTACTGTTACTACTAACAACAACACAAGTTTGTTGTGTTTACAAAGCATGTTTCAATATTATTCAAATAGTGATATGAAAGTAGTTAAAGTGGTGTTTTTATGTGTTTGTTTTCAGGGTTGAATTTCAGAACAAGTTTTATGAGGGATCCGGCTACAAGTTCACACCCTTGTCCTTTGACAACCTGTTAAAAAGACAGCAGTAATAGTTTTTATACGTGCTATTCTTGTAGTTTGTCCTGTAAATATGTGAATGTAACAAATTCATATTTGAAACCAGGGGTTTTAAACAGGGATCTCATTATTGTTTAAAATGAACTGCTGAAAATGTCAAGATGTAGATGAGTTTGTTTCTTCATCAGAACAGATTTGGAGAAATGTAGCATTACATCACTTGCTCACCAGTGGACCCTCTGCAGTGAATGGGTGCCGTCAGAATGAGAGTCTAAACAGCTGATAAAAACATCACAATAATCCACACCGTCTTTACATCTTGGTGAAATGAAAAGCTGGCATTGCTTCTGGCTACAGTATGAATCCTCTATGTTGGTGAGTTTTGATGTTAGAGGACAAAGGGATGGACTTTTTCCACATTGATTATGGATTATGGACTCGTATTTTGTCCAGAAGCAACAGGATAAAGTAAAAACACCTTGATGATGGATTTGTTTCTTAAAAACAGACAACTTTGCACTTCACAAGACATTTATTGTGTGGATTATTGTGATGTTTTTATCAGCTGTTTGGACTCTCATTCTGACGGCACCCATTCACTGCAGAGGATCCATTGGTGAGCAAGTGATATAATGCCACATTTCTCAAAATCTATTCTGATGAAGAAACAAACTCTCTACAAAAGTAACTTTACAAAATAGTTACATTTACGCCACCATACTTATTGCTTTTATTATATATACATATATATAGTTGTGTAACACTGTCACATTAACACTAATGTAAATAATGTTATCATTTTTTTTTTTTATTATTATTTTCACAAAACTCAGTTCATATATAAATTCAAATTATAATGTTAAAAAAGCAATGAAAAGACAAAAGTAAACATTGCAAAATGTAGCTTTTATTAACATTGTAAGCCTAAAGTATAAAATAGTTTTAGACCATCTTAGTTCCCTGCAAAATAAACGGTATAAATGTGGAGCTGACGGAATGAATTTACTGTACAACATGCATCTAATACGAGCTGTCATACATTCACACTCAAGTGGTGGATTGTGAGAATGTGTTAATAGACTTCCTTAATGAGTTGTGAATATTTTCTGTATACTTGCACTAATGTCACAGAACGAACACATCAAACAGCATTCAGTGGGTTAACAGTGAAATACCTATGTTTGGGGTTGTAGGAACATACACACTGAAAATTCATGGCATTTTAAATAAACGTGAAAAAGACGCTACCGTGTTCATGATGCACCACTGACTAGCTCCTGAGTTCTGAATGTCTCATTTGAATTCAGACAGACAACAAGAATGCATTTAACAGTTTCAACAAACCTTTGCGTCAAATCAAGACAGAACAGCACTGTGCATTCAACGTATGTTTAGAATTTAGAACTTGACTTATTTATTTTATACATAGACCTTTTTTCCAGATATGATAGAGATTTTTATGTTTTTGTATTTTAAATGTTATTGCATTCAAACGATTAAAGGTAAAACACTAATGCACACAGAAACAGTCAAACGCCAATGTGATGATGCTATTCCTTTTTTTTTTTTTTGGTATTTCACGATTCATAACTTTTTTGTATCTTATGAAAAACTGTGTAAGTTAAGCACAGATGCATGTTAGTGCAAACCTGGATCTATTTAATGCCATTAGACTAATAAATCCTCTAATTAAAAGATATACTATTATACAGGAGTAAAACCTCTGCTGTATTCAGTAACATGCCAGTAAAACAACACTGATATGGGCATGTAATTAAATGAAAAGCCAACTTCCAGTCCAAAATGACTTTCCACTTCAATCAATCATTCAGATGCATTTATCCAAAATATATCCACGTAAAATCTGTGTCATTTATTAACACAAATCCTCAATACACAATGTAAAACATTCAAATACTTCTACATCTGTCATGTAATTGTTGATTATCAATATTTGAGCTTCATTATTATTGAATTATGACGCCTTTTGTTTTTTTGGTATGCTGTATTACAAGTCGTCAGTATTTTTTAATTATATTTAATACATTTTTATTTTGCAAAATGCCCAGAAAATATAAATTTTAAGTGTGCATATTCATGGCAAGTTCCAGACAGAACGCAGGTTAAGTATGAACACTTTGTTCATTACGCTGTTTAATCACAATAAAACCGTATTGATTGTCGAACCCAAGAGAGATTGTATGCTACTTATGGACAAAGGAAGCTCTGAATAATCTGCAACAGCTGAAGGGTACCATGGCCAGGCTTGAAGAATACACATAAAGATCTAGGATCGTGTGGCGTTGTTGCCGTTATCGTCGTCGTCGTCAGACTGCTGGTCTGGAGGAATGCCGTGGGTTTGGCTGGCCCGTACGCTGGTCAGATGAGGGCAGCCGGAGATCAGGTTAGCAATGCCAACAAGAGTTACGCCTGTGCCATCCAGGTTCACTTGACTCAGCTGCATACGACACAGGAACTTCAGACCTGAGGAGTAGAACTCAGTGTGTTAGAGACGTTTCTTTACTAGAAAACGATTGTGGAGGGAGTAAGACTGCACAACATACCCTGATCTGTGATTCTGGTTCTGCTGAGGTTGAGTTTCAGCAGCTGTGGACAGTGAACTAGACCTCGTCTGATGACTGTATCGCCCACCTGTGTACTGGCCAAACCCATCACCTACAAAACACACGTACGTTGAGTCCAGACATATTCATTGCCATATATATATATAGTTTATATACTATTATTTTCAATTATATAGAATATTACATGGCAAGTTAATAAATATTATATATGTTTTAAAATGTAATTTATTCCTGTGATGGTAAAGCTGAATTTTACAGCATCAGTCACATGACATAATCCTTCAGAAATCATGCTAACATTTCTGATTATCAGCAAAGGTTTTTTTTTTTTTTTTTAAGGATCTTTAAGTTCAAAGGAAAGCATTTATTTGAAATAAAATCTTTTGTTACATCATACATTTATTTATGGTCACTTTTGACCAATTTGATGCATGAATAATTTTTTTTTTTTATTTAGTAAAAAATAATACAATTATGTAATTTAAAAAAAAAAGTTTATTAAGATTTTATTTTTAACTACACAAAGAAAATAAATATAATCATTCTAAGTATATTTATACTATATATATTTAAAAAAATTGTTTACATAATGTGTATTGTGTATGTTTATTATGTATATATATATATTTACATGTATATACATTTAAATTATTATATTTTATATAAATATATTTAATATATAAACATAACATATTTTTCCTAAATATATACATGCATGTGTTTGTATTTATATATACATAATAAATATACACAATACACACTCATATATTATGTAAACAAAAACTTATATTTTGAATGCAATTAATCGTTTGACAGCACTAATAAATAAATAAATATATATATATATATGAAGAGTTCATTTGCAAAAACAGATCATTCTGTTTTTAAAAATTCTCAGAAATCATGTTTTTTTTTATTGTGCATTCCAATTAATCTCAATCAAACTGCAGTTGGGTTATTTTGACTGGGTTAAAAAATAACTTAAAAAACAGCTAACTAACACAATTAACATAATAAAAAACATGTATCTGAGTTATCTGATTTGGCATATTCTCCACTGTACCTGCAGATGTGGTAAGTGTGTGATCAAGGCTGCGACGCCCCTGCTGGTGACGGCCGTACGGTCGAGACACAGATCCTGGAGCTCTTTTAGACTGACCAGTCCCTGCAGCCCGCTGTCACTCACCTGAGTGTTGCTAAGAGACAGCTTCCTCAACCTATCAGGTGAAAAGAGGCGGGTCATCGTTACCATCTTTGGTAAAAGAAAAAGACTTCGAAATACTGTTCTAATGAAATGAATTGCAAACGAAAGGTCTACTCATTCCAACAGCGTAAACGAAAAACTGCAGGACAATGCCAATTGTGATTGCTTTAAAGCAGTAAAACAGCAATAGCATGATATATTGCAATATAATCACTTTTTTGCTCAGAATGCTGGAAAATTTACTTAAGAAACTTATCGGTCTGTGAGTTTTATCTCCAAATAAATAAAACTAAGTTAATCAAAAACACTATATTTGTTGCCAAAAAAAGAACAGTGTGAATAAGTCTTGTTTCTGGCACACATTCGCTCTTGGTGTGAATAGATCGTTACGCATAAATCAGGGTTCCCACAATTTCTGACCAAAGAATTTCCATTATTTCATGCCTTTTCCAGCTGCTGTTACTAACAACTGGACAAGAAATGTTAAAACCCATTTTATAGAGACTAAATTCCTGCTAAAGAAAATGCTGAGTGTAACTACATTTGATTAATTTCCATGAATTTTAAAATTCTCTAATATTTCCAGGTTTTTCTTGACCGTGGGAAACCTGAAAACAATTTGGAACCTAGCCAGTGATTTCGTAAATAACCATCAATAAGCCTATTCCAGCATTACAAGATTTGCATGCTTACATTACACCAAATTAAACCAGAACATCAGCTCCTTTTCTCATGGACACTGTGCATCTAAAGCTCTACCTGGTCATGCTGGCTAGCTGTGTAATGCCGAGGTCAGTGAGCTGAGTGTAGTCTGTCAGGTCGAGCTCTAAGAGCAAAGTCTGTCTGGAGAGAAACACAAGTCCACTGTCCGTCACAGAGTGTCTGCCGGGCAGGGTGAGCTGGGTAAGCCTTAGGCCTGCGTGGAGAAATCAGACAATGCCCTTACTTCACTAAAACCACATGTATGCATGCATAAAGTACTTCATAAATGATGCATAAGAAGCCATTAATACAATTAGTTCTATTTGGCTGCACCTGAAATGATCTCCAGCGCGTGGTTTCCGTCGGTGACAGGTATGCCGGCCAGGCTGAGAGCTGATAGGCTGGGGTGGGTTGCTAGGCACTGGAGAGTATCTTCTCGTACACCTGTGCCGTCCAGGTGAAGCGTCTGCAGGTTTCGGAGCTCTGCGAGTGCAGACACATCACTCACCTCAAAGCAAAAGGAGGCAAATGTTAAATAAATATAGGGTAAACTTATAGTGAATTCCATTACGCCGTTCTATCACGGTCCACAATAAATAAACCTTACAAACAAGCCCTGTAACGGATTCATGGCGTTGAGATTGCGCAAGCTAATTGGAGTTTGTTTGAAGGGAAAAATGCAGTCTACTGTTCATAAGGACACATTAAATTGATCAAACGTGACAGTAAAGACATTTATAATTGATAAAATCAGCATATATTAATTATTTCTGAAGGATCTGTGACTCAGAAGACTTGATGCTGAAAATCAGCTTTGCATCACAGAAATAAATTACATTTGAAAATATATTCAAATAGAAAACGGTTACTTTAAATCATTCGTCTCAAACTAATAGTGATATTAAAACACATTTTAGGCATAATATTAAGAAATGTGCATTGTGCAATAAGGAAATACTCCAAATAAGTTTAATCATAATTTGATATCAGTAAGCCTTAAGTGATGTCAATAAATTTGAATGGATTTGAAGATACTTAGTATGAAATAAATGCATGGTTTTGTTGTTATGTTATCACACGAGGTTACCTTGGTGTGTTTAATACTGAGCATTCGTAGCTGTGGGACACATGTGGGCAGCACTCTCAGTGTGCTCTCTGTGATGGCCGTCTGATTGAGGCTGAGCTGACACAGCGCAGAAGAACCTGACTGCAGATACATCAGCAGACCTGCATCGCTTACTTTGGTCTGGTCCAGAGCCAGGAACGTCAGACTGCGCAGTCCTGAGATCAGACACAAACAGATGATGCACGTGATGATAATCGCTTATGGATGCTTTCTGACACGCCGTCTCACCTGTGATATGCTGCAAACAGCTGTCTGTTAGTTTGCTACAAGACGACAGGTTGAGATGCTGCAGTTTTGAGAGGTTGGACAAAACTGAAAGACCAGCATCTGCAAGAATGAAACCGGAAATGATGAACAGCTTTATAAATCATCTTACAAGCCAGTAATCAATAGAAATATGCCCTGTAGTCGTGCAATTTTTCTCACAGAAATCTAGTCATATTTCACCCCAAAATCAAAAGAATAAATACATAATAAATACATATTTGATCAAATATGTCTATTTTCAGAAATGTATTTGCAATTAAGCACATTTTCGCCATTACCATAATGCAAAAAAAAAAAAATCAATAAATATGTATATTTTTTACATCAAATGTTAATGTATTAACAAATATTTAGCTATTAAGAATTAATATTATTTGTAGTATATTACACATTATACAAATATTTAACAATAATAATAAATTAACATATAATATTAATTAATAATGATATTGTATTATTATAAAAAAAAAAAACATTTATACTAATTATTTTAATTATTATATAACTCTGATTTAATTTTTTATTTTAATATATATTTTTTATATGTTTAATGTGTTAAGATTTAATCATATTTGTAATATATGTAATACATATACAAATATTTAACAATAATAATATAATAACTGATATAGTATTATTATTATTATTATTAATACAAAAAATTTTAAATAAATAAAATATTTTTTTTATTATATAGCTATGACTTTTTAGTTTATTTTTATTTGAACATATTTTTCTACATTTAATTTATTAATAGTTTTATATGTTTATTATATTTGTATTTATTTTTAACATTACAGTAATAAAACAAAATAATTTTTTGCATTTCAGTAATGAGAATTTTGGGTTACAATGTAAAAGTATTAATGGTCCTAAAAATGTATTGATGTATTTATTTATAAAGTGTAATAACATCTTAATATTGCATACCTGTGATGAGTGGAGAGTTGACGAAGCTGAGATGTTTGAGACAGGAAAACGCCCTCAGTTGCCGCAGCAGCTCGTTAGTGGTGTATGGGTAACAGTTTAGGACAAACTTCTGCAGCGGGCAGCCGAAGAACAGCTCCAGCGTACGCGGGCGGAGGAGACGTTCACGTGCCATATGAGCCAACAAGAGTTCGGCCAGCTCTGGGGTCAAACACGCCAGGCTGCTGCTGTACTGCATGCTGGGAGCTGAGAGAGCAAGTCTACGTTTAATGGCTTTTCTTAAGCACTCATGTGGCTGGTAAATAACACCTTGTGGTCTGTTTCTGACCTGTCATGAGGGAAACGGTGGCCCTGGTGGCCATCGAGCAGAGAGAGGGCACGCGGGGGGTCTTGAAGGCTTTTTTGGGGGGCGAGGGATGCCCGTGAGGCGACTGCTGCTCGTCGTGATGGGCGGCTCGCTGTAAACGCTCGACCGCGGCTTGACCCGCTGCTCCACGCGACACACGGCCTTCCTCAGGGTCTGCTGGCTCAGCAAGCTCCGCCTCCCTTCAACACACAACCAATTATATTCACTTAAAGGGACAGTCCACTCAAAAATGTAAATTCTGTCATCATTACTATCATCAAATGGTTTTGGGCCCCACTGAACAATATCTTCCACAGAAGAAAGAAAGTCATACACATTTGTAACAACATGAGGGTGAGTAAATTCAGAAGAATGAATTTTCATTTTTGGGTAAACTATCCATTTAAGGACAATGTACACTGCTTAAGTTTTCCAAAAGCTAAGGCAAACATATCTAACATTTTGTTTTGGAAACAAATCGATCAAAGTTTAGAAAGCGAAAGGTTTTTCTTTCTTACATTTATTGACATACTGAACTGTGATCTTTTTATAAAGCTCTTCTAATCACTCCATTCGTTTCTCCCCTTCAGGCCCTTTAGAAATCATCCTACCGGAGTCTGTTGCCCTGCTCCGGCCAGGGATGTCTCTGCTCCAGTCCCGCTCTTGCCCTGTTCTCCAGGAAGAAGGGCAACTGAGGCGGTCCTGTCAGAGTGAGAGAGAGAAGAACATGTATCAGTTGTATAGAGGATTCTGATTTTCATACATTCCAATTTTTTTATACATTTGCACCTTAAAATTAATTTCCATGACTTTACCAGTCATTCAACATTACTGGAAGAGGTGAAAATCCATTTTATGGAGACTGGACCCAAACAGAGAAGTTTCTAGCAGACATATGAATATTTTAGATATTAATATATTAGATATAAAGTACATATATAGCTATGCTCTATTTTGTATGCTCCATTTAATTTAAGAAATTAATACTTTTATTCAGTCAAGCTCAGGACACATTAAATTGATCCAAAGTGACAGTAAAGGCTTATAAAACTGTTACTATATATTAAATAAATGCGGTCAAGAATCAAAGAATCCTGAAAAAATGTATCCACAAAATGATTAAGCAATTTTTAACATAGATAATAATATGGAATTTTTTCTTGCACACCAAATCAGTAAATAATAATGGTTTCTGAAGGATCATGTGACACTGAAGACTGGAGTAAAATTGAGCTTTGCATCACAGGAATAAATTACATTTTATGTATTGTGTGTTATATCACTTTTCAAGACTGCAAAAAATAAAAAAATAATTAAAAAAAAAAATTCCCTGATATTTCCAGTTTTTTCATGACTGATAAATAAACATTTTAAAGAGCAATTTACAATGCTTTACTTGTACGGTCCATAAGTACATCAAGCAAACAAATTAAACTTAAATTGCTCTTTGCTACTCCCAAATTAACCAAGCATTCAATTACACAGCCTCAATATCAAAACAGTTGCACTGGAACTAACTGCATATTAGGCTAATTACCATATATTAGCATGTTCACAGGCCCGCCTGCTAAACCAATCCAGCTGCAGTTAATTCCTGCGTGTCTCTGGTGTGCAAACTAACATATGATCGTCTTCACAGCATCTTAAAATGTTGACCAAAGCCGTCAGCTGCTTTCTCTCCCAGCGTGTCTCAAATCCCCCGCATTAAACTTCCAGTGAAAAGAGCCTATGTAGAGCAGATGCCGTTCAAGCACACGACTTGCTTGCTAGTTGCCAGATTTATCATTTGAAAGAGGTGAATGAGTTTTTACTTATAACCGGATCTAAACTAGGACAAGTAAGTTCATTAACCTCTTACCCAATATGGACTTCCCTGAGTTTCTCACACTGAATCTGTGATTCAGACCAACCTGAGCACAGCAGTCCAAAGGCAGCAATTCATGTGTTTACGATCAATAATCTACGTTATAAGATCGATTACATCTCAGAGAACACAAAACATTTCCTTAATGTTAGCTTTAAAGTCTATATGATTAAAACAATATCTAATCTATTTTTTTTTGTCAAGTATGAACAGTGACCTTCGGCGAGAAGCTGCAGTTCTTGAATGTTTTGAAGGATTGTCTGCGATTAGAGCCCTTGAAGAAATGTTGGCACGCTGTCTATTCATTACCATTCCGGTCCTCCTTCATGAGATCATGGCCTTTTCTGATTCAGTGGAGTCCAAAAGCAGTGTACGTGGCTTATTAGTCCGTTCCAGGCTAGCAGATATCAACATCTCCTGTTTACAGTCTCATCAGGAATTCCCTTTGACCGTGGCGAGAAGTGCTTGTTTTATCCAGATCAGAGATGATTGGAGTCAAGCCAATTCTCATTATTATGCTAATCGTGATGGTTTAGTTATTGAGAAATGACTTTTCACACATATTTTATTCATTATTAATGGTGCTAACTAATGCAAGCATCACTATTATTGATGTTCATACTTAAATTCAAAACTTCAAGTATTAAGCTTAAGCACTCAACAATGTTTGTGCTAAAAACACGAATGGTACCTCAAAAACATGTAATATTTCTAGGCAATCAGTCATATTTTTTCCTGGCAAACAATAAGAAAGGTAGGAAATATCTCATAGTTTTACAGGGGAACAAGGAGGTACCAGAGCCATAACTAGAGAGACTCTGGACTCTTTTTACCTGTGCAATCATCTAGAAAACACACACCTAGCAACCTCATTACAACACCCTGTCAAAATGCAGAGTGAAAGTAAAACGTTATTTACCGTTGAGATTAAATGGAGGTAAAACGTCTTCTTCTGGTTGCTCCTCGTTTTCCAAATGTTCTTCATTTTCTGCATCGCCTTGCACCAGTTTATGGCCTCGTCCTGTCAGAAGAAAACGTGTAATTACACAATATCAATTCCATTGAAGTGAAGTTTGTGAAGAGCAGGGTAATGTTAACTAAAACCATTGAAAACATTTGTGTTAATTCAGGTTAAGCTGAAAACAAAAAAATATATATATTAGATGAAATATTAAAATAATGGAACGAAATCTGGCATAAAAATACATTATAACTGAAACAAAAAAAAATTACTTAAGTGGTAAGCAAAAATAAGTTTTTGCTATATTTTATAATTTAATAAATATATCGTTATTGTTATCACTAACTAAAATAAAAACTACCGAAAACATTTTTGTTACCTCAGGTAATGCTAAAAAAATATATATATATATATTAGATGAAATAATGTTATAAATGGAACTAAATCTGATATAGAAATAAATACAGTTAAATTTTAAGCAATAATAAGTAATATATTTTTTATCATTAACTAAACTGAAATGAACATTTTTGTTGATTCAAAGAGCAAAAAAGACAATATAAATATTAGATTAAAAACTTAAAGTAAATTCAGAAATTAATGAATGCAAAAGTAAATAAAACATAAATACTAAACCTAAAATAAAAAAATATAAATTAGAAATGAATAATGTAATAAGTAATAAATCATTATTTTAATTTAGTTTTTTTAAATAATCCATAAAAAAATAAACTAATAAAAAAAATCCAAAAACATATACAATTACTAAAACTTAAACATAAAAACAGAAAATATAAAAATAAAAGTCAAAAGAGTCCTGCAGTCTTGATATCAAAATTCGCCATAGGATTTTCCTATGAGTTTTATAATGGTATTTTTTTTATTTATGACTGTGGTAAATATAAATTGATGATACCTGGGCTTTTTACAGTCACAGCTGCAGCACTCAAACTATTATATTCAAAATATTAATAACTAGAAAATGAGTATAGAAATAATACTAAAATAACTGTGTGGTGCACTCACAAATTAGTCAAAGCAAATCTTACCCCAGTAATGAGAGGGTCCTGACAGCGGATGTGCGACCCCAGGAATCCCAGCATACCCCACTGCTTCCTCCCACAGCTGATGGGGCAGAGGTGGAGGCACCTCCAGTTCCTCTAAAGCCCCTGCCTCCACCTGGGGCTGCTCATTTGGTGGCCCCACTGGCTCTTCTTGTGGCTCCGCCTCTGCCTGCCCTACAACAGCCAATTGGGATGCTGGACTGGGCGGGTCCTGAGGCGTCTCGGGGGGCGTGGTCTGTATGCAAAGAGCAGCATTGGGAGTCAGTCCCAGAGACCAGAGGGAACAGGTTAGCTCAGCTTCCCCAAAACGCTTTCGAGGAAACCCTTGCAGGAGGGAGAAAGCAGGTAGCGAAGGATGGCGGCCTGCAATGTATTGGACGACGTGACTTAAGAGAGTGTCTGCAGGAAAACGTTCACGCATCGATTCCCCAGAGGGAAGACGAATCTATGACACAAACAAAACAAATAGGTGAAACAACTTCATGTGAAATAATGCCAAGAGCAGTTGTTAGAAAGCAGAGGAGAAACAGATGTGATCTCGCACCATGAGGATGCATTGGTTGTCCGCGCTGGTCTCCACACGTCCGCCCAGTCTCTGGCCCTGTCCACTGGATGGAGAGTTCTCGGCCGAGGCTTCGGTTTGGACCTTCTCCTGCTGACTGCGCCGGTCCTCTGCTATCCTCTTCAATACCAACTCACGCTCCTGATCAAAGGACAAACCGTTAATCCACTGAAAACCACAAATGATCTTGAAGAGTATGAAACGGTGACAGCTGATGGAGCAAAAACACAGATTGCACCAAAAAGAGGGTGAAACAAATCTTTCTGATAGTTTGAGGTTGTTTTCAAATTGTGACTAGCATAATATACAATATTATAATAATTATAAATATTAAAATATATACATATGTTTAGTTTTTTCTTTTTCAGCTATTAAAAAAATATATATATAAATATATTTTATTATTATTACAAGTTTGTTATCTTCATATATATATATATAAAGATGACAAACTTATAATAAATACTAAAATAAGAAAATATTAAATAAATACAAATCTAAATAAACAAAAATAAATAAGTAAAATGTAACTAAATATAGTTTAAATATAGTAATTCAATTACTATAAAATAAATATTAAGCAACAAAGAGTAATATGTAATTATTTACTTTCATCATTATACAACTAAAACTATTGAAATAATTTTTGTTAATTCAGGTAAAGCTGAGAATAAAATCTAAATATTAGATGAAAAACTTATACTAATCAGAAATTAATAAATACAAATAAATATATATATATATATAAACTAAATAAAAAACTAAATCTAAAACTAAATGGAACTAAACCAAAATAAAAAATAAATTATAAAAACAAATTAACTTAAATATCAATAAATAATAATAAAATATTTAATTTTGTAAAATAAACTAAAAATGATATATATATATTATATAGAGAGAGAGAGAGAGATAGAGAGAGAGAGAGAGAGAGAGAGAGAGAGAGAGCTATCACGTTCATTAATTATGTTTTAAAGTATTTTTCTTCTCTCTATATATAGTATAATGTCTTTTAATAGCACAAAAAATAAGACAAAAATAACCAACCTCATTAAACAGCTATTGGTCATAAATTTAGTTGTATTTAAAAGAACAGGTTTTGTGTCCACAGAAGAAATCATGGAATGACGTGGGCGTGAGTAGATTCATTTTTTGAGTGAACCAACCCTTGCTTATGGAGCTTTATCATAAGAACATGAACCCTTTCACTGATTCACCTGTTTCTTGTGTCTCCTTTCTGCCCGCGCCTCTTGAGCCACGCGCTGCCTCTGCTGCTCGTGGAAATTACTCTTATCCTGCTTGATCCGTGTTTCCAGGGGTGGATGCTCTTTTGCCGTGGGAGCGTTCTCGGAAGGAGGTGCCAAGACCAATGAAGGACCTGAAAGCAGAAAATTCTTCTGTATTGCATAACACTTCAGATTCCAGTATGAACATCCTTCTAATGATCTGCAGCACACTAAGCACACAATCACATGACCTGTGAGTCACATGCTAGTTTATTTTTAAAGTGAATCTCCTTCCCAGAAGAATGTTAACCCTCTTGTGAAAGAAGTCTGTGTCATTCAAATGAGTAAATGAACACACTGTGCTGTTTGTACCTGTTGCTTCAGACTGGGAGTTGTTGTTAGTGCTGAGCGCATCTTTGGGAGGGTTGAACGCAGAAAACGCCGTCTCTACTGGACCTGACGGCTGCTTGACTAGTTTATGCCGTGGACTCCCACCCTGCAAAAGCCTTCACAGCAAATGTGAGAATAAATGAGAGGGCTGGTGCTTAATAATCAAACACAATGCTGTATAATAACACTTTCAATATTCCCAAAAGCCATTGTATATAATCAGACAGGTTTATGACTAGCCTACGCTTTTCATAACTGGTCACACTTGTTTCTCTAGGGAAAAGTCAAGAATAATTTATAAAAGCTTATTTTATTATTTTCATCCATAAAAACATTTACCATTCAGCCGCATCTGGTACAGAGAAGAACCCGGCCTGCATCGCCGCCTGTATCTGATCTTCACTGAAGCCCATCTCAGTGAGGGTGCTGATGAACCCCCCTACGGTCTAGAAAACACCACAACAATCTGAGCTCCAATGCAAAGGTATTCTTAGGCATACCAAAACATTTAGTACCTCATGTACTACTCAAAGGTCTTGACACACTGAAATTTGTTTCTCATCATCTTAAAAACCTCTTAAAGCTCGTTGCTTAAAATTTGCTTTGTAGACAGACACACATTGAGTCCAGAGGAAGGAGACTTTGCTTAAATAAGATAATTTGATTTCACATTTTGGTGATGATATTCCCATACTTCCATTTATGTTATTTAATGAATAGACAACTAAACATTTATTTAAATGGATGAATTTAATTAATAATAATAATAGTAATACTAATTCTATATAGAAATACTAATATATATATATATATATATATACACACATACATACATACATATACACATATATACATACATACCGGCCACTTTATTAGGTACACTTGTTCAATTGCTTGGTAACACAAATTGCTAATCAGCCAATCACATGGCAGCAACTCAATGCATTTAGGCATCTAGATGTGGTGAAGACGACTTGCTGAAGTTCAAACCGAGCATCAGAACGGGGAAGAAAGGGATTTAAGTGACTTTGAACGTGGAATGGTTGTTGGTGCCAGACGGGCTGGTCTGAGTATTTCAAAAACTGCTGATCTACTGGGATTTTCACACACAACCATCTCTAGGGTTTACAGAGAATGGTCCGAAAAAGAGAAAATATCCAGTGAGCGGCAGTTGTGTGGACGAAAATGCCTTGTTGATGTCAGAGGTCAGAGGAGAATGGACAGACTGGTTAGAGATGATGTAAAGGCAACAGTAACTCAAATAACCCCTTGTTACAAGGTATGCAGAATACCATCTCTGAACACACAACACGTCGAACCCTGAAGCAGATGAGCTCCAGCAGCAGAAGACCACACCGGGTGCCGCTCCTGTCAGCTAAGAACAGGACACGGAGGCTACAATTCACACAGGCTCACCAAAATTGGACAATAGAAGATTGGAAAAACGTTTTCTGGTCTGATGAGTCTTGATTTCTGCTGCGACATTCAGATGGTAGGGTCAGAATTTGGCGTAAAGAACATGAAAGTATGGATCCATCCTGTCTTGTCTCAAGGGTGCTGGTGGTGGTGTAATGGTGTGGGGGATATTTTCTTGGCACACTTTGGGCACTTAGTACCAATTGAGCATTGTTTAAACGCCACAGCCTACCTGAGTATTTTTGCTGACCATGTCCATTCCTTTATGACTAGTGTACCCATCTTCTGATGTACTTCCAGCAGGATAATGCACCATGTCACAAAGCTCAAATCATCTCAGACTGGTTTCTTGAACATGACAATGAGTTCACTTTACTCAAATGGCCTCCACTGTCACCAGATCTCAATCCAATAGAGCATCTTTGGGATGTGGTGGAACGGGAGATTCACATCATGGATGTGCAGCCGACAAATCTGCAGCAACTGCGTGATGCTATCATGTCAATATGGACCAAAATCTCAGAGGAATGTTTCCAACACCTTAGGGATGGGCGATATATGTCATGCGATATGCATGCGCATCTCGTCAGTAAAGCCGGTTCCTTGATCACCTGTTTTCAAATGGAGCGGTATTTAATACACGGAGCCGTAAATCACAGACAAGCTACGCAATATCGCGTTCATATCGAAGGTGATATATCAGTCGATATATTGCGTAGCTTGTCTGTGAACTACGGCTCCGTGTATTAAATACCGCTCCATTTGAAAACAGGTGATGGAGATTTAGCGCTAATCAAGGAACCGGCTTTACTGACGAGATGCGCATGCATATCGCATGCAATATATCGCCCATCCCTACAACACCTTGTTGAATCTACGCCATGAAGAATTAAGGCACTTCTGAAGACAAAAGGGGGTCCAACCCGGTACTAGCAAGGTGTACATAATAAAGTGGCCAGTGAGTGTATATAGTTAGAATTTTTATATCATTGATTAATTAAATGTATTATTATATATATTTTTTGTATAAATGTATTAAACACATATACACATATATATATATATATACACACACACACACACACACACACACACACACACACACACACACAGGTGCATTCTTTTTGCATTTTTTTGGTAACTTATTTCAAAAATTTAAAATTAATATATTTTAGATTCCTTACATGTAAAATAAAACATTTGAAAAGTTTTTTGTTTTAATTAGAGCTTACAGCTCATGAAAGTCAAAAATCAGTATCTCAAAATATTATAATATTTCCTACGATCAATCAAAAAAAGGATTTGCAAAACAGAAAAGTTCAAGTTCTTTAAAGTATGTTCATTTATGCACTCAATACTTGGTCAGGGCTCCTTCAGCACAAACTCCAGCATCAGTGAGGTGTGGCATGGGAGAGATCAGCCTATGGCACTGCTGAGGCGCTATTGACTTTGGACCACTGAGCAACAGTCCAGTTCTTTTTCTCCTTAGTCCAGGTAAGACACTTCTGACGTTGTCTCTGGCTCAGAAGTGCCTTGGTAGCTCTTTTCCTGAAGATGTCTGAGCGTGGTGACTCTTGATGCACTGACTCCAGCTTCAGTTCACTCCTTGTGAAGCTCTCTTAAGTGTTTGAATCTGCTTTTCTTGACAGTATTCTCAAGCTTGCGGTCATCCCTGTTGCTTGTGTGCCCTTTCCTACCCAAATTCTTCCTTCCAGTCAACTTTGCATTTAATATGCTTTGATACAGCACACCCCTTTCAGTAATAACCCTCTGTGACTTACCCTCTTTGTGGAGGGCGTCAATGTTTGTCTTCTGGATCATTGCCAAGTCAGCAGTCTTCCCCATTATTGTGGTTTCAAAGAACAAGAGATACCCACAATTTATACTGTAGGGATGGTCATTTATTGAAACTCAAATGTAAATATTCTAATATTTTGAGATACTGGATTCTTGACTTTCATGAGCTGTAAGCTCTAATCATCAAAATTAAAACAAAAACACATTTGAAATGTTTTACTTTACATGTAATGAATCTAAAAATACATGAAAGTTTCACTTTTTGAAAAAAGTTACAAAAAATATAAAGTTTTCACGATATTCTAATTTTTTTAGATAAACTTCTTATTTATTATTACTTAATATTTAATATAAAAATTACTCTTCGTATGATTCATTGTACTTCCTATGTGTGTTATTTCAAATATTTAATGACTTTACTATCCTTATGAGGTTACAAAAGCTGCAAGAAGGGAAGGGCTACAAGAGCATGCATTAGTTCACATTTACGTATGATTCATTTCCTTATTATTTTTATTTCAATATAACCATGTTGCCCACTGCAAGTAGGCCATGTCAATTCAGTTTTAACGGTCTGAAGAACACTCAAAACACTTAAAAAGGTGAATTATTTATATTATTCGATTGCATCTGATATCATTCTATATGTATTTGACACCGCAATAAACATGCATGTAAAATCACTCATTGTGTGCAATGAAGATATCAAGGGGCTTTCCTTCTGACTTAGGCCTACTGTACATTTCCTTGTAATCTTAAAGAGTTACAATAACAATGACTGTATAACTAAAAGCTTCACGAGGCAATAATACAAGGTTGTGCATTATTCTGTACTATAGAAACTTAATGCACTTGTCAGTTTATCATGTTTTATAAATGTCGGCAGGCTAATATAGCAATGCAATAAGCTTTATAAAAACAAAATTAAGGCCGATTCTGATTAACCATAATCGCTTACCGCTGTGGAGTCCATAACTGTATTTAATATCCTCAAAGATACTGGATATATGGGTTTGTTGTCACTTTGCAGAAGATGTTTATTGATTGTCCGCACAGTAGAATGGTGATCGCTTACGTCACGTGTGCTCTTCCGTCCGGTGTGTTTGCTTGACTCTGATTGGATGACTGACAGATGGAAACGCCCCTTTAGGACTGTCAATCACAGCTCGTCTGGATATATTTAAAGGAGCAGGCGCATCTCTACCCAGTGGAGTTCATAAACATTACTAAAGCGTTAATTTCAGACGGTCACTTAACGAAACACAATTATAGTTTGTCTACAAAATCATCTAATTTCTGTTGCTGTGGGTTTTGTTTTTTGTTCGGGATGCAATAAGTGTTATTGGCCGGCAGGTGTCATATTTGGTCAATAAGGTCATGTTTGGAACAAAAGGCATGAAACTAAAATGAGTAAAATATAATAATAAAATACGTTTTTTTTCTCTTCTCCAACACATGGTTAGTGAAAGAGGTTCTTTCCTAGGACCTAGGAAGTCAAACTTAATTTTATATGAGCCATTTTATTTTCTATTCATTTCTTGTGGGGTTTGCAACCATTACAATTGTACACTACAATTTGAGTTAGTGATTAAAGTAAGGTGCTTGTAGTTCATAGGTGTTTGTATATAACGTCAACCGAATGCGTGGGATGTGCTATTTTACAATAAACGAATTGTTTTAGTTCTGTCCTGTTAGTTTGTTTACCCGACATGCATTTATTTCAAATGCAGTCATTTTTAAGCATCATGCTTCTTGCTATTAAATCTTGTCAGTGCGCTTTTTTTGGTTGCAAACGTAAAATAAAAAGGTTCGCTTTAGGAAATTATTCAAAATTGGGTTAGATTCATGCATTTTGTATACGTGCATCTCTTTTGACGTGCGCATTCATGCATACGGTGTAGATAAAAGCCTGTTGAACCTTTTTTTTCCCTGTAAAGGGAAGGAGTTTCCCAGTGGAAATGAGTATGACACGCACGCGCGCGTCAGATGTGGCTCATCATCAGTGAGGAGGGGAGATCGGCTGAGGTAGGACAGATTTTAGGCATGTTTAGTGTTTTAAACACTCAGATACGAGCAAACTGTGAGCAACATCAGAGATTCTGCTCATATCGGCCACGTATAAAGTGTCCTGGAGCATAAAAAGTGATTTTCTGACTGGATTTCAAGCGCGTCGGCATGTGGGTAAGCGGTTAAGTTAGCTCGCGCTAAGCTCTCTGGTAAAATAACTCCAAACCGGGAAATCTTAAATGAACATGGGCTGAGTTAACGGCGTTCTGTAGTGATGAAGCCGTCTGCTTGTGTCTCGTCTGCTCGTTTGTGTGAGTCGTGGTCTCTGGACCGCTGTCAGACGTGAGTGCACAGATATAATCAGAAAACCCACTGCCACGTGACATCCACGGGGAAATACTCCGCGCGAGAAAAGGAACTAAAGCGGCAAGTCTGCCAGAGACATCGTTTATATATAGTTGTTGAATACAGACACCGTTTATATATAGTCTGGAAATGTTAAATCGATATTTCTCTGTAGGACATAAGTCTGACTCTATCTATCTCTATCTCTATCTCTATCTATCTATCTATATCTGTTTAACTTTTGTCATTTCATTTTATATGTATATATTTGTATCATTTTATATTTTCTCTTTATAAACACATATATAATTGCTAATTTAATAGTTTTAAATACTGTATATATACAATGTGTATTATTATTATTAAACTGTATTGTATGAGATTTCATACTGGAAAGGTAGAATTGTACGTATATTTTTTTCACCTTTTTTCTAATCAAATGTGAATAGGAGTCGTTTATATGTCTCGCTGTGGTGTTCTGAAGTGAAAGGTCAAAGTCCTTGCACTTTTTATTTTTATCAAATGTAAATTCATTTCCCGGTCACATTTTCATGGTTAAATCAGCATTATATGCACTATCAGAGAGAGAAAAATCATTCAATTCTATTTTATATTTTTACATTAACAATGTAAACAATATTCTGTTTATTAAAGCCAAGTATGAATCTCATCAAGTTAGTGTTTTTACGCATTTTACATTTATTCCAAAATAATAACTCAATGCAGTAACAATTTAAACTATATATTTTATTTGCTATTCTTTTTCATAGTTAACGTTTAACTGTTTTCAGATCACTAGTCATCAAAGCTCGGGAAATATTGGTCACAGACACTGAGATGTACTTTGAAATTCACAAACTCCCACAGATCATGTTTTCAAGCCATTTTGATTTGAAATGATAAAGTGGTCATATCTAAGTGTGTGAGAGTTACTTTTTTTAAATTAGTCTTCCAATTAATGCCATTATATTGTTAATTCAGACTGTTTCGCAAACATTGAACACGCGCGAACACACTGTCTTATCTATCTAGCTGTTTTATATACATCTAAAACATGAACACAAATTACATTATTAATAATAAACTATATTAAAGGAAATTTTATACTGTACATTTTAAGAATATTTTTTCCTTTGGTTAAATTATCACAAAAATGGCTTGGAGAATTCATATCAAATTGCACCTAATTTTCTGTCTTTTTTTTTGGTCACGTCAGACGAATCCTCATCGATCATTTGTTCATAAACCTCGAATCTTTAAGCTGTTGTGGTTGGTGTGCGCTTGCTTCCAGAGGTCAGCTGGATTTAGGTCAGATCAGTGTTGGAACGCCATCAAGGAGTCAGACTCGGTGCAACCAGTACTTGCAAGCTTTAAATTGGCAACTTTGCCTTTGCTTTTGTAGTGTGGTTATTAAGGCATAACGCCAGAGGCCAGCAAATAAATCTGTGCAGATTACAGCGAAGAAAGACTTATCTTTGTAGTTCTTTCTCTATCTGTGCTACCAGAGCATGACTGATGTCTCAACATCCTTTAATAATACACTGAAGATAGAATGCCATTTGCAAATTTTGAACTGCTAATGTATATAATTCATGTTTTTTTTAAACAGGTTGACATTATTAGCAAAAGATGCAGTTATTTATTAAATCAGTTTGATTTTTCTTATAAGACCGTTTTCATCAGATTTACCTCCTGCCGATTGGTTTTACAAACTAAAAAAACTAGCAATGATATAATAAAATAAGCTTTATTCCTGCTTGCATTCCAATGCAGATCAACTGTAAGCTAGTTTCTTTTGCCCTCCTGGAAAAAAATACAAATATCGCAGGCTCCTACTATTTCCCTACGGGGTTAAGGTTATTTTCAAAATTCTTGCGTTGCACTTTCATAACCATAATTGTCTGCCCAGCTGGTGATGCTAATCAGCTGAAAAACATTAAGCTGTTGTTCTCACGTAGACCACGATATTACAAATCTGACACGGCTATTTTGCGAATAGGTCTGCCTTGTGACCCAACACTTGTTCAGGGGCTCCTGTGTGGTTTATACAGTGCTGTATTTCCCAGGATATGAGTTACTGTATTCACGTTGTCGTGAGCCGGGTCGATATTTCATTGTGATTGTTTGTTTTGGTGTGACTCAAGGTATGAATGACAGTGTTCCTCTGGTCAGGACTTGCTTTGTTGGGTTTGTTCGCTGCTGTCATATTACAAAGACGTGATTGTCCGCTCCAAGTTAAACAGAAAGAGTGTGAGAACTCAGACGGAGCTTTTGTGTGTTCGTAACCTGAGTCTGCGAAACCCCTGCTGACCGGTGTGCAGGGAAAAACACCTTTGAACAGCTGTCCCAGGGCTGTTTAGTCTTGAAGTGATAATTAAATAAGCTTCGTTTGAGTTTCACCTGTCGTTTCTCTCGTGCACAGAATCAGAATCGTTCATACATTTTTGTTTTTGTAGTGCAACACTTGCATCTTGCATTTTGCATTTGTTATATGAAGCTGTAAAATCATGCAGAATTGAAAAAAAATGCAAATCAGTTAAATTGCAGTTGAACTAAAATGTAAATTCAGTCATTTACTCGCCCTTCATGGAACACAAAAGAGAGCATGTGATGTCTGATTTCCATGAAATTACAATGAACTGGACTGAAGCCTTCAAGCTTCAACAATGACATGAAAGAATCATTAAAATAGTTCACATGAATCAATGTTTCAGGTCTTTTAAAGCCTATATGTATTTTTTGATGAACAGGTGGAAATATTAGCCAATTTTCACTGAACATTTTCTTTCCAGCAAGCGTTTAACTGCTGCAACCGCTTCGAGTTCAACCAGATCCATGATTCAGATTCATAAACGAATCACTCAGTTTGATTCTGTGAACTGGATCAACCAATTCACAGGTTACATAGTCAAAAATAAATAAATACAAATAATTCGTTCACACAGCTGACATTGCTACTTCTATTGATATCAAATTATTTTGTGAATTCCAGTGTCCCAAAGCATTGCAGATGGCTTCATAAGAACTGGTTGTACTGTACTTTTTTATATTGTACTTTCAGTCCCTGTTTTTTTAAAGCATCTAAATGTTTTTTCTCTCGTTATCTTCAATTGATAACAGGGTTAATGAAAACTGAGTGTATTAGGCCTATTTAATATTTTCTTAAAATTCATAATAAACATTTGACAGTGTTATTTTAGTATCATTGATATGATTAGATTGTATTTTTATTTTGCTTCCTCTTAAAGTTTTAGAAAATGTGTGTGCCCCCCCCCCCCACACACACACACATTTAAAATGCATTTATTTAAATGAAAATGATAAATGTTGCCATGGTGGCTGAAATAAAATGCTTTTTTATGTTTTATTTTATTTCAACTAATGCTCTGTTCATTGACCAAGCAGCCACAATTATTAGCTTTAGAATCACTAAATATCCACTGATATATCAGTCACTAGTGCATAATATTTTTCCTATGTATCCTGGGAATGAATTGAGGGTGTATCAGGTGTCTTTTAAACGATAAGGCTAATTGTGAGGCGTTACACCAGTGCTTTGTTTATTTTCGATCTCATGTTCCACTCAATTGAAAACTGAGCCCTCAGGAAACAACTTAGGATCGTAACTACTTACAGAAGTTCGTAACTCTCATAAGTTCACCCAGGTGCTGCGTTCGCGAGGCTTGCGACGGCATTGTTTTGATTACAGCTGGGTCACGATTCACTGCGCTGCAAAGTCTGTTGAAAGTTTACAAAGTGTGTGTGCCAAAACGGTTGCATCGAGCCGTTGTTTGTTGTTACTACATTGAGCGTGCATCTGTTTCTAGCCTTTCTCAAGTAGTGAAACCCAAACGAATTCATGCGTTTGCCATAATCTCTTTGTTTCTGGAAGCAATAAAGCATATTTTGCAATTCAGTTTTTTTGTTTAAGCCACGTTCCCAGTGTTAGTGGTTTATCAGTTTGTGGCTATGGAGATGTTACTTATTTCCAATGTAGAACTTTACACTGTTGTGCCAAAGTGGAGTCTAGCCAAGTACCAGGCTGCTGTGAAATCTGGTTACGGAGAACTGCGAACCATGACTGTGGCATTGGACAGTCAACTGTGAGAGTGAATTCACTGGATTTGTTTGCAGTTTTGAATAGCCACTGAGAAATACACTAATATTCTTCCATTATTTGTGGATTTAGATGTTGTCGCCTCTGTGACGCATGCCAATGAGCGTATATGCAATAGGTCTTCTTCATTTGCAATGTTTTGACACTCGTCTGCGTTTGCTTAAACGGACTTCCCTGTTTATCACGACCAGAGCAGTTTGCTGACAATGAAAAGTTAATGTGACAGGAAGACCGTGAAGGATGTGCTGTTTTCAGCAGGTTTTTACTCATTTTGTTGCTGAATTGTGGGTTTGTTTTTACTACCAGATCTTTAAATTTGTCAAATCTTTTGTTTTGCGAGGAAATTGCATAACCTGTGCGATGCAGACATGCAAGACAACTGAAAAGCCAAAGAACTCATCTAATGAGTGGTCAGCATCTAATTGAAACTCAGGTGTGCAAAATGATACAGTGTGTTTACTTCATCTTGAGCATCTGATGCATGTGATTGAAATATTAAATCACATGCTTTGTTTTTATGTTGTCCCATTCATCAGTATCGTTTACAGATGTCATACTACACACCTCACAAACTTTGGCACATCCATTCATTAGTTCTTCCTCTGAGGTGCTAATTGTAGCGGTCTGGGAACTTGTAAACAAGACTCTCTGTGGCCTGATAAAATCCCATGCACCCTGAGTCTTGGAAAGTATGTAGCAGCCAGCCAATCAGATTGCGATTGCTGTTTTTGTATGTAATGTCCTTCTGAGATCAGGCTTCCCCTGCCATTTATGTCTCTACACAATTCTCAGTTATGTTATTTGATTGATGCACATATAAAGCTTTTACTCTATTGCTGTGCTCGATTCATTTTTCTCAGTTACTTGAACTTTTGGCATAGCTTCATTTAAACTTCAAGTTTCTTTTTTTTACTTAATATAGTCGTAACTTTTGGTGCATAGCGGTATAATAACGGTTAATAACATGTAGTATACACTATACTTATAGTCTTGAATATAGATAAATTTGGATATGCATAGAATATCGGATATATCTTGCGGAAGATACATGTAGCGGAGCTACTTCTCTGTGTTTATGATTTAGCTATACTTCTGCGCAAAACTATAACAAATAGGTGAATTAAGTTATCTGCAGATTAATCATTTAGTAATTTAGTACATTTTGAACACAAAAGAAGTTATGGACTGCAGCTTTAATGAAAATAACATTTTGGCCATTTTTTTGGTTCATGGCCATAACGTGAACACAATTATTGGCTAATCATTATCAGCCAGAATTTCCATTTCTGTGCATCCCTATTTTTATTTGTATGTTGTGTACTATTAAGTCACTATGATGGATCAGTAGGGGTATTCTAGTAGAAATTAGTGTGATTGTTGCTCAAGACGTTTCCGTACTCGCTCATCCTAGCTGTGGACTGATAGTTGAGATTCCTGGACATCTGAACTCACCCGATGCTGTGGGAGTCACAGCACTAATGTTGTGAATGGAGACCGCTCTGTTTGTCATGCTGATGGTATGACAATCTTGATAATGACGTTAACTAACATTTATAATGACACAGTCTTTTACACTTTAGGAGTGGTATTCACCGGAATCATTGAGGAATTCTCGTTTAGTCTGGTTTTGTATGGTCTTGTGCATAAAACCCTGTGGTACCACTATAACATTGTGCCGAAAGGCATTGACATCTTGGCCTTAAACCATACACTCAAAGAGGTCACTGAGCAGTCCAAGTGCCTCGGTTCCTGAAGCTTTTTTGAGATTTAGGAAAACCCCATGCTTTGAAGCAAACTAAAGTTTATAATTCCATGCGGCTGGTCTTTTAGGCTGATCCAAGACCATGTGACTCCTGACACATACTCATGCTGCTACACACACACACACGTGCATTTTACACACACTTGGCTGTTGGTTCAAACAAATACTTGCAACTTCAAACAGGGCTTGAGTTTCAGGTTTTAGATGTTTTGTGCACATGTGCCCATGTATCCACCGATATTAAGCCCTAAAGTTACTTATTTTCTTATAATCTTTTTTGGGTGAATTGTTAGGGTGTACTGCATTATTAAAATCAAAAAGCAAGTTTACAAAAATAATAATAATAGAAATATTTGATCTTATTATTACTATTTATCAATATCACGAGTAATAATAATGCAAAATGTTAAATTCTAATGATTAAGTTATTGTCAAAAGCAGAAATAAAACAATAAATAAAAATCTGTTTTCGGTTGTCAGTTGTATTTTCACTTTAATAATTATTTTTAATATTAATACCAACAACAAAATTGATAATATCATCATAATAATGATTATTACATTACTAGTCATAATTTTTCAATTATATTAGTAACAATAATAATTATTGTAATACTTTAATTATTTTATCACATTATATTATTAATCATTGTTATCATCATGCATAATGATGATGTAAAAAGTAATGATTAATAAATATTATGTAATTATTTGTAATAATTATAAATTTTTGTCATTTGTTCTATATATTAGTTATTAGACAGACATTTAAAAAAGTCCTCACTCTAGTAAACAAACAATTTAACAACTTTAGCAAGTGTTACACAAGAATATCAAAAAGCCTGTTAAGTCATTGGTAAATAAATGAAGCTCCTGTAATTGGTTTTTAAGAATCTTTTTTGTTTATGCTGTCGGTGCTGTTTACTTCGTCCATCATAAGGTGATGTAAGGATAGAATGATGTCTTACAGGTGTCCTTGTCATGGTTAACGTTTCCTCACATTACACAGTTACTGTAAAAATGTCTTTATTAGTCATTTAAAATACAGAGGGGTATGAGGTGTGTGTGTGATGTGTGTGTGTGTGTGTGTGCGTGTGTGTGCGTGTCATAGCTGACTCACTGCTGAGCAGCGGTCACATGGCCGGCTGTCAGGGGTCTAGGGGAGGAAACCTAATCCAGCGGAGGAAGCGATTCACCCATCAGTGCTGGTGTTTGAGTGTGTGAGGGAAACTGCAGATATACAGTGCTTTAAAAGCTCTCACTCTGCTCTCTAACTGTGTGTGTGTGTGTGTCTCTCTCTCTCTCTCTCTCTCTCGCTGACGTTCTGTACACAGTGGCTGTTGGCTTTACACTAAGATGTCAGCGGCAGCTTCTCTGCAGTGAGCACATTGAGGTAAGTTAGTGTTTTTGCATTATGTTTAACTAACATTTTTTGAAACCTGCATTTAAACATGCAAATGAGATGCTATTTAATTTACTATTTTTACATGGTTTACCAGTTGCTATTTTATTAATTGGTGGCTATTCAATCACCAATTCAGTTGAACCAACAGAATTTAGTTTTGGATAAAACATTTGTACATAACATTTTATTAGAGTATTAAAAAAGACAAGGATGTGGTTTAGTAATTACTAGTTTAACTACAAATTGTATCTTTTTTTGTGACAATGAAATTTTGCATATAACGTACATAATGTTTAATGTATGTATGCTTTTACATTTTTCAATGAATATTACTTTTTTTCTACATTATGTGTTTAGATGCAACGTACCAAATTGTTTTATCATTTTCCATTTTAATTGACTATTTAATTTTTTTAACAATTGATGGTCGTTTAATCATCCGCTCAAGAGTGTCTAAAAATGATAAAGATCTGGTTTGGTAACTTTAAAATCACTGTTTATTAGTTTTATGAAATTTGGTATAAGCGTACATAATGTTCAATGCGTTTTTATTTTGTCATTAATCTAATAATTTTTTCTAAGCGATGTGTTTGTATCAACATAACAGAAAGTACGATTAATTTATAACTTGGCATCTAGAAGTGAAATTCAAATAGTCAGCATATAATGACGGATCACTAGACTTTGCAAAGTCAACAGTGAAAAGTCCACTGGTTTACTGATATCACCCAGTCATCATTTAGTCTGTGCTTTTAATTTCCCCTCAAGTAACTCTTGAATTGAATGAGCGTTAATGATCTAATGAATCAAATGATCAACGGACATGGTCTGTGTGTTTGTATGTAGAGGTCAGAGGCTGTGTGGCGTGTCTTGTGAGTTTGATAAAGTCATTAAACATCGCTAATCTCACATCTTCAATGTCCAGCACTGTGCTGTATTTCAACAATAAGTTGAAATGAAAAAAATGACTTGATTTTTGTCCAAAATAACCAAGTATGGTTTTGTAGATGCTAGTGCTTTACTGATATTTGGTACAGTCACACAAGTTACTGCTAGCTTTTGCTACAAGTATATAATAGGCATGGTTCACAATGGTCGACTAATTGACTAGTCATCCAACAGCTGTTGTTGTTAGTGAGGTTGACTAGTTATGCATACACTCAGATGAACCTCTTCAGCTAATAAGCTCAAGCATCATGCCACAATCTGCTGCATCATGTAAAAAATTATTCAACTTTTCCAAACACGTCTAATTTTTCCATTTCATTGTGCAGTGTTTTTTTTTATGCAACAAAGCATCTTAAAAAAATAAACGCCCAAGCATTTTTTTTTTTACATTCCTTGTAATTTAATAAATGAAAAGATTCAAAAGTGCAAGTAGGTTCACAATTAGAAACATCTGATTGGCTTTTGCTATGAACTTGTGACTATTTGAGTTAATCATTTATACTTCGGAAAAACAACATAAAAATACATTAAACAGTCCCATAGACTTCCATTCTTTCTAAGTACATTTCAAGTTTTGGTTTTATTTTTGTTAATATAATTTTTTACAAACTTGATCATGAACACCCAAGTTTATAGCTCACGTATCAATGCTTTGAACCTGCAACCTTTCGGTTTCCAGCCCAGATCTTTAATCACTAGGCCACACCATATAATGCTGGACCCAAACCAGTTTTTGGACATCTTCTGTAAGAGGTTTAAACTCCCAAACATGTCTTTCATGTGGATGAGCCGTTGGTCACTAGTAAACTAGGAATGCTATATTTGCAGTGCTACTCAGTCATTGAGCGTTGTATATTTTTACAGTGAGGTTTCCGCATCGTGATTTGAATGTCTATTTGCAGAATGGCATCTTTATTGGCCGCCTTTGTCTGAAATTATATTTTATAGAGCTACTTGAATATAATCCAATAAGCCTGTTTGCCTTTCACAAAAGCAAAATGATTTTCCCAACAGAGAATGCTTGATCCTGAGCTCTGTTTAAAACGATAACCTTAACTTAGATTACTTAAGTTAAATCTACAAGTTACATGTACAGTGGCTCGTATTGCATACCTGTCTGACAAGAAATGAGTTGTATTTGATCCCACTGTCTTTATTCTTGTCAAGCTGGACCATGTCCACCAAGTGCTAATGCTTTGAATTTCAAAGGATAAAGTCCTTTATCTTTACATTCAAGGTGTACAAAACCAAAGGTGATATGGCAAGTATGTGGTAGACAAAAACCGTTGTTTGAAGTGGTTACCAAGTTGACCTCTGGAGGAAACGGAGAGGGAAATGGAAGCAACAACAACAACAAGAATCCTTTATTAATGAACAAGAAAATATGCAGCTATGTTCTTAGTAAAACTGTGTTTTTCAGCATAAAGGTGAAGTTTGCACACTATAAATAGAGGTTTATATTGTGCAGATGCACACCTGGTTAAACCAACTTGAGCACTGGAGGTTGTGTTTGATCGACAACATCACAACAGCAAGCTGAAGATCATAGAAGAGGGATTGTCTTATATTTCATTGTGCAATTGTAGATACTTCCTGTTTTAAAAGCACTTCCTTTTTTAAACAAAGAAACTTAAGTTTACATTTCCCAATTAAAATATTAAAATACCCATTTGAAAACAGTCAGTTTTTGTTGAATTGCATTTGGCGATGCCTAAAATGTGCTTGTTTTTCATCTTCAGTTTTATTTAAATAAGATACATTTTCTGATCACAAAAGTGTAATTTCCAACATTTAATAGCAAATGTGCTTCATTGATCATTCGGATATTTGGTATCAGAATATATGCAATGAGATGACTTGAGCTTCCACAATTTGTGAAATTATAATTTTTATCGCTGTTATAAAATATCTTACATCGTTAGTTTAGCATCCTGATGCAAATATTTCCACATCGTGATGTAGACATGTGGGGGCGTGTTTGAATGAGCCGGAGAACTTGAAATCGCATCATATGACCGCTTTAAAAGGCGATTTTTCTCAATATTTTGATTTCTTTTTGCACTCTTCAGGTTACAGATTTTTAAATAGTTGTAGGCCTATCTCAGCCAAACATTGTCCTATCCTAACAAACCATACATAAATGGAAAGCTTATTTATTCAGCATTCAGATAATGTATAAATCTACATTTTTTTAAAAACCCTTATGACTGGTTTTGTGCTCCAGGTTCACATCTATTTTTGAGTGAATCCATTTTCTCTGTCAAATATCTCAAAGTATCATACATTTTATGAAATGTGGACATGTAGTGTATAACTTTATATCCCAAAATGTTGATTAATGTGCCTCTCCCAGAGCTGTTGAATCATGCAGTTGATAAACTCAACTGGTCCGAAACAACTGCTGGAATTATTGACCTTCCAACGCATTGATGTAACCGTACAGAGAAATATCTCAAATGAACATCTAAAAAAAGACATTGCAACATCACAATATAGCACGCTCTATATTTAGAAAACTCTTAAAGATAGCGTGACCACGTTGAACTCTGTTGCAAGATGAATATGAAATAAGAGGATTTCTGTTTATGAGGTGCGGTTTGAACTTGGTATTGTTGCAGTGATGTCATCAGAGTTGAGTAACTGGGCAGGTCCCACAAATGAACACACTCCTGTCATATAAGAGTCGACTGCGTCAACTTTACCATAGTTTTGCTCTTCCTGTAGGCCATGTTCTTCTTTAGGTAAGGTCAAGTTATTTTGTGTTTACTTTTATCATCACTTACTTGGATTCGTTCAGAAATCTTTTGATGATAATGCTCATTAGTCATTATATCCAGCATATTTTTGATTTACTTTTATGAAATGTTACAGATGTTTCTCACAATAAAAAGGGTAATTTTGATTGTAATATATGTTCAGTCTTTTAAAAACACATGGGATGATGTTCGTATTGAGGTCTAATAAGACCATGGTAGAACTTTTACACGTCTAATGCAAGACCTCAACTTTGAGCATCATGTTGTTTGGGATGTTTCTCTTCAACAGGAAATGGATCCGGATGGCTAAAGGTTAAATGGCTCCATATTTTGAGAGGTTTTGCCACAAAAGCTCTTATTGCGATAGATCTTAGATCCACAATTCAGCTATGGGGAACTCTTAGATGAATCAACAAAAGAAAGGCTTGAAAAAGGAGTGTTGACGTCCTTGAATGTTCTAGTTAGAGGTCAAACCTCAACTCAACAATCAAAGAAATGTGTTTTAGCACCGACTACTGCATCAAACCAAAGGTTACTTCCACAAAGTACTATAGTTATTAGCAGTTAAAGGGGTTGTTTTTCTATTAAAAATTAGTTACTTGTGATTATTAAAGGTAGTATATTTTCTTGGTAACCCTTTACAATAAGGTCTCATTATTAAATCCATGAACTATTAGCAGTACATGTTACAGCCTTTATTCATATATGTTAATGTTATTAATAAAACGTACTTTAGTTATTAGTGTACATTAACTAATATTAAATTATACATTTGATTTCAAAAAGTTTTAGTCAGTATTGAAATTAAGAGGCTGTAGAAGTATTGTTTATTGTAAATTCTAATGTTAACATGAAACGTTACTTAGTGTTATTATATTTAGTGACGCTATCAGTCTTGAACTGTTGTGATCTTTGAATGGCATTCAGTTAAATGAATGATAGTTGAGCATATCTTTATCTACTGTTACATCGCATCCAATATTTTATGGTTGTTTTCATGCACCAGATAAAGTTGCTACTGTAGGGACACACGGATAAGAATCTGTCCCTACAGTAGCAACTTTATCTGTTTTTTTTATCAGTCTTTGGATACAAGGGGGGCTGTTATGTCGTAGTTTAAGACCATTTACGGCGTAAATGGCACAGCAAATTGTTTAATCGCACTGCAAACTTTTTTTGACTGGTGTAATATAAAGGTTGTAATTAGCAATGAACAGATGATTTAACGTTTCAAACTGTTTACAGGTTATGCTGCCTATAAACTCCTGCTTGAGTCTCAGTGAGAAAGAGAAAGGCTAAAGCCTGTGCCGATCCGATTGTTGTTGAGCGTCTCCGCAGCGTCCTGACGTCAACCATGAGCGACCCCGTGGCTTCAGATGAACTCACCGATGCTGTGGCTTCAGTCGTTCATGACGTAAGTCAACTGCTTTATTGATTTAAAGAGTTGTGCAAATGTTTTTGAAAAGTCTCTTTTGGTCATTTATTTGATCAAAAATACAGAAGAAAAGCAAAACAGAGAAAAAACTAAAACAGGAAAAATATTATATTATAAATTATTATTATTTAGATTGTTGTTGTTATTATTTATAAAAAAATATTTTCTAATTATTATTTTTGTGTTTTTATTTTTTCAGTTTCATTTTTGTATTACAAAATATTAATATGAATTTTCAGCATCATTACTCCAGTCTTCAGTGTCACATGATCCTTCAGAAATCATTCAGATATGCTTATTTGCTGTTCAAGAAACAATAAAAACAGTTTTTGCTGCCTAAAATGTTCAGTTACTATTTTTATACTATATTTTATAATGTATATTAAAATAGAAAACTGTTATTTTAAATTGTTACACTATTTAACATTTTTTGTCAGCAAATACAATGCAGTCTTGGTCAGCATAAGCAACTTAAAAAAAAAAACATTATTCCAAAAATGTGGTTGTAGTGTGTATAATGCAATATATAAATAATTTGTTAATATATTTTCCTTGCAACATATTGTATGACCATGTATTGGTTTACATGATTCTCCAGTAGGATGTATGCAAATGTATTGCAGATTTTGAGGTATATAAAATGTTGGCTAATATAGTTAATTATTAACAACTGATATGTATGCATATACACCAAAATGTAACATTTTAAACAGTAAATTAATTTATTTGCACAATAATTCACTAATTATTAAAACTTTAAGCAGATGGCAAAAATTATTGTATATTTTAAAGGGGTCATATGACGTTGCTAAAAAGAACATTATTTGGTGTAATGCAATGTGTTTACGTGGTTCGTAACACATTATTTTCCACATACTGTACATTATTGCTGCTCCTCTATGCCCCGCCTTTAGCGTAGACTTTTACAAAGCTCATCGTTCTGAGAAGCGAGGCGTGCTCTGATTGGCTAGCTATCCAGTGCGTTGTGATTGGCCGAATACCTCAAGCACGAGATGGAAATGTTACGCCCCTCACCGTATTGTGATGCCCTTTCCCGGCTAGACGAGACTAAAACTACAAAACCCATTAGAAACGAGGCATTTGTCGCATCCAGTGGGGACATAATTACTGATTATAATGACTTATACTGTCTTTTTACACGTCACGTTGCATCGCGCTGCGTAAACATTAACATGTCTGCATTTGTGATCGGAGAAGCAACAAGCACCACTCTACACTGCTCAAAACTCGCGTTTGAATCGTCAGTAGCTGAAACGTACTACAGGCTGTGAGTCAGAAGCGTCAGGCTGTCCTTGCAAAGTTGGAATTGCACCACTTTATTGAAACGGCCTTTGTGCAAGCCGGCAAGCAAGGCTACTCTCCTGCCAGGCTCAGGAAATAGTCCTCCGTAAATTGCGCTGCGCACACTCTAATATTTGGGTTGAACTCTTCTGGAACAGTGTTGTAATATACAACTTAACCACTGATTTCTAGTTGTGTCCTCTTTTGGAAGCCCAAACAAAGTAGTTTTGCTTTCACAATGAAACACAGCGTCTCCACGACATGGTGCCGGTGGCAGCAACAATACTACAGCGAGAACAAAAATCACACCCCCTTTCTTTGCGTAAACATTTGGGCGGTGTTTGGCAAATCACCCCACACAGTGACGTAGACATGTAGGTGCGTGTTTGAATGAGCTGTTTTAGATGGGCATGGTCGAGTCTTAACTTTGATAAAGAAAGAATATCTCTTTGGGTTTGAGACTTTAGTCTTTGAAACTTCAGGGATCTTATCTACACTGTAAAAAGTGATAAGTTGACTTAACTTAAAAAAATGAGGAAATATAATAATTAAAAAAAGAAATTAAATGAACTTGACAATTCACTTAAATTATTATTTTTTATTATTATTTACTTAATAATTTGAAGACAACTTGTTTCCTAATTTTTTTAATTAAGTCAACTTATCACCTTTTACAGTGTATGCATGAACAGCTTGTAACACTCCAAAGAGAAAGGAAAACTTGGAATCGCATCATATGACCCCTTTAATATTACTATAGTACCATGACCTAAAAACCTTGATTAAACCATAGTACTCTTACTGTGTGTAAGTCATGTGTGCACCATCTTTTTATAAATCATTTTCCTTGTTTTCACTCAGTAGTGGCCTCATTCATTACGTTTGTGCTCGTCTTTTACATGTACAAGTATGTATTTTATACTTTGAAAGGAAATAGCATTTAAGATCCAGGCAGACTTCCCAAACAAACCGCTGCGTTGTAATTATCCGTGAGGTCTCTTATGGTCCGGTATCACTGACAGATACTATAAAACTCACTCGGGCAACTCGAGGGGAACTCAAAGACCTTCTCACCCGCAAAATTGACATGTTGTTTTTCTCCTGCGGCTGTTTGCAGTGATATGCAGCAGCTTTCTGTGACTTGAATTGCATCCTCTCCAAACACACGCTCCGCTGAGTCAGCATTCCCAGGGTTATGCCTTTAAAGAGCCAGCTCTCTTTTGACACATGTAGTCTCTTCAGTCTAGTTCTTCTTCACTATTTTGGGCCTGCAGTTCAAATAGTTGTCAATGTGTCTTTTGATTTTTACATGAATAATTTTATTAGCTCTTTTATATCCATATTATGCTGTTTGCAAACAAACTACAGATTTTTAAACTAAAGGTCTAGAAATGTGAAATCAGCATCACCCAGAGTCATTTTGTCTACACTATAGTTCATGGCCTAATGGGTATGAATTTCTCGTTGCTAGTTAGTATAATTCAGAGCTTAACTGGTTAACTGACATTGGCTGGCCTCTTAATGGCAGGCAACTGTTGATCCATAGGTTAATGATCAACCCGCCGACACGACTGCTGGTTTTGGGTGTGTGGACGTGGGGTGTGTTTGGGGGAAGACTAGACAATCAGCGATTGGAGTTCGAACGAGCCCTGGCGTGGTGAAATTGGGCCATTCCATATCCTCTTCCTGCTGCGGTCATGTGACGACAGGTTGCGGAGGAGCCTACGGGTTGTTTGCTCATCTTTTAGAATTGCTTGGAAAACTTTATTATTTTTCTCGTGTTTAGACGTGATAGATAACCAATGGACTTCCTGTACAAGTTAAAGGTGAGTCATTTATGCTGTTTGCAAAGGTTTAAATTAGCTGTAATATTAAACCTTGACCATCTTTATGGTTCACAATGAGGTGTGTTGCATTATAGTCTCTGGCACTCATTATAAAAGCCATTGTTGATGTTTTTGCAATATTTCGTGATCAGATCTTGTAAATCAATCCTTGGCAAACAGTTAAAAGAGGGTTCATTTTGGAAGGCCGAGGACTGGTGGATCTTGCCTCATCGGTCTGAGTAAATATTGAAAAGGGGTGTTTCTACATCTTATCTAGGCCAGTGGTTCCCAAAGCTTTTGAAAGCATGGCACCCCTTCGTAGTGTTTTTTTTTTTTTCACGGCACCCCGACCCAATTAAATTAAACGTACAAGCATAAATACATTAGGGTGACCATTGGGGTGGGTGGGGGAGGTTAAAGTAGCCCGCAAAGTAGCGCAATGCCCATATCCCAAATATCAAAACTCAAACTATGTTATTTCCATACATAAAATACATATTTTACAGTCACCGTCATGCAGATGATCATAAACGCAGCTAAAAGGATTCCTACCAGTGGTCATCCTTCACAAAACTTAACATTAGCACAGTTTTATCATAGGTAGAATACAAAATGTTTCAATACAAGCATTTCAGTCAAATGTAATTTACACAATATTCAAACCTTTAACCCACAGGAGAAAATCAACACGCTGCAACGGTTTAAATGTATCCAAATTCCGTGCAAAAAAATGCGGATTTGGCAACCCAGCATCCAACACGAGCTGCATCCAAAGTGATTTAAATACTCTGCGTATTGATAGCGGCTCCCTGATGCGTGAAAATTGTGTGCAATATTAGAATATTTGCGTGAGCAGGCTGTTCAGAAAGCAGGCGGGAGCGGGATTAAGAAAACTGCACACAATGAATGAATGACAAAAGCCGAATCCTGGACTTTTTAGCCGATTTAGGAATGCCGGCCGGACGCATTTTTTTTTAGGTCCAAAAAGAGGACATGTCCGGGGAAAAGAGGACGTATGATCACCCTAACATACATATATATATATATATAATTAAAACCAGATGAGCAAACAACAAATGAAGCATAAATAGCAGCGTGCATTTATCATGAATGCATCACAATAGACATAGTTTGAGGTGAAAACAACCCATTCAAATGAAGCATCTGTCTTTTACAACTGGCTGACACATTTCAACAGACTGGTTTGAACCATTTACTGTATGTGGGAGTCATTGGAACAAAGCACATTTAAAGATTGATACTTAACTCTTTAAATAATAATAAACCACTCCGATTAAATTTGTTCTTTAGTTATCTCATTTGCTTTGTTCAGACCTGACCTTATAACTTAAAAAAATGAAACTAAAATATGTGCATGGAACTGTGTCGCGGGCATTGTAATGGGATACATGTGCCTGCTTTTGCGAGCTCAGCCTCTTGATACAGGGGCTAAACTGAGGATAGTGCAACGCGTAGATCGTGCTCCACTGACAGGCGCTGCCTTTTTTTGTTTTTCACGTATGCCAGGGATGAGAATGCTAGCTCAGCTCACACAAGTAAGAGGTTGAAAACAGGAACAGCACATTGACGGCACATTCTGAGATAGAAGGGCATTCGTGTCCTGAAATATAATATTGAGCGTGCACCAGCACAAAGGGCGGTGCTGAGCGAAGCAGGCTGGGTGATTCTCTCCTGGGAACAGTCCAATTGGTAGTTAATACATATTTTAAACTTTAAATAAGTATGAAATATATCAGTGTTTTTTCGCTTATTTATTTTAGTTTGGACATGCTCATATGTTGGTGTTTTTATATATGTTTAAATATATGCTGTAAAAGGTCATTATATGGTACGATAGGTCTTTATGCTGTTTAAATTGGAAAAAAGCTGAGATTCTGCGGCACCGCTAGCCAGTTGTCACGGCACCCACTTTGGGAACCTCTAATCTAGGCTCACAAATATGATTAATATCATGCCAGCCAGGGTAACATTGCTATCTTTAGTTTATGCATTGTGTATCTATGTATCTAAAACAGTATTGCATTGTTTTGTTAGAAGTCAATGTCACAACTTAATACATTATTAAAGAACATATCTGAGGTTTTTGTAAAACTATATTTAATATTATTATATTTGTGAAACTGACTACAAACAAACATAAAATACACTGGAATGACATTATTCACATGAAACAAAGAAAGGGTGGAATATTAATGTAGGTACCTACAAAATAAAGTTGGAGCCAAATTTTAAGTAACGGCAAAGTTTGTGAACAACCAAAAGTAATAAATGATTAAATTAATACAATTAATAAAATAAATGTTAAAAGAGGAGTAAGTAAATGAGATTTTAAATATGTATTTATTCAGTCAGTATATTAATTGGCATTTCATTCTTTTTTTCATGCCATTGTCACAGCAGTGTAATATTGCTAGTTTAAGTGGTTAACTTCTTTTATACAGTATTACAATTCCATGTGTGTAGTCAGTTTCACAAATAAATCATACAAATATTTATGCATCTGTATTTATTTATATTAATATTTTATATTTATAATTACATTTATTTAGTGCTATCAAACGATTAATAACCTTCAAAATAGTTTGTTTACATAATATATGTGTGTACTGTATATATGTATTATGTATATATAAAGACACGTACAGCATATATTTTGAAAATATTTACGTGTATATATTTATATTCATATAAATTATATAATATTTAAATATATATATAAACATATATGTAACATATTTTCTTATATATATATACATGCATGTGTGTGTGTGTGTGTGTATATATATATATACATAAAAAATATACACCGTACACACACATATATTATGTAAACAAAAACTTGTATTTATTTTGGATGCGATTAATCAATTGACAGCACTAATTGTATTGTATAATTATTGGAATTCTGTTATTCTCTACAATGTCCTTCAATTAATTTGAATTCAGTTTGAAAACCGTCTAATGTACAAACTCCATTCCAACTTCATTTTGTCAGTAATTTCATTGATATTTCATTTAATTCTTTGCTTTTATTAAAAATAAATCAAATATTAACAATTGAATATCTCCCATTGGCTTATTTCACCATTCCGTATTTGCATACTGACTTTGATTGGTCACTCTTGCATACAGATGCTGAATTGTGATTGGTCTTTTCTTTCAAACATCTATTCATCTAAATGTGTCAGACAACTGCCTATATTCTTTCTTTTGAGGCACATGGGTGGTTATAATAAGTTTTCAGTCTTTACACTATTTGATATGCTTGTAAAAGCAAGAGTTGCATGAGCTCTGTAAGGCTCTTCATATCCTCACACCTCCTCGCGCTGCACGCGTCTCCTGCTGAGTCAGGGGGATTTCAGACACCTCACTGATCTGTGTGGCTAATCGCTCGCTGGCCGTATGCTCACACCAAGAGACTTTGCTTTGGCCAGTGGCTCTTCATGTGAACCGACACTAATGCCGCTAGGGAGCTGCTGATATAAGCCATTGCTTGTCCTCAGAGTTTGGCTGGCCTGGAGTGGTCTTATGGGATGTCTAATGGTTTATTTTGGGTTCAGTTTGCTGTCTTGTTGGCCTGGGAAGTGTGGGTCATTGAATCATGTCTTATATGTATATCTATTACTAGGCGAAGAGCCAAACCTCAGTGTGATTTTATTGTAGACAAAAGTATTTCATGTGGGTTGATATTGACCACAAGTCTTTTATGGAAAACTTTGATGTGTTACTTTTTGGTAACAGGATTCTGTAGACGACAGGAGTATTGGCATAATTTCTTGACTTTCTCATTTCATAAGTATTATTTTAGTATCATTGAGATACTAGTATTGCTTTTATTCATATTCAGAACTCATTTCTTTTTAGATTTTCATTTTATTTGTAATGTTAAAATTATTATTTTTTGGATAGTTTTAATATATTTTTTGAAATGTCTTTTATATATTTATGAATTATTGAAATAAAAATATATTTTATTTCAAGTAGCAATGTTTTTATTGGTTTAGTTGTAGTTAACTATAATAACCCTGCTTTATAAGTTGAGACAGACTATTTATGGGACTTTCAAGCTTTAATCTTTGTCCTGTGATGTTTCGAAGCGCAAATCGCCTTTGTGCGTTTGGAACAAGCCGGTATAACGGTTTAAAACCAAATTTAACTGGTTTTCCTCAGAATCCTTGGTTGAGACCGGTCAAGCTGTTGTTCCCACATGCCAATAAAAGTATTAAAGGCGCCACGTAAAGTCTGCGAACAAATTAAAGCAGATTTGAAGTCTCAGCGGCGCAAGGTAACTTAACATGACGGATGTTTTCTGGAGCGTGTCAATATTTGCCCGTGGAACATGTTGAAGTGTGGCTGAGGAGATTACAGTATATTGTTGTGAACAATCGAAACCATGCACTTTCTTCCAAATCGTGTTTGTTTTTAATCGCTCTGGAGAAAGACTAACAGCCCTGCGATGCCACAGGAACACAATGAGTTAGCTTTCACTTTGTTGGTCTTGAGGACATACAGGAGGAACGACGCTCTCATGAGTTCTTCTGCACAGCTTTGAGAGCACGAACTGATTGTCTCCAGCTCTAGCATCATCTAAGCAAGCATGGTAAGCTTTGGTTTAGACCTTAATTAGCATGTGCTGACTCTTATACTCGTGATAGTTGGTTGGAACAGATCTAAGATGGACAAAAGTATCAGTAATTTGGGAAACCTTTGGGTCATTGCTGTTATCCAGTACCATTTGAACTCCAGTCATCAGCTACTTGTCAGACTAGGGCTACATTATTAATAGAAACAAAACCGAAAGTGCAATAGTGATTATGGGTTTAAGAATGAAAATTCTGTCATTAATTACTCCCCTCATGTCGTTCCAAACCCGTAAGACCTTCATTCATCTTCAGAACACAAATTAAGATATTTTTGATGAAATACAAGAGCTTTATTTTTGTTCTGTTGTGGTGAATGGTGGCAGAGACTGACCAGAAGAGAAGAAACTGTTGAATAAAGTTATTTATATATATATATTTTATTTTTCTGCAATGTGAAAAAAGAGGAATTTTCTCAAGATATAGAATGATTTGGGGTAATTTTATTGCCGTATAAATAAAATAACGTGTAATTTGTTGCACAGATAATACAAATTATTTTGTAAAAAAAAAAAAAACTGAATCATAAGCTTAATTAACTGCTTAATTAACTTGCAGCCTTTTAGATTTGTCTAATGCTTTAAGCTGTAATACAAATATCAATTTAATTTCAATGTAACTCTCAGCTCTATATCAGACTCAGATTAAGTCCTGCATTAAATTGACAATGGCAAAATAATTTAGTCCAGTGCAACTGTCTCTAGTCACTAAAGCATGAATGTCATACAAAACAACCCTATTATGGTGCTTAATGTCCACCATGTATACCCCATATGAATGCTTTCTAGGGCACTATTGAATGGCATAAATTCTGCTTGTGTAATGTAGCATGTGAGGTGGTGCGGTACTGTCTGACAGCTGGAAAGATCTCCTGTGGTAGACTTGCAAGAACAGGTTTAGATGAAGGGATGAATGGAAGAGGTTTGTTGTGTCTGGTAGTTTGTGGGAAACCAATAGATTTAGTGAATTGGCAAAAAAATTTACAGTAAATACAGTAAATGTTTCATGCTGGTTTGTTTGTGCATTTATTGAGCAAATGTGAGCGCTCCATTGAGGTGTAGATAATAAGATTGTTTTTGACTTGAGATTATTTGCTCGTGTCATTGCAATGAGCTGTAAAGCCTCCAGGTTTGCATTTGTTTGACATTATATCATGATTTCCAATTCATTTAGAAAGAGACTAACTACTGTAAAAGCTATGTCGAGAACATTGGGAGCTCTGACAGGGATCATTAAAATCAGTGACTGTCTCGTTTCGAAGGCTGCGCCCTCCGAAAGTCACAATTGTCGGCCGCATGCGTCATCAAGGATGTCTCATTTCAGGAAAAGTAGCCATTATAAAATGGACAGTTATTGTTTATGAGATGTAAATTATTGTCATTTTATTTCTTATTTTGGAATGTAATAGTTACTAATCTGAAATGAGACTACCTCTGTGACATGTGCGGCTGACGAATGTGACCTTCCAAGGGTGCAGCCTTCAAAATGAGACGCAGCAAGTGTCCTGTTCTGTTACTGTAACTAATGCTTTTGACCATGACTCCCTCTAGTGATGGTTTAAAGACGCTGTTAGCAATGGACAGATTTGTCACTTCATAATAGCAGGTGACGTGTACAGTAACACTTGGCCACCAGACATTTCTTTTTAAATTAGATTTTATTTTATAAAATATTTTTTTGGTTTGGATGTTGTTATGAACTCAATGTCCTAATCGTGTGTGTTCCCCCTCCAGCCCAAGTCATCATCCACACCTGTCCGAGTGCCACAGAGGGAGGAAGAGGAGGAAGGTGACCTGAATAAAGCGTTAGGTGTTCAGCGCTTCCAGCAGATCCTGAGCCCCACTCCCAGAGCTCCCGGCGAGCAGCACCGCACCTACAATGAGGAAGATTTTGAATGTAAGTTTGGATCCCTTTTATTTTTTTTTTTTTTCTTTAACATTAAAAAATGAAAAAAAAATCCATTGTTCTTTTCTGACACCTTTGAAAATGTTGATATGCATAGATTTTGCTTTAGATATACATAGATTAGAAGTAGAGCCAGTGTTATTGTAGTATCATTAATACACTTTATTATAGTGTTTGTTAATATTTTAAATAAGCTTTTGTTTGTTTTATGTTTTCACTTTCATTTGAGTTCGTTTGAATAATTTAGTTGTGTGTTTGCATTTTTTTTTTTTTTTTTTTTTTTTAAATTAGATGTTTAGTTATTATAGTAACTACAAGTTGAAATAAACGAAAATTTGAAAATGAAATCTAAAAAAAAAAAAAAAATTTTGCCTTTGGCAGCTAGCAGAAGTAATTTTTTTAATTTTATTCATTATTTACATTTTTTTTTTTATTTTACAGTAGTCAACATTTAAAGAGGATCAATAAAGTTCATCAAACTTGTTCTAAGACCAGAACGCATTTTGGTTTTAGGACAACTTTGATGAAAGGTTTTGATCCACTGATGACTGGTGTATTTTATTTTGGTTAACAATTATTTTATTTCAAGTAATGATTTTTTTTTATTATGGTTTTAGTTTGTTTAATATAATAACCCTGGGTGTGTAGCCGGCAATAGTACAAAAGTAATATTTAATAGTATTAGCAATTGTACAAATAAAAAGATCATCTTATAGGAACACATTTCATAAGATGTCAATTTTCAACTTATACCTTTATTACTCAATTTAAAAATATAATTTTACAACTTTAGATCCCTGATAAATGTTGAAAGCCATAACTGTGAAAATGCAAAACTGAAACTCATCTGTAATCTTCTCCAGATCATCGTCACTCGTCCCATCACATCCACCACCCTCTGTCCAAACTCCCGGGAGACGGCCGGAGGAAGAAGAGCGGGAGGAAGAGGAACCGGAGCAACAGTAAGGACCACAGAGTCTGTTCCAGCCCCAGCGGTGCTTTGGCCATCGAGGAGGGTGAAGATGAGGAGGAGGAGGAGGAAGATGAAGAAGCTACAGAGAACCAGAGCACCACCCCAGTGCCCAGTACAGAGAGAAAAGACAGTGTTCAGGTAACCATTTACGTCCAAATTTCTACATTTAATTCAATGTTTTAATTGATTGAAATCTCAAATAAATACAACAACCCTTTTTTAATAGTGCAAACTCCAGTTCTAAGTGTTTGTTTACTGTTATTGAATCACTACCTATGATAGATGTGTCATTATTTCTTGTTTCTCTTGTCCAGTTCTTCGTGTCCGATGACGAGCCTCATGTATCCACACCGGAGACTTCAGAACCTCCTCCTGCACGAGAGATCCTGATCGTCCCGTCGTCTGCTGTGTGTTCAGAGCCTCAGGACAGCACATGCACTGAGTGAGTCATCTGCTGTGCTGCTTTAGCTTTTGCATACTGATGGATTATGTCATCGTATAATTACTTGGAGACAATGAACTAAACGCTGCACTCCATTCACTTACATACAGTTCATATTTAGTATAGTTATTGATACTAGAATAAGAGACATAACTATCTCATAAGAAAAAAGACTAATATTAGTTAATGTTAATATGGGATTTCTATTAATATTTTCATTATAAGTATGATTTTAGTAAATGATAAATATAGTGTTAAACCTTGTAACACTTTAGTATAGGGACTAATTCTCACTATTAACTAGTTGCTTAGTAGCATGCCTGTTATTAATATATTGGCTGTTTATTAGTACTTATAAAGCACATATTCTGCATGACCATATTCTACATCCCTAATCCTACTCAATACCTAACAGCAAATTAGGAGTTTTAGGCAATAGTTGTAGTTAATGATTTGTCCATTGCGAGAATTAGACCTTAAAATAAAGTGTGATAAAGATCTCACAAAAACTGTTTATAGCATGTCCGGGTCACATTTTACACCAAAATTCAAATAAAATAAAGGAGAAATTACAATTTAGCTTACTGTCAATCAGTGCTATTTTAGTATCATTGAGATACTATTATAGCTGGTTAAAATATTTTTGATTTAGTTTTTAAAAAAAAAATTCTGTTTTAAATTTAGTTTTAACATTTTAGTCATTTTGATCTGTGTTTTTGTCATTTTTTTCTTTATTTAGTTTTTAAAAAATCTGTCTGTATAATTTTTATTTCAGTTTTATTTATTTTAGTGTGTCAGGTTAGACTAAATGAAATAAAGCGGTAACACTTTACAATAAGGTGTCATTTGTTAACATTAGTTAATGTATTAACTAACATGAACAAACAATGAACAATGCATTTATTACACTATTTATTCATCTTTGTTAATGTTAGTTAATATAAATACAATCATTAATTGTTAGCTCACAGTGCATTAACTAATGTTAACAAACACAACTTGTGATTTTAATAATGCATTAGTAAATGCAGAAAATAGCATTAACTAAGATTAATAAATGCTGTAGAAGTATTGTTCATTCTTAGTTCATGTTTACTAATGTTGTTAACTAATGAACCTTATTGTAAAGTGTTACTAATAAAGCAGAAATTAAATCTAACCAGTTTAAGTTCTTATATTATTTGTATTTCTTATATTTTATTTATTTTAATTATTATAAAAATTTAAGTTAACTATAATAACCCTATAATATACTTTGGGCTTTAGGACTATTAAGTTAAATATTTTTGTTAAATATTTAGGACCATCAATAAAAAAATAATCTCATTACTATATATATATCTCTCTTCAGGATTCTCATAGGCATAAACCTGGAACTATCAGGATTTTCTATTATGATTTCCAGCTCATAAAAATTATTATAATATTGAAAAGTCATGAAAATTTGGTTAGTCGTGGGTTATAATGCTCAGCTCTAAAATAATTAATTGGTTAGAAATTTCTCCTAAAGCATGCAATATCTGCATTTAATTTATGCAGGTAAAAAAACAAATAAAAAGTAAATCACGCCATGCATGACAATATGGCTGCAACGTTCTCAATTGTCATGAAACATGTATAATACTGCAATAAAAAAAATACTAATGACCATTAAACAGGCTTAATTTTCTTCATCCAGCTTTTGTTTCATTAATTTTTGTGAAATGTGACCCGGACATGTTTTTGTGTAACTTTGGTATTTTGGTGGAGACTGTTCTCAGTATTGCATAGTTTCTTAATCTTCATTTTGTGATTTTGTTGCAGTATTTACTCATTTGAAGTGGTAGATATTGCCGGTTTCGTAGCTCGGCCCGTAAAGCATCCACCTTCAGCTCTCTGTTCTGGGTTTACTGTAAGTTGTTCGTTACCTAGTGCCAGTTATTTCAGAGAGCAGCAGGGTATCAGCCCTTCATCACCACTGTCTACATCACTCACCCGTTACTACTAGCAACCGCACTTTGCTTTTATAAAGCAGCCTCCACCTTTCCTTCCTGCTTTCTCATCGTTTTAAATGCAGGGGTGTCTGTACAAGCGTCAGGATTCATTGCCAGATCATTTCAGCTGGTTGTTCTTTTGTAAAGTAAAGGGCTTTTGTCCCTACATTAACAATGTTTTTGGTCTAAGAAGCTTTCAGAAACATAACTCGGTTTAAACTAAAGGTAAGTGCTCATGAAGATGTTGATTTTTGTTGCAAAAACTCAAACGGAAGAATATCTGGAGGGAATATTCAGACATTAAAATCTGTGATGTAAACATTTTATGTCATCATTTGAAAGAAAACGAGTGTAATTTTAGTGGCATGCATATCATTTTTTGTTGTAGACAGACGAAATATTTCATTTTCCCTTTAGGCTATTTATCTTAATAACTAATAAATGTCTTTGTTAGCTTTTTATAATAGCAAAACACTACTTTCCATGTTAACTTTCCGTTAAGTTTTGTGGTTTAATGAAAACTAGTCTCATTTGTCGCGTGTAAGTAAACTAATTCAATTCAAAGTTGTATTAGTCTGTTGAAAGCTCCTCCATTTAACGAACTTCCCTTCATTCAAGAAAAGTAATGTAAACGGCATGGAATAGTTTTTACTCCTTGTGTGGACTTGCCATCAGGTTTTCTAGTGTTTGTGGTTTAATGAGAACTACTTGACAAGGTGTTTCTTTGTCTGTTGTAGGCCGCCTGAACCTGCTCCTCCGACCCCTAGCGCTTCTGAACCCAGCTCTCTGCCCCGTGTGTCGAGTCGCAGCTACGACCTTCAGGAGAGACGTCGCACGGGTAACATGACGGGGACCGAGCAGGCCAAATACCAGCGGATCCCCACCGATGAGTTTGAGGCACAGACTCTGGCCTCGGCCCACCTCGACGGCATTAAACGTGAGTTTATAGGATCCATCTCTGTTTTTCTTGGGTTTGGTGGGAAATCTTTAGGTACAGACAACTTTCATTCATTTATTCATGAAACTTGCTTGTTATTATTCCTTAGGCTGTTTCTTTGTCCTGCTCAAACTCTCCTTAAAGATTTAACCCACCAACTAATGGTATTTTCTTGGAAGCTACTGGAATCTCAATAATTCAATGCATTTTAAAATGAAGCTGCCATCTTTAGTTCTATGGTTAACTTAAAGTGATTTTACATTTGCCTTAATGCATGTTGTAGATGCTTTTATCTAGAGTGACTTACAAGGCATCAGTTCTTGTGCATCTTTTTGACATTCATATGCATAAAAAGCCAGTGCAATGTTCAAAAGTTAGGGGTCAGCAGGATTTTTTGTTTATTAATAATTTATTTAACAAGGATCATTGTATGATTTAAAAGTGATAGACGATTAGGTTACGAAATAGTTATATTTTAAATCAGTGTTGTTCTTTTGAACTTTCTATTCATTTCTATTCAAAATCAATATGAAGCAGCACAACTGTTTTCAACAGAGTTAATAGAAAATGTTTCTTGAGCAGCAAATCAGCATATCTGAATGATTTCTGAAGATCATGTGACCCTGAAGACTGAACATTCAGCTTTGATCACAGGAATAAATTACATTTTAAAATATATTACAATAGAAAATGATTATTTTACATTTTAATTGTCACAATTTTACCGTTTTTACTTTTTCATATCAAATAAATGCAGCCTCTGTGAGCATAAGAAACTTCTTTCATAAAAATAATTGTATAAATGGGGATTTATTTGGGCAGTTCTTGTCTTGACATGTTTCTACCTACTATATTAGCAAGTAAAGCACAAATGCATGACCTGGTCTTCTGGGATCGCAGCATCTAGAAGTCAGTTTCCACTAGTTTCATAGTCTCTCAGGTGATTGGTTCAAGCATCCTGCTACACTTCACAGCAAGAATCTTTTGTGGCCCAGCGGGACAAACCTTATCAGACTGCAGCCTGTAAATCAGCGGTTCCTGTAAAGTACCCCATCAGATTTCTCCGTCTTGCTATACAGGCCACTAATTAGTCTGGGAAAAGGCCCATACGCTCGGCGACAGGACTTACACAGTTTCTGTCTACAGTTTAGATCGACCTGTGGATGTTTGAACATCAGTTCATAGACAAAAACATGTAATTAACAAGTTAAACTCTGCATGTTTCAGTCGCTGTGAGCTCTCATCTGTCGTTGAAAATCACTGTCAGGGTGTGAATGCCTTTTTTTGAAGTTTATATAGGAATGTAAACGTGAATTTCAACTCTAGCAGTGTGAGAAAAGGCTTGGCCTCTCTTCTTGATTGGAGTTTGTTCCTACGCTCAGCCTAGTTAGTCAAAATCCCCCTAAATTCCCTCCCTGACCTTTTACCCTGAATGTCTTTGGTAACTTGCCCGTCCTGTAATTTCACTCTGATGAGCGTTGTGTTATGAACAAAGCCGATGACCTGCCTCTCAACCCTGCTAATGAGATTTGAACTAGTGAGTGTGCTCATTTGACTGATTTGAATACTGCAAGTATGCATTCTGGGAGAAATCCATCTAGAAGGAAAATCGGACATATTTTATAGTACAACGCAATGTTTAGTCATTTTGAATGTAGTACATAATTAATTAAAGATTATATTATATCAAAAGTTAGGTGTTATAAATAAATAAATATATAATTTTTCATAAATATGACACATATTTCACATATTTGAATGAAAGTAATGCTTTTATTCAGCAAGGATGCATTAAATTGCTCAAAAATGCATCTAAAATCAATTTTAAATGCTGTTCTTTACCTTAAAGAGCATGAGAGGCGTCTTTTAAAAACACAAAAATCGTACACCACAAACTCCTGCAGGCTGTTCTTTAAATAATATGCATGTTTTTATTGTTTTGTTCTTCCAGGTCATCGGTTTGAAGATGTTCCTGGAGTACGTCGACACCTGGTCAGGAAAAGCACAAAAGGACAAGTGGTGCACATCAGCAAAGATCACAAAGAGCCCAGCACACGCAGTCGCAAACTGGACCGGACGCCACATGAGGTCACTCGCCTGTTCACAGATGCTAGTTTCTTGGTTTTTCTAGCGTGGTTGCTAGTTAATGTCTGTAGTTTGGTGGAAACTAGTCTATTAACCCTTTCTGAAATCCCAAGATTCATGAAAAATATATGTAAATATGTTAAGCCTGTTAATAAAGTGTGTAATATATAAAGTAAAGTAAAATAAATAATATATACAAATGTAAATATAAATTAAAGATTTAATTTATTTAATAATAAAAATCCTCTTTAAAAATGAAATCCTTATCCAGTAATCAAAAACGACTGGATCACTGAAACGTCTTGGATATTAATTGATCAAAAACTGCAGGAGTTCTCGTGTAATTTGGTCACTTATTAGTGGACATAAATGCCTGTTTAAGGTGTAACCAAATGTTCTGTGGGAATGTTTTAGTGCCGTTCCCTCTAGCTGGGATTTTAGGACGAATTTGTCTTCGTAGACAACCCTAGCTTGGTTTCAGATGTCTTTACACATGGCTCTACAAAGTCTTGATGGGTTGTTTTAGCACGTTTAGTGCTTTTCCCAGATTGAGACTCATTCACTGCATTCCCACTTTATTTCAGACAAGCCCGCTGTCCTTCAAAACAAATAAAAGGAGGATTTTAGGGGGCAGGACCTGATTAAAAATGAATGAACTTCTTCCCTTTCACACACCTAGAAATAAAGAAAAGATCAGCTCGGGTAACTGGACACCGCGAGTCTTCAGAGTCAGTCATGTTTTATTAACGCCCTCAGATCCCCCTCTAGACAGGTAAACCAGCTATGTCTTAGGGTAAGCGAGTGTACTTATGGACCATTTCACTTCTAAACCACACCACACCATCTCATCAGTCAGTCCTGCTCTAACGGCATGGTCCTTTTAGACTTTTCCAGACGGCTTGCTCAACACCAGCAGGTCAGGAAATGATGTGTTGGTGTACATGCACATGCTGGGTGCATCGATTGATCGTTTTAGGCAGATCAAACCAATGTTAACTTAAGTTACCTGAAGTGAATAGCAGGTGTCTGTTGCTCTTAGGGAGCTGTAATAGCGTTTTCTTCACTCATTTATTGCATGCATCAGGTGTTTGTGGAGCTAAATGAGCTGATCATGGATAAAAACCAGGAGATGCAGTGGAGAGAAACGGCTCGCTGGATCAAGTTTGAAGAGGATGTGGAGGAGGAGACGGACCGCTGGGGGAAACCTCACGTCGCCTCGCTGTCATTCCGCAGTCTGCTGGAGCTGAGAAAAACCATCTCTCACGGTGAGAAGCTGGTGAAACCTGCTTAAGTCTCAAGTGTTTTGTGTTGACGAGCAGATGTCAGGTTACAGCCCTTAGCAGTGACACTTTATATCGCGATAGGATAGCAATGTTTGATTTGCATAATTAATTGCAAAAGCCCATACCATGTTACGTCATGTTCAATATTTCTAAAACGGTTTTAAACTGCTATTTATATATAATTGTATATATAATATCTATATTAATTGATATTTCAGTTACATTTTTTTTTACAACTTCAAAAAAATTATGTACTATTAAAATACAAATTATGGACACAATATGGATAAAAAGAGAATTGGTGATCACTCACAAAACCTATATATATAAATATAACTGAAAACATTAATTATACATGTGATTTTAATCTAAAATCTAATAATTTTGGTAAACAAACTTTATCAGTAACATTTACTGTATGCAGATTAAGTAATGCTGATGTAATATTTCTGCATTTTCAGTTTTAACTTTAAATTTGAAGCTTTAGTAATTTTGTTGTATTTTTTATTATTTGTCTTTTTTTGCTGTTTTTATGTCTATATAGTTGTTTTAATTTTAGTTTAATACATCAGTTAAACTAAATGAAAATGTGAAAAGCTGCTTTGACAACTAGCTGAAATGAAATAGGTTTATATTTTGTTTATGCTTATTTTAAGTATAGAAATGTTATTGTTTTAGATATAGTTAACTACAACACCCCATATTGTTATTATATTGATCATGAAGATTACATGGCCTCATGCTTGGTTTCTCTCATTAGGAGCTGTGCTTTTGGATTTGGACCAGAAGACTCTTCCTGGTATTGCCCATCAGGTGGTGGAGCAGATGATCATCTCAGACCAGATCAAAGCTGAGGACCGAGCCAATGTTCTCCGTGCTCTTCTCCTCAAGCACAGGTAGAGCTCGGATCTTTATACAGTGAGCCATATCGAAGAAATGGAGCATGAGAATTCTGGTCTGTTTGCATCGGTTTATTCTCATATAATCTATTGGTTTTTATTCTACACCATTTGCCATACCGCCACCTGTCCATATGTAGATCCACACATGACCCTTCGCAGTCTCTCCTAGTGTCTCTCACCCGCTGGCTCCCTTTCTCTCCCTCCCTTAGTCACCCGAGCGATGAGAAGGAGCACAGCTCCCCCTTCCCCAGAAACATCTCTGCAGCCAGCCTGGGCTCCCTGATCAGCCATCACCAGAGCAGCAGTAACCACCTGTCCCCTGTCCCCGAGCCCTCCGTCACAGAGCCACTCATGGGGTCCACAAGGAACAGTCAAGACGGCTCACTTCACATTGACATAGAGAAGAACGAGGTAATTGGTTCAAAGTGGATTGGTTGGACGAGGTTGTACTGAATTTGGCAAACTATTTATATTTTTTGTATATTTATTTGTTTACTTTTGTCTTTTAAAAAAATATGTATAATATACACTACCAGACATTTGGAATAATTATTTTGAATGTTTTTGAAATCATCTTATGCTCACCAAGGCTGAATTTCTGTAATAAAGAAAACTGTAATTTTGTGAAACATTATTACGTTAGTATTATAAAAAAAAGAAAGGTTATTTTAGTTTTGTCATAATGTTTCACAATAATGCTATTTATTGTTCAAATAAATGCAGCCTTGATGAGCAGAAGAGACATTAAATATCCTAATTATTTAAAACTTGGGACTGGTAGTGTATCACCTGAAATTAGATTTTTTTTTTATTATTATTTGTATAAAAAATGAATGAATAAAAAATAAAACTATGCTTTTTTTGCATTTGTAAAGTACAGTAATAAGTATACATCATGGTGTTTTGCTGTTTTTAATTATATTATATTGTGTGTGGTGTTGTTCATTTTTTATTTATTTAATATTATAATTTTTTTTGAGTAAAATGTTTATTTGTGAAAGTTACCAACAATATTTTTTGCTGCTTGTGTATTGGTTGAATGTGTTTTTTGTGACATTAAATGTGAAATTTCCCTCTAAATGTTTTTTTTTAATGTGTCTCTTCAAATATTTTTCACACTTTTTTTTCCCCTGATTGTTCTTATGTCTCATTATTTGCAGAAAGATTCTGCTCAACCCATAGGAATGCACAGATCCAAATCCAAACATGAACTTAAGCTTTTGGAGAAAATTCCAGAAAACGCTGAAGCCACTATTGTACTCGTTGGTAAGCAATTCTATTCTGATTCTGTATACTATAGGAATCCTGCTGGATTTGTATCAATCTGGACCAGTCCTAAAGGTCTCCTTTAAGACTCCTAAAAAATGTGGAAAAATAAACTGGAAAAATATGATTTTCAGTTTATCCTGTTTAAACGGTTAAGACTTAGTTATACTATACTACTGATTTGATTCCAAATCAACCAGATGCATCATGAACTAAAATGACTATTACAGAACTAACAAACGATTTCACAGAACAACAGGAAATGTAATGTATTGCTGTGTTTTTAGGCAGTGTTGACTTCCTGGAGCAGCCCACCATGGCATTTGTTCGACTTCAGGAAGCTGTAGAACTGGACTCCGTGTTGGAGGTACCTGTTCCTGCTCGCTTTCTTTTTGTGCTGCTTGGTCCTCCCAGCACCAGCATGGACTACCACCAGATCGGACGCTCCATTTCCACACTCATGTCCGACAAGGTGAGAAAGACGCTTGGCACCACTGCACAAGTTCAAAAGGGGGATGCATTGTTTCATGCCAAAAATTCAGACAAGAATGCCTATATCCAGTGTTAACTCGATCGCATCTCTATCCAGCAATTTCATGAAGCTGCGTACCTGGCAGATGATCGGCAGGACCTGCTCAATGCTATCAATGGCTTCCTGGACTGCAGTATTGTTCTCCCTCCATCAGAACTGGGCGGTGAAGATCTTCTGCGGTCCGTCGCTCACTTCCAAAGAGAGATGCTCCGCAAGAGAGAGGAGCAGGAGGTGGCCTTATTGTCCAAAGAACCCAAGAGCCTTGAAGAGAAAGGTCTGCATTAACCTGTGTAGCTTTAGACGCAGTTCAGCTTTTATAGTGTTTTTGTTTTATTGCTTTGTGGTTTTTGTTATTTTGTGTTTGTTTTTATGTGTGTGGTGTTTTTTGTTTGTTTTCTTTATTGCTTTTTTTTTTGCTTTTTTTTTGTATGTTTGTTTTTGTCTTTGCTGTTTGTGGTTTTCAGTTGTTTTTTTGTTTTTTTTTCATTTTATGTATGTTTTGAAAATTTTAGTTTTTCTTTTCTTCTTGCTTTCTTTTTCTTTTGTTTATTTTTGTCTTTCTGTTGGTCTTTTGTGTAGGTTTTGTCATTTTATGTTGACTTTTTTTTTTGCTAGCTTTTTTTATAGATTTTTTTTGTACCCTTGCTTTTTTTTCAACTTCCATGTTTATTTCCTCAGCAACCTGTTATATTCATATCCCATATTCTCTCTCTGTGTAAATCAGGGGCCTTGCTCACACCCTTAAAACTAGAAGACGACCCTTTACGACGCTCAGGCCGTCTGTTTGGTGGGCTGATCCGTGACGCCCAGCGCCGTTACCCAAAGTACATCAGTGACTTCAAGGATGCACTGAACCCCCAGTGCATGGCTGCCGTCATCTTTATTTATTTCGCTGCTCTTTCTCCCACCATCACATTCGGAGGCCTTCTAGGTCAGTTACACTACCGCTTAAAGCATCTGTACTCTTACTGACAGTAATATATTAATACGATTTTAAATGCAATAAAGAAATCATTTTACAATGCATGTGATCAATTACAGTGTTTTAAAATTGAAATTATTGTAAAGGAAAATATATTTGGTTAGTAAATTGCATTCCAACTCAAAAGAAAAAAATATATACATGTATGCAGACATAATACGTGTATGTCATGCTGTGATTTGCATTTTTATGCTGATTCGAAAAAGGGCCATTGTTATATTATTTTATGATATATTTTTTGTATTTTGCGGTAAAATGTGCGGTAAATTTTTTTGACGTTAAATGTGAAATATCCTTTTGAGTTTTTCATTAATTGCCCCATATAAAATACACTGCCTGGCCTGGCCACCAAAAAAATACTGTTACATTTTTTTATTTGCTTGTTAAATAAGGATTGGATCATTATTGCAGTAATTAATACATTTCTGGCATGTTACATGTTTGGCAACAGTTATTTTAACCCTAACTTATACAGTCTCTCCCATTCTCAATACAAGATCTCAGTCAGAAAATAATTCAACTCTTGATGGAAATAAATGTTGTGATGTTGCATGAAGTTGTCAGAACAATGCCACGATGAATGCACACAGTAATCAAAGCTAATGATGGTCGAATGAAGCTTGCTTTGGTTTGTTGTTGTTTTTTTTTGGCTAGTATATCTCTTCAGATCTCAATGTAATTAGTAAATTGCTTCCTGAACTGACTTATATGACTGTAAACGTGTGCAGTCAGTTATATAACAAAAGGTTATCATGATACGCACAATCAGTGACTCTGATAAGTATTTTAGATTATTTTGCTTGAACTCCAGATAGCGCACGTGTCCGACCTCTGTTCAGTAATTCAGTTTTGTGTGTACAGGTGAGAAGACTGAAGGGCTCATTGGTGTGTCGGAGCTGATTGTGGCCACATGTGTTCAGGGGGTGTTGTTCTGTCTGCTCGGGGCTCAGCCGCTTCTGGTGGTGGGCTTCTCTGGACCAATCCTGGTGTTTGAAGAAGCCTTCTTCTCTGTGAGTATACAATACTCTTCCTTAAACCAGATTCCCTACCAGAAATATGATCAATACCATAAATATACTGTCAAAGGTCAAGATCACCCACATTCGTTCGATTTTTATTCAGTTTTTCCTAGGCCATACAAAAATTACACATTGGTATTTATTGAAGGGTGAAGAAACACTAAAATGTCAATATTGTAGCTCTAACTTGTCAATGAAGCATATGTTTTTAGGCTGCACAATTTTTAATGTCAAGAGATAATGATTTTTATCAGGGCAAGCTTTGAAGGACTTATTTTGTAAGATGGACCCAGAAAACTTTTGTATCACAAGTACATTTAAAGAATTATATATACAGAATGTATTTGTTTTTCTTCGTTGAATTTTATTAAATGCTTTAACTGGAGATATACTCCTCTGTCCTTATCTTCTCCAGTTCTGTAAGGGCAATAACATGGAGTACCTGACAGGTCGGGTTTGGATCGGTTTTTGGCTCATCATCATCGTCGTGGTGATGGTGGCCTTTGAGGGCAGCTTCCTGGTCCGATTTGTCTCACGCTTCACTCAGGAGATCTTCTCCGTCCTCATCTCTCTCATCTTCATCTATGAGACCTTCTCAAAGCTGGCCAAGGTAGTTTGGATCATCTTTTAGATTATGTTTGTCGGCATATATGATCATGAAGTCCTCTTGACTGCTGATGTTCCCCACAGATATTCCAGGAACATCCTCTGAGACGCTGCTCTGCTACGGTTATTGATGTAAACAGCTCAACATACAACTCAAGCATGGAAGATGTCACTTCAAGTCCATTAGCATCAAACAGCAGTACGCCAGAGACGGTGAACGTGGTCGGTGAACCTAATACCGCATTGCTTTCCTTTGTGCTCATGTCTGGGACCTTCTTCATCGCCTTCTATCTGCGCAAGTTCAAAAACAGTGCCTTCTTCCCTGGCGGGGTAAGACGCTGTCTGATCAAGTCACCCCAATGTTGAGTGATTAGGACATTACAAAGGAAATTGTAGATGTAAATTGTCCTATTCCGTTTGAAAGAAGACAATTGTCGTCTTTTATTTATTTTTATTTTTACAGCTAAGAAGAGTTATTGGAGATTTCGGAGTTCCTATTGCCATTCTCCTCATGGTTCTGGCAGATTACAGCATTCGAGACACATACTCACAGGTGAGAATGGACCGTTTTCAATTTGCAGATGATTTGAAGTTGACTTTAAATAAAGCAAATGATAGTATTACTATCATTTATATTTCATATTAGGTACCCTAAATTAGGGCTGTGCAATTAATCGCATGCGGTTATCATGCGCATCTCGTCAGTACAGCCGGTTCCGTGATTGGGGGTAAATCTCCATCACCTGTTTTCAGATGAAGCAGCAGTTAATACACAGAGCCGCAGTTCACTGACAAGCTACGCAATATCACGTTCAATATCGCAGATGAATCGCCTTCGATTCATGACTTATGAACATGAGATTGCCTAGCTTGCACAGCCCTACCCTAAATATTAAAACGTAATGCATGAACCTGCACTATTTGTGCTATGGATATTAAAATTGGCCAGTTTGTTGAAGAGATTCATTAATATTATTTTCTTGTATTTCTTGTCAATGTCATTATTTTATGTATTCTTTTTAATGCTACACATATATTTTCTTCATTTGTATTTTTGATTTACTTTATTTTTAAATCATTATTTTTATTTTTTTGCATTTTTGCAATTTTTTGTTATTGTCCATGTTAATTTTTAATGTTTCAACTTTATAATGTATACATTTTGTTTGTTTTTGATTTACTTAATTTTTATTAATTTTCTTCTTTTTCTTGTATTTTATACTTTTTTTTCTCATATTTTTTTATTCCCATATGTATTGATTTGTGTATTACATTGTTTTGCCGCTCTCTACAGAAACTGAGTGTACCCCGAGGTCTTTCCGTGACTAGTCCTGATAAGCGAGGTTGGATAATCAATCCTCTGGGCTCTGATGGTCAGTTCCCCATCTGGATGATGTTTGCCAGCATCCTTCCGGCTCTGCTTGTCTTCATCCTCATCTTTATGGAGACACAAATCACAACGTGAGTCCATTGCCATATTTCATCTCATCAGAATTATGATTACAGAGCTTGAACATAAGGACGTTTGCCCTAAGCTCAAAAACTTGTTTTTAGCATTAATTTGAGCAGGGTATTTTTGAGCCAGTAAAGAAATCTTTGTTTTTCATGATGTGATATTTTGTGGAAAAAAGGTTTTACATGTTTACAGCTAGTAATGATATAACTGTTATGTAACTCATATACATATACAACAATTTTCTCCTTGATTAATGGAACACACAAAAGCATGGCAGTATTAGAGACGCTCTCTCTCTCCTTCTAGGTTGATAGTCAGTAAGAAAGAGCGAATGCTGGTCAAGGGTTCTGGTTTCCATCTGGATCTGTTGCTCATCGTGACTCTCGGTGGCACCAGTGCTCTGTTCGGTCTGCCGTGGATGGCCGCGGCCACTGTTCGCTCTGTAACACATGCTAATGCCCTCACCGTAATGAGCAAAGCCGTCGCTCCTGGAGACAAACCTCGAATCCAGGAGGTCAAGGAGCAGAGGGTGACTGGGTTACTGGTGGCAATACTTGTAGGTGGGTTTCAAACAATTACAGATTCCAACATTATGCATTTAAATGCATCCTGATCGATACAGACTGCTGATAATATAAACAATCAAGAAATTCATTATTATTAAAATATTGAAGGATAATTGTCGGGAAAAAGTGTCCAAGATACAAGTTAGGATTTGGATACTATTTTTGGAATGAGCAATCCAAGAGGATAAGACTTGAGGAAAAAGTCTATGAAATTGCTAATTTTGTTGTCTGTAGGTCTCTCGATAGTAATCGGTGATCTGCTCCGTCAAATCCCCATCGCTGTGCTGTTTGGCATCTTCCTGTACATGGGTGTGATGTCACTGAATGGTATCCAGATGACCGAACGGATCCTGCTGCTGCTGATGCCCCCTAAATACCACCCCGATCACACCTACGTGCGCAAGGTCTGTTTTCTGTTCATTAATAGGTACTGTGGCAGTAGCATGCTGCAGTAATGTATCAGATACTTCACAGAAAGTAGAACTGGTTTGTACTGTGTCGTGATTGGATCCTCAGGTGCGGACCCTGCGGATGCATCTGTACACTGCGATACAGGTGGTCTGTCTGGCTGTCCTCTGGGCGGTCATGTCTACTGTGGCATCGCTGGCTTTCCCGTTTGTTCTCATCATGACCGTCCCTGTCAGGTTGTTTCTTCTGCCACGCATCTTCAGCACTCGAGAGATGCAGTGTGTAAGGATCTTTGCATGCACAAAAAGACACTTTAAGAAAGTAAAGTAGGTCATTTTCAAAATCACTTTGACTAATGCTGTTTGTGTGGCTTTTCTATCTCTCTTGTGTGTCTCAGTTGGACGCTGATAATGCAGAGCCCGCTTTTGACGAGAAGGAGGGACACGACGAATACACGGAGATGCACATGCCAGTCTGAGCCACGACCGCAGCTGTCCGTCTCTCGCCTGTCTTCCTGTCAGTCACGCTATTGGCCAATAGGACAGTTGCTTTAAAAACTTTGATAAACCAAATCGCACAGCGAGTCTCGACATGCTGTAGAGATGAGAATAGTGCATTATATCCACCCGGCATTTCCAGAGACTCGTTTAATTTGTATTAGAGAGCTGCTATCACACATTTAGCCTTAAATACGCGTATTTGTCGCCTATGAGGAAAACGAATGTACCTTACGGGGTTAACTGGACGTTCCTAGCACCATTCAGTGCCCATGCAATATTATATGAAGTTTTAGTCAATATTCATGATCAAGAAAGATTGCCAAGGTCCATTTCATCTTATACTGTATGTACGTCTGTGCTTTTAATAGTTTTACTGCCTTTTTTTCTGATTTATGACCCAGCATACATTAATCAAAATCGACAGTATTTTTTATTTTGTTGTCATCTGATCATGACTTTTTTTCTCTTTCAGGATTCTGTCTAAACAGGTGTTTTCTCTTTTATAATGCATGAAAATCACATGAAATCCTAAACTCTCATAATAACTCTAGATGTGCAGTTGCTGTATATTTTATATTGACCGTTACATGACTCATGAACTCTATTTTTGAGGATGTATTTGGTAGTCTTGAGGGATTTTAAGATGTGTTTTAGCTCAGATAGATGCACTAGTAGTGACCTAGTTTTGAGTCTTAAAACCCATTTTAAGAAAAAGAAAAAGTGTGTCCCTACAGATGATCCCAAAATTGTAGTTCATCATAGTTAATTTATTAGAACTAAATATGTTGACCTGATAAACCGGTATTTTCTACCACATTTCTGAAGTCTTTCCACATTTAACGTTGAATTAACACTAAAAGCCTGTTCTTTTCAGCACTCGTTCTCAGCAAACACACAATGTAGATTTTGATTTACTTGCTAATTATTTATTTGTTTAATGGGAACCGTATTATTTCTGTAAGTTCGTGAGGGATTTTTCCACAGAATTCCTGAATAATTTCACTAATTTTCTCCCCATCGTTCACTAATATCTGTATATTTTTGTTATCAGTTAGCTGGGAATCTGCACTAATAAGATTCAATTCAATACACTTTCACTTGGAATATTTTGTGCACAAAACCCATTAGGAATAAAATAACAACTTTAACTATGAGGTTACGGTAATTCAGTTCTGCATGTTATTTTAGTAGTATTTCACATTAGTGAAATGTTTTTATCTCTGGAGGTTTTCACACCATTGTGCTTTAAACGACAAAACAAGTGCTTTACTTATTTACATTCCAGATTATGATTCCAGAATCGGATGCGTGTTAGGATTTTTTAATTATAGGAATATATTATGTTAGTTTTATATTGCTTTAGATCATGTATGCGCTAATTAATGACATATGAAGAGTGAACTCAAAAATAAATCATGTAGACGTTATTTTTATTCGACTAGGAATGGGTTAGAAGTTTGTCATTTTTTTTTTTGTGTACAATGTGACTGGATCAAGAATATTTGTATAAAATGTTGTCGTTTAGTACATCAGGACCATCAGCACATTGTACTTTGTCACTGTTGTTTATCTTTGACATTCCCTCAGCCCGTGTTCAGCCACTGCATGACACGTCTAGACATGTTTAGAAGCAGAGAACTCTGGGAAAGCTGATCGTAGAGCAACACTTTGAGGTTGTGTGTGAATGCAGGCAGGAATATGCTCGAGTACAGTGTGGATGCTCAGCAGCACTTGTTTGTAGATGGTCTTTGTGGAGGCTTTACTGGGTTTAAGACTGAAGGTTAATGCTGGAACATTGTGGTAATTTTAACATGTGCTGATATTAGTTACAAAGCATGACCTGGTGTTTGGCAAAGGGAAGTGAGGGTCATTTACCATCTGTGTGCATTTTTATGCATATTGTTTTTACTTGTTTGGTTATTGGATATTTGATTATTAAATGTTCCTCTGTACATAATGCAATATTTACAGCAAATTCCAAACATTGCAAATAAAGTTGATTTTTCTAATTAAATTGGATATTCATTTATTTTAACTTCAATGTAAATTGTATTTTTTTTCACTGATACTGTGTAGCAAAGCTTACTTTAATAAGAATCAATTTGTAAGGATGCATTAAATAGTTAAAAAGTAACCGCAAAGACATTTGTTACAAAATATTTCCATTTTAAATAAATGTTGATCTTGAACTTCTGTTCAAAATGTATTGCTGTTTCTACACCAATATTAATCAGCACAACTGTTTTCAACATTGATAATAATAAGTAATGCTTCTTAACATTTCTTAAGAATCATGTGAAGACTGGAGTAATGATGCTGAAAATTCAGCTTTGCATCACATGAATAAATGATATTTTAAATCATATAAATGTCTGTATTTTTGATCAAATAAACCGAAAACAGCTCAAACAAACCTCATGACTGCAGCTGAATTTAAAGACCATAAATAACTGTATATTTCTGCTTGTGGCTGTGTTCTTATTCAGTCCCTGATTTGTCCACATCCTGCCAGGCTCCACATGAACACAGACGGTTTTAGAGAATGTTTAACCTGGTTCTTGGGTAAGCAGACATTTGCAGTTGTTGTTGAGGTTCAGAAGGGCTAAAGATGGCTGTGCTGCTGTGGATCGTGCTGTTCTCTGCTGGAGTCTCGCTCAGTCAAGCACAAGAGTCCTTCAGCAAACTCCCAGATATCTACAAGAGAGGAGTAGAGCTGGCTTTACATGAGATCAGTGTCCATCACAGCACCAAGAACCATTATCTCCTCTTCAAATCAATTCATCAGGCACAAATGGAGGTAAATCCATTCTCATTCTAATGTTATTCTTTTCTGAAATCTGTCTATTTCTGTTTGTCTGCTATTTGTATGTCTATCATTCGTCTTGTCTGTCGTACATCTGTCTGGCTATCTATCTTTTATCTCTATAATTTATCCGTCTGTCTGTCTGTCTGCCTGTCCATCTATCATTTGTCTGTCTGTCTGTCTGTCTGTCTGTTATCCATCTAGCTATCATCTGTCTGTTGTTCAACTAGTATCTGTCATTTATCTGTCTGCCTGTTGTTTGTCTAACTATTGTTCGTCTTTTGTCATTCGTCTATGTATCATGTCCTATCTGTCTATCATTTGTCTGTTATTCGTCTATCTGTCTGTCTACCGTTTAAACCATCTATCATTTGTCTATCTACAGTATGTTCATCTATCTATCTGTCTGTATTATTTAAATGAGCCAAATCCTAAAATGACAAATATTACGTTGTCAAAAAAGTGCTTACTATGATAATACTTTAATTGATCTGCAATATGTTTTTAGTTTTGTGGTACAAAACAAGATTTCATGGCAGAAAAAGATAATTGTTTTATAATACAATCGCGTGTAGATATTTGTTGGGTAACATCCTGAAGAGCAGGTCAGAAATCAAACATGAAAATCTCCTGCGACCCAACAACAAAGAGGACAGAAGTGATTTACAATGTTCTATACATTTAGATGAATGTCTGTCGCCTCTCTGTAGGCAGGGTTTGATGTCAAATACATCTACCATAACTTTTATCTGAAAGCCACCGAGTGCAAAAGAGGAACTGAGAACGCAGATACAAGCACATGTGCGTTCAGGAATGATCGGGTACGTGTGATTTATATCATGTCAATTTAAAGCAAATATGCATTTCAAAGAAAGTCAGAATATGAATATTAGCTGTTTTCATTTGTTCTTAGTTGCATGTCAAAGTAAAAGTCATTTTCCAAACACATTAAATAATAATTGTACTGGGTGCTTTAAAGGACAATATGTATTTTATGTTAAATTACAGTACAGTTACATACACTATTCAAAAGTTTGGGGTCAGTAAGATTTTTGAAGTCGCTTATGTTCACCAAGACTGCATTTATTTGATCCAAAATACAGTAAAAATGGTAATCCTAAGAAATAATAATGTATTCCTGTGATGCAAAACTGAACTTTCAGCAAACTCCTCTCTTCAGTGTCACATGATCCTTCAGAAATCATTGCTGATTTGCTGTTCAAGAAACATTTCTGATTATTATCAACATTAAAAACAGTTGTGCTGCCTAATATTTTTGTGGAAACCAAGAAACATCATTGCTTTTCATAATTGTTTGTTAATAAAGGATTTCTATTTCAAATAAATGCCGTTCTTTTAAACTTTCTGAGTGTTTTTACAGTCAGTTAATGCATCTTTGCTGAATTATAATATATATTACTGACCCCAAAGTTTTCAACAGTAATGTAGCTGATAAATGTAGCAACTAAATACATGTACACAGTATTTTTGCTGCTGATGAAATATACACTATCATGCAAAGTGCTATACAGACGATATTCTTACATTATATTGGTGGAAATGTTAAGATCTACAGTGTATATAAAGTGCCAACACCACAGCGCTTCAAATTAGATGTGCATTAATTTCCTTATATTTACTGGCTCAATTTCCATATTCCTCCAGCCTCTTGTTGACTGTGTGATCTGCTACAAAATCTCTGCAGGAGAAATCCATGATAAGCCTAAACCTTATTTAAACTGTATGCATCGACGATTGCTTTCAAAGGTATTTCCTCTTCATATTCTTCATTTTGATGGTGGATTCATTTCATTATCTGGAAAAACTTTATGATTGCCAAAATAATGACCATCTTTGAAAATATTTTGCCCAACATATTGATGAAAAATGTGCAGAATATTTACTCAGGCCATCCCATTTAATTTAGCATTACATCACCTGCTCATCAATGGATCCTCTGCAGTGAATGGGTGCCGTCAGAATGAGTTAAATACACCTTAATGATGAAATTGTTTATTACAAGCCCACAGCTTTTCGCTTCACAAGATGTTAATTACTGGACTGGCGTGGTGTAGATTACTTGTGGATTACTGTGATGTTTTATATCAGCTGTTTGGACTCTCATTCTGACGGCACCCATTCACTGCAGAGGATCCATTGGTGAGCAAGTGATGTAATGCTACATTTCTCCAAATCTATTCTGATGAATAAACAAACGTCTCTATCTCTACATCTTGGATTGCCTGAGGGAGAGTACATTTTCAACTAAATACATTTCTGGGTGAAAGATTTCAAGATGTACAAAACTTGAGCTGTGTGTAGACGTGACTCTTGCAGCCAACATAAACTTTGTTATTGTTTGAACACAAGGAAAGAAAGAGAGAGAGAGAGATTGGCTGTTTCCGTGTGGGCTTTGGCCATCTGACCCCGACTCCTGTGGCATCTACCGGATCCTAGAGAACAGCTGGATGATGTTCTGGAATCTACCGGCTTCACGATCTCAAACACAGCATGTTTTAGCATGTTCTTTGCCAAATCAATTCTTGCATCACATTTATCTGATTGTCAAGAACTAAAGAGAAGTACTAAAGAGAGCATTGCACTGTTGTGATCACATTTTAGACATTAAATCAACACGGGATGTGTTGCATAAGAGTTCAATGTTTGCCCTGGGAAAGACCAATTATATTCCTCACAACAAAGCAGAGTTCTGTTAAAGTCCTTTAACTATTAAATATGAATAAATAAATGATATACATACATATTACACTATACAATTAAGTGCTTTAGTTTATCAGTGCAATAAAATACTTTACAGATAATACATGTTTAATAGCTCTTATGTACCATTAAAAGGTAAAGTTACATGTGTCTTTGCCCGTTTTTTTAACGCGTCACACTGTTTACCTTTGACATTCCCTCTGCTGTTCCAGGTTCGTATGTTGTCTAGACGTGTTTAGACCTGCAAAACAGAATACAATCAAAATAAATTGAGCAAATGTTCACTATTCCTTGCCAATGAACGATAACGTTTTGTTTATCATAATATGCGCGCGCTGCCATTTTGGTGTCTGCCTCTTTAAATGCTCGAGCTCTTTGAAATCAGTTGATTCTGGTTGCCTCAATATCAATACCAGTGGTAACGTTAGGTCAATATTAAAAAATATATAATAATCCAAATCTGAAGGAGAATCCAGAAATAGCGTTCTTTGACGTTATTTTTTATAGTTGTGGTGTGAACTTCGCTATTTTAAAAGAAATAGAACGATTATGATAAAGCTTTATAGTTCTTTGCGCGAACGGGCCAAAATCTGAGAATATTTAAAATAGTGAACATTTGGCAAACATTTGGTTAAATTGTGTTTGAAAATTTTTTTTTATGTGTACAGTGCAGCTGAATTACAGTAGGCCTATTTTAAACAAAGCAGATTTGTTAAATTTGTTTACACACAATTGTATGCCTGAAACTGTTAGCAAATAACATAAAATAAACAACCAAACTAGTCCTTTCACCTCACTAACAGCCGTCACTCTTACCCAACAACGGCACAGAAACCAGTCCAGACTTCCTGGAAGGGGTTTGTTTTTGAGCGCGTGCAGCGGGAGCTCGTGCTCAGACTGGTTGAAGATGCCTCTGCTGCCGCTTGTTCTGCTGCTCGCTGCCGGAGTACTGAGCTCCGCCGAGGCCCAAAGCCCCTTCAGTAAACTCCCAGACTCCTACAAGAAAGGAGTGGAGCTCGCGGAGAAAAACGTCAACGCTCACGAAGGCGTCCAGCATCATTTTCTCTTCTTTAAAACCATCCAGCAGTCACAAATTGAGGTAAGCGTTTCTTGTTTGTCTTTTCTCTCTGACTGCTTTCTCCGAGATTTGACTCGGTTTGACTTCTCTTCTCTTCTCTTCTCTTCTCATCAAAAATGGGATCAAAAAACATATATCTATTTTATTCATGTGTGGGTACATTTCGTTCTTTTTTTTCATGATGGATTTTTGAAATTATTATTATTTTTTTTAATAAAAGAGACCTTAAAATAATAAAAAAGTCTCTTCTCTCTCATTTATTGTTTTATTTTAGGTTTTAAAAAATAAAACTGTAGTGTGAAATTATATTTGTAGTGTGCAGAGTACACGATAATAAAGTGGAAAGAAATGATAATAGGCCTACATATTTTTTTCATAACCATGGAAGTGCTGAGAAATGCACGTGTGGTGTTAAATGCGAAAGGATATGTCAGATCTACCTAAATAACAATTTTCTAAAAAAAATATATTATTGTTAGAAATATATTTAGGCTATTATTTTTTTTTATATTTTTATATATTTACAAAATATTTTAATATTAATACATTTTAAATATATATTTTTATTTAAAATGTCAATAAATTGTAATGTAATGTACATATAATGTTGTAAATATTTTAAAATATAATTGAATTTCTGCTTGCTAAATCTGATCAAACTGGCATTTTTTTGTATCAGTTGTTTTTAATTCAGTTTCTTTTTTTGTAACAACTTGAACTAAATGAAAACGAGAAATGTTCCCTTGACAACTAGCTAAAATAAAATGTTTATATTTTATTTCAGTTTGTTTGTATTTAATTTGATATAATGAAAAGGTTTTATGCTTCTAGTTTGAGTTAATGTTAGTAACCCTGGTGTTTGTTCTGTTTATTGGATGAATATCTATCGTCTCTTTATAGGCAGGGTTTGATGTTGTCTACATCTTCCAAAACTTTTATCTGAAAGCCACCAAGTGCAAAAGAGGAACCGAGAACGCAGATACAACCACATGTGTGTTCAGGAATGATCGGGTACGTGAAGTTTACATCGCCCAAAGTTACAGAACATAATTTGCTCCACCTCTCTGCACACACCTGTATAGTCAGCGAATACAGCTTATTGCGCAAACAACTGCGCTTTCATTTATATACCATGCATGCAATGCCATAAGAGCAAGTTATTGCACCATATGTTGGAAATCATGGCTAAAAATGGATTCTAATTAAACGTGTGCTATATATTCCTCCAGCCTCTGATAGACTGTGCTGTCTGCTATAAGACCTTCGCTGGAGTGATTGAGACAGAACCCAAACCCTATGTGAGCTGTGTGCATAAACCTGCGCTCACTGAGGTGTGTCCTTCTCATACGCTTCACATTCAGCTCAAGACCTGCTATGAACAAAACTTGAGCTCTGATGTTAAAATGAACTAACACTGTAATTGTTTTTAACCCAAGGCCATGAAGAAAGAGAGAATAGATCACTGTAAAAAGATGGGCTACAGCAGCGGATCCCCCACCCTGCTGTCTGTCGTTTCATGAGCGGCTGGAGACGGCATCTGCTGGTGTTTTGCTCTGAAGAGCACAGCGTCAGTGATTTTAAAAGGCATATACTGTTTCCTTCCTGCGCCAAATCAACTCTTTCTTCATGCTTATTTGAGCCACAGGAACAAAAGTGATAACTACATGTAACATTGTGTCACTTTAATCATCACAAGCTAGCATCACTGTGACCCTGTAGCTAAAACCTTTTTCCTAACCTATTATTTTTCATGTTTATACATAAACCATATGTATAATGTAAAATGTATAAACCATATTAACATGATATCCATAGCTACACATATTTTAAAGAACATGCAAATAATGACTTTAAACTTAGCATTGCAATGAGTGCTTCAAAAAATATTTACCTTTTTTGTATATGTTTTAATATTAGTCTCATATGCACTTAACGTTAAAAAGATCCTATTTTACAATAAGGTTTAATTTGTTAACATGAACTAACAATAAATACCACTGCAGCATTTATTTATCTTAGTTCTAGAATCTGTAATGATTAAACAATAGTGTTTTTATGAACTAACATTAACAAAGGTTCATAAATGGTGTAAACATATATTTCTCATAGTTCATGTTAACTATTGTAATGCATTAAAAGAGAACTTGCAGAATGAGTAGTTCTTATAATTAAAAAAGATAGTATTTTCTGAACATCTTTCTCAAAAAATTAAATGTTCGATTGTTTTTTTTTTCATGATGCAACAAATATTTTTAAATAATAAAAATATACAATGATCAATTGCATTTGTATTTTTTATTTTTTTATAAATTATCAAAAAGATAAAAAAGAATGAGATTATTGATGTCGGCACCAATAAAAGTGCGCTGTTAGTGCGCTGACATAAAGTGCAACTGTGCTCACGGCGACCCGAGTTTGAATCCTGTCCCCTTCTATCTCCACCTAATAATTTACTGTCCCAAGAAAGGCAAAAAAATCCATAAAAATATATATAAAAAAAATGGTAATTGAATTTCTTTGATCTTTGTCATTTGCAAGATTAACTGAAGTGACCAGATTTGGAGAAATTAGCACTACATCATCCGCTCACTTATGTATACTCTGCAGTGAATGGGTGCCGTCAGAATGAGAGTCCAAACAGTTTATAAAAACATCACAATAATCCACACGACTCCAGTCCATTAATTAATGTCTTGTGAAGTGAAAAGCTGCATGTTTGTAGGAAACAAATCCATTATTCTGACGGCACCCATTCACTGCAGATGATCCATTGGGGCGCAAGCGACGTAATGCTAAATTTCTCCAAATCTATTCTGGTGGAAAAACAAACCCATTTATATTTTGGATGGCCTGAGGGTGAGTAACACTTGTAAGTGGATTATTCCTTTAATACAAATATTATTAATAAAAATCAAATCTCTTTTGGTAAGGCAATTGTTCGTCCTTTTGTTCATCATTTCATGCCCCAACTAGTCAGCATGTGGAGCTGGATCACATCCAGTCCATCACAGTTCACTGACTTGTATTTAGGTTATGTTTGGCATGAAACTCAAGATAGCATAGTGTTTAAAGATTCTGACCTGCATAATTTAGTATTTTCCCATTAATTAAGACAAGATCCTTAGTTTTTATTGTCTGTTCTCCACTGGATGGCAGTCGGATCGCTCAGACCGTGTGATTTCACATTCCCTCTGTATGTGAAAGCAAAAACACAAAGACAAAGAAGACTCACCCCACAAAAACATCCCATGATTGCACAATCTCTCCCTCTTTTCTCTCGCTCCCTCGTGTACGGTGATTAAGACTCAACACATCATCACGGTTTACATTCTTCAGAAGTTCTGCACTTTGTACCTCCGTATAACCTAAAGATAAACCCGTCTGAGGGATTTTCTGGATTGTGCAAAGATGGCTGTGTTTCTGTTCCTCGTCCTGGTCAGCGCTGGAGTCTTTCTGGACACAACGGAGGCACAGGAGGATCTAAGCAAGCTTCCTGATAACCACAGAAAAGGTGTTGAACTGGCTGTGAAACAAATCAACTCATTCAAGACAATTCAAAGTGTTTTTCTCTTCTTCAAGAGTGTGGAAAAATCTGACATTGATGTAAGTAACTTTTTCACGCATTCTCTAATTTGCTTTATTTTTGTAGACTTTAAAAGTAATTTATTTAGAAATTCAAAGGGCAATTTTTGCACTGTTAACCCTTATGCTGTGCTGAATTGTTTAATTTTTTTTTATTTCTATTTGAAACTGATTGATCGTATGCCTTATTGAGCTGCTCCTCAGTTTTTGGGTTAAAAAATCATTATTTGTGGATAAGTTATGAGCAGTTTTTAAAAGGCTATGTTTGATAAGTAACATAAGTGTAGAAAAGACAATCCTAAAAACCATGTGAGAGCAAAGTCATAACATTTTATTCCAGTTCAATAACATAAACTAGAATATTCAGGATTTTTTTTTCATTTGCATTTTACTTTGGTGATGTTCATATCTGAGTCACAGAAACATTTAAACAGAACATGAGCTGAAGTGTGATTGTGATCTATTTGTTCATTGAAACAGTTGTTGTGCTCTGAAGTGATGATATCTCATAACCTGGTTTATTGTAGGGTGGGTTTGGTGTTAGTTATCTCTACCATCGCTTCTACCTAAAACCCACTAGATGCCCTAAAGGAACTGCGAATGCAAACCCGAGTAAATGTGCTTTCAGAGCTGACAGAGTAAGTTGCTGCAGAATTTCATTTTTAAATGTATTTCACATGATTGTATTGCTTTATATTGCTGCTTTTGTATTACATGAAAATGCATGATGTAAAGCTAAAATGCACTGGTGTGTATGTTCAATTATTCTTTTATTTCATCATAAATGCGATTGCTTATGTTTCTCATTTGTCTGTTCATAGCCTCTGATTGACTGTGGAATCTGCTATAAGATCCACGGAGGAGAGATCCAGAATGACCCGAAGCCTTACGTTCACTGTATTCACAAACCACAGCTCACACAGGTCATTCATCCCACATCACGTAGAACGATTTGTTCCTAAATAAACACTGCTAACAGGCTGTGAACTGTTGGACTTGATACGCAGTTATGTTGTTGATGTGTTTAAAGTGAGCTTTTGAACAAGGGCTTTTCTATCTCATACAAAAATCATTGATAGACTTTACCGTGGCTTTGAAACTAGCCACATTTGAACTTTTTGGTTTGTTTGGTTTAATTTTTCCTGATTTTTTGGACACCTTTCTTATAATGTTATGAAAGCAAAGAAGAGAAACTGAAATCAGGCACATTTGATTAAATGGTCCATTTCCGAAGAAAGTGCATTGTGCAATATTGCAATGTCATTTCCAGGAAATCAGATCTGTCATCCCACAACTTTATTCAATGAAAGAAAATCGGATCCACTGTCCACCGTTTAGGAAAAAGAAATACTTTTATTTTATTTTATTTGCTGATTTAATTATTTATCCCTGTGCTCTCATAACAAAACAGTCCTGAAATGATAAAAAAAATATTTTATTGCTGATTTAATTATTTCTTCTGTGCTCTCATAACAAAACAGTCCTGAAATGATAAAAAAAAATTTTTTTTTTTTTTTTTTTTTGCTGATTTAATTATTTATTCTGTGCTCTCATAACAAAACTGTCCTGAAATGATAAAAAAAAATCACATTTTATTTAATTTTATTGCTGATTTAATTATTTATTCTGTGCTCTCGTAACATAAATGTCCTGAAATGATAAAAAATTAACTTTTATTTATTTTTTTTTTATTTGCTGATTTAATTATTTCTTCTGTGCTCTCATATCAAAACTGTCCTGAAATGATAAAAAAATCACTTTTATTTTATTATTAATTTTATTGCTGATTTAATTATTTATTCTGTGCACTCATAACAAAACTGTCCTGAAATGATAAAAAAATCACTTTTATTTTCATATTAATTTTATTGCTGATTTAATTATTTCTTCTGTGCTCTCATAACAAAACTGTCCTGAAATGATAAAAAACGTTTATTTCCACAGTCGGAGGATGAGGGGTATTTAATATTTGTCTTCAACCTCTTGGAATTATTGAATATTAACTGTTATTCTCATTCCAGGACTTGTTGAAAACGAGAGCTGAACACTGCAGCAAAATGATCTACGCTAACGGATCTGCATCTCTCCTGGCATCAACGAAGATATAGTGGATAAAATGATCACATATCCTTAACATTACTGTTAATAGTTTTATTAATTAATTAAAAGGTCACACTGTGAAATATCTTTGCACTTTCTTTTATCTGTTCTTCTCTGTGCATTCTATTTGTTTAACATCATTTATTCATTAAAGTTGTAATCTTTCATTTACTAATCAGAGTGATTGTGATAACGTTAAAAACTCTGCACTGCTTCCTAACAAAGACATATCTTTGAGCTACTTTACACATGGCCAATGATCGCTGGTTTGTTGAAAGAAGCAGATTTTAAAGTAAAAAAGTAGAAAATGTTGCTTTTGAGCACCGCCGCTAATAGCTGGCTAGTTGATGCCAAACTACGGCCTTATTCAGACACAAACCCTGTCTTCCAGCACTCCAGTAATACTAATGAGAGGAGACTGCTTTGACCCTGAAGCACTTTGACAGCTCAGATCATCATTTATGAAATGTAACAATAACAAGAGCCATTTTTAGCAAGGCATTTGTTTAACCCGTGGCTGAGCCGTTGCTCTTTTGTAACTGTGTGCTGGCATCATGCAGGGTTTGTCTCTCTTTAGGGTTATTCTGTGATCTAGATGCTGGTTTAGTAACTGGGTTTGTGTGTGCTGCTGCTTTAGTGCCCTTAACTCTGGTTAGAAAATAACAGCACATGCAGGGGAGGTATAGTTACCTGGCAAGAGATAATATAACAGGGCTAAAATATTAGATTAAAAATATATTAATATTTAACCTATATGTATGCGTGTATGCATCTTTATTGTGCACATCAAGGACATTTTGATCTTCCATAGAATAAGTAGAATTTTATTAGGAAATGTAACATATCAATGAATCTATCTCTGTCAGCGGTTGAGCAGAACCACGGACAGCACCTGTCTGCAAACCTGCGTGACATATTAGTTGATTATGCTGAGATTTTAACTGACATCAAAGATATGCTTGAAAATCTCCAGTAGACAAGAAAACATTGACATCAGACGACGAAGAGTGCGTACAAAAGACTCAATCCCCTAAAGATGTGCTTGAATGTAAAACGATGACAACATTTTTATTAAAATTAAAAAGTAGCATTTGGCAACATGGCAAGGGTGATAAGAGAACATTTGTTTATTTTATATGTGACCCTGGACACAAAAACACCATAAGGATCAGTTTTTCGAAATTGAGATTTACACATCATCTGAAATAGATTAAATATCCTTTTAATTGGTGTATGGTTTGTTAGGATAGGACAATTTTTGGCCGAGATCTGTAATCTGAGGGTGCAAAAAAAAAATCTAAATATTGAGAAAATCGTCTTTAAAGGTGTCCAAATGAAGTTCTTAGCAATAATCCATATTACTATTCAAAAATTAAGTTGATATATTTACATCTATCTATCTATCTGTCTGTCTCTCTCTCTCTCTCTCTCTCTGTCTGTCTGTCTCTCTCTCTCTCTCTGTCTGTCTCTCTCTGTCTGTCTGTCTGTCTGTCTCTCTCTCTCTCTCTCTCTGTCTGTCTGTCTGTCTCTCTCTCTCTCTGTCTCTGTCTGTCTGTCTGTCTGTCTGTCTGTCATTTTTAGCTTTTATTTTTAACTTGTATATTGCTTTGAATTTGTTGTTAATGCTTTAGTAATTTTAATAAATGTTAGAAGGGTTTTGTTTAGTTGTGAGTTTTTGTCATTTTTATTATTTTATTTTTAATACATTTTATTTCATTTTCGTAAAGTTAAACTTTTATTTTAATTAACTAAAGTTAAACCAAATGGACAGTGAAAACTGATTTGGTTAGGCTACTTGCTCAAATAAAACAAGGTTTTATATTTTATTTTGTTTCAGTTAACGTTTATTTTATTTAAAGTAACACTACATAAATGGTTTTCGTTTTAGTTATCCTTGTTGTGATGAGTAGTTTATAACCTTTAAAAAAAATACATATCTGATGAGTTGTTGACAAAATAGCAGAGCTTTGAATAACACCCTCTTTGTGTTTTACTATATTTATTTTATACAAAAACATTATTATTATATATATTAATAAATAATAATATATTATTGTGATTATCTCTGACTCGTTTTGAACTGGACACGGTTAAGGTGTAGTCGTGATGTATCCAGTCATTACGGTAATCTGTGAGCCAACAGTTGCGCTCGATGTGTGTGTCGTTTTAAAGCGGTAAACTGCTGAATGAGAGGGCATTTTATGTTTAACTCTCTTATTTTTAATATGGAAAGCAGCTTGTAATACCTCCTCCATTTCATTGAGTTGAAATGACCGACATCAGTTGTTTCTGACAGAAAATAATGTCCCTGGAACGTTGAGTCATCTCGCGTGGTCGTCCACAAAGCAGCGCGTCATTTCAACGCTGTGTTTTGGTGTTTCCTTCGCAACGGCTGCGCGGCGCGGCGTTTGTGCGACGGTCATTCCGTGACATATAATGGCCATGTCAGTCGCGGAGAGAAAGTCTGGATCCGAGGAGAGGGAAGAGGAGAGCGAGGATGAGTGTGAGATCGTGGAGGAGAGTCCCTGCGGCCGTTGGCAGAAGCGAAAAGAGCAGGTCAGTCACTGAGGAGCAGTTATCATTAGCCGTGTCTCAAATCCTCCCCAGCTGCCTAAATATTCAGCTCACGGTCACAGATGTGCATGTTTTGGCGCGATGCCCAGAAATGCTGCCTAGGTAAGTTAGGCAGCTCACTGTGATGCTGAAGTAACGTTAGGCAGGGCGCTGTTGCCTATGCTGTCTAACGTTAGGTTGGCGGCTCACTGATAACGTTAACGTTACCTCGTTTTGGCAGCACACAATAATCCCAAAAACGCTGTCTAGGTTGGTGGATTGCCCATTATGTGGTTTACAAATGCTGCTTAAGCACCTACTAAGACCTCCAGGTAGGCAGCTTAACGTTACTTAAATGTGCAAAAATGCTACCAGTCTAGGTAGTAAGCTAACTATGATGCATAAAAAACGATGTTTACATCTTAAGCTCACTCTTAGGTAGCTCTTTTTTATATGCAGGAAGGCAACTTGTCTCAAAATGATGGCCAAAATGCTGCCTATTAAGTGGTCAGCTCTGTATAATGGCCAAAAATGTAGCTTACACATACTGTCTAGGTAATTTAGGCAGTTGCTCAAAAATGCAGCTTAGCTACTGTGTAGGCAACTTGATGCCCTGGTAAGCCACTTGTTATGACGGCTGTAAATGCTGTGTATGTAGGCAGCTCAGTATTTGTTGTTCATCACATGATTATTGCATAATTTTAGTCATGCTTAGGTTTTAGAAAGACAGAGATGTTAAATTGAAAACTGAAAATATTTGTGTTAAATTTGTAGAATTAATTTTAATATTTATATCAATTCAATTTAATTTGTGTATTTTTATACACAACAACACATTAACTATATTAAATCTATCTTAATATTGTTATTTGTTCATTTATATATATTTCATGATTTAATGATTTAATAAGGTTTTAAATATTTAATTATATATATATATATATATATGTATGAGTAAATTCAATTAAATCAATTAAATATGAGACAAATAAGTATGTATTTATTTATGTAATTTAATTGGTGTAATTTATGGTTTTTAATTGTTATAATTATGTGTTAATTTAATCTTTAAATACATAACAGATATATATAAATATTTGCTAAATCATATTTAAATTTTTATATTGCGTGAAGACCGAAATATAATGTAGTTTAAAATTAAAAGTATAACACACAAACACAGTTTAAATGGGACGTTCCATCTCATTAATGTGTCACAATAAATTCAGTGTCTTTGTCTCTATAGGCTTTAGTGGCGATAAGAAGTTACTGAAGTTTATCACAAGCGTCCACATGTTTATGAGTGCATTATTTTGACCCTCCCTAATACTGTTTTTCTATTCATAAGCAAACGGTGAATAAAGTGGTGATATGAACAGCCAGCTTCATTAAACCACGCTTCAACTGTAATTTTAAAATAATACTTTCTCAGAAAAGTGTGATTAATTTCTCTTGCAAGACTTTGATGGAAATGAATGATGCATTTATATAGCGCTTTATTGTGTATTACTGTACACCCAAAGCGCTTTACAATCGTGTGGGGGGGGTCTCACCACACACCAGCTACAGGTGGAGAGGAGAGAGAGTCAGAGAGCCAATCAAGTGGAAATGCTTGTCTGGGTTTCTCCTCACTTTGAGCTTATAGATGCATCAGATCTTATTGCAGTGCTTATTTTAAAGCCTGTTTGATTTCTTTGACTTTGAAATCACGTTTAAAGAAATTTCTGCTTTCTAAAACAGAAACAGGTAAAGCCTCCTGGCTCTCTTGGACAGAGTTCTGCACACTAGATGAACTGCGTTTTGCTCCGTATAGTGCCAAAAGCAACCAAGGCATGATCACATACAACTTGTTTAATTATTAAAAATGATCAACCGACCATGAACAGGGAGGTGTGCACACACAGAAGTGCACATTTTCCATCATGAAGATATTTTTAAGATTTATATCAGCAATCTAAAGAACATCTGCTGTCATCCACAATTCCAGAAGGATCAAATTCCTGCATAGACAGACAGTTTAGACCCAGTTGGACTAGATTAAAGCACGAGGAGCGTGTCTGTCACTTCAGGAACTCACTGACACACTAATGCAGCAGCACTTAGATGTTCTGATCGCACATTATCTGTCTGCTTGAGTCTGCTTGAGTGATGCTTTCTCATTACATTGCTTGGCGCAGTAATCGGCCATGACCGGATACATAGCATGATGATGTCTGACTCTGTTAGTATCGATCGATCTTTCATGATATTACAGATGCAACATATATGATGCGATATAGCACTCAACAGTGTAGCAGTATATACTTGAGCTGTCTCTTTTACAAAGAGTTGAAGAAACTCATTTTATGTAGATTTATTTGAATCATATTTGTATATTCATTACAATAATTAATTTTTATAGTTTTCTACAGTTTCTATGAATTTCTTAAGGTATAAGATTTGATTTAAATTTAAATGAAAAAAATCCAGATGTACAACGTAGACTTTGGACCCCACTGTATATTAATATCTGAAGACTTATTCAATTAGTGACTTTAAATGTGTCTAAAACTTTTAAAATGGTAAAACATCTTTTGAAGCTTTATTAGGATTAAATAAATAAAAAATCTAGATGTACAGTTTGGACTCCACAGTATATTAATATCTAGCACAGTAAGTTCAACTAGTGGGAAATATGATCAAGTTGTTTTTTGTTTAGAGGGCAGTGTTACAATCTCTTTTCTGAATCGTAACAAAATAAGGGCGTCACCTCACCACACACCACAGCCAATTATTAAGTGAATTTATTTATCATGTAAGACAGAACAACATTATACTCATGAAAAATGGGGGCAAAAACAAAAGTGTTTGTTTATAATTTTGGTCAGTGTAGAAGGTCAGTATAAGTGGTAATCGGTGTGTCAGCAGGTATACGTGTAAATGTGTAGCAATTATGAAATACAACAGTCCAACCATTCACAGTCCACGGAACCTCCAAAAACAACAACCATCCCCAAAAGAGATGGATCATAAGGTGGCGGTGATCTCCCGTATCCCTCACCGTTCTTTTAATAGCCACATGACATGCGACCCGAAGTACAGCGCAAACGAAGACAGCCCAAGCTCCGCACAAGCTCAGCCCACACTCACGCTCCCATCCCTGTCCCAGTCTTTTATAGAGCACATGATTACATTCGTGTGTGTAACCACTCCTTTCAGCCAGTCACCTGCATCTCAGAAATAACCGGTTACTCACTGGAACCGTCACAGCAGTGATAAATCCATGTTGAAAGGTTGATTCTCTTGCATTAAACTGGGAATGATCAGGGAGGTGATGCGAGGTCAAGATCAGTCAGACAGGTGCACAATACTGTTGCCAACACACACTGAGCTCCGATCCCGCTGGAGCTGTCAGCTGAACAAGCAGCGCTCTCGGCTTGTGTTAATTAAAGGAACAGCCCTCTATTTCCCATTCCCCACTAATGGTATTGAAGATAGCAATTTAAACGTCTCTCATCAGAATTCCCAGTAGTGGAATAAACCTAGGGAGTTTACAGATTTATAACTGCTGAAATGGACCAGCACAGTTACAAAAATGGCAGTTTGCTGGAAGTAATTGTAATTGTTGTATACTTTGACATGTAACCATAGCTGATTCAACCACTGAGAAATGATTTGAAAGCATGTTTTCAGAAACTCATTTTGAAGTCATGGTTATAGAATTGCAAGCGTTTTTACTCTTGCGTAGACGTAATGTGAACGCATACAGGACATACCACGAGTTAACATCTCACAATTCTATTTTTTGTTTCTGCCACAGAATAAAAAACAACAGGTAATGCATCTTTTTATCCCAACATTACAACTTTTTTTTCTTCCAATGAGTTTAAAGCTCACAATTCTTACTTTTTTTAAGTTTGAGTTTACATCTTGCAATTTCTGAATTTTTTCTCATAATTCTGAGTTTAGATTTCACAATTCCATTTTTTTTCATATCTGATACAGAATAAAAAAGGCAATTCCATCTTTTTATCTCACAATTCTGGCTTTTACTCCGAATTCTGAGTTACATCTCACAATTCAGTTTCTGTCACGGAGCTTACATCTTGAAATTTGGCCTTTTTTGCTCAGAATTCTGAGTTTATATCTTACAGTCTGTTTTTGTTTCCACCACAGAATCTGAAATTCTGAAATCTATAGTATTTGTAATAGGGTTGTAATCCAATCCAGGGTTGTAACGGTATGAGATTTTGACGGTATGATACTTGTCTCAGAAAATATCAATACAAATATACTATCAAAAATGGTGGTGATGAAATTAATGCATAAAGCTTTAACAATTTAATTCATGTTTTAAAATGTAATCAAATGAAAATAAATTTGATCCTTTTATGTTTTCGTAAAGGGCTGCACAACAGAGATTTACTAAATAAAAATGAGGGGGAAATTATATTCCTTAAATGTTTCTATAAATTATTATTATTATTATTATTTTAGAAGTAGGCTACATAATAGTACAGTCGTAATTTCTGCCAATTTCTTCGGACTTTTATTTTGAGGGGTTGTAGTGAAGAGCTTTGAGTGTCAGTGTATTTGACAATGGTTTTCTCAAATAAAATGATGAAAGGATTATTAATTATTCTCTCAGTGTCAGTGAGGCTCTCAGTGTTTGTCCTCAGATAGTGAGACAGCAGGTGTTGTTAAACACTATGAGCGGCGCCAGCGTGCATACTTGAGTAAGTAGTACACGACACAACACCACTCACCCACAGAGAGACACGCAAAACAAACAGATTATATTTTTATATAGCAGTGTTTTTTCACTTTAATAATCACAGACACTAGACCATGTAGTGATTTGACAGCTCTGTTTTTGATTTATTCATCAATCCATCAAACCGCGCGTTTTATGTGCATTGTAAATTCATTGTCATAAAGCTTTAACCTTAAGTCATAAATGGGACATAACTGTATCTGCACAGAGGGATGGTGTTCTGAAATATAGGTAAACATGTTTGATGTGTTTCCTCTTTATGCGGCTGCTTGGCGACCAGTTTTTGTGAACTGGGTCTATCCTCGAGGACAAATAAGCGTTCGTCTTTTTTATATCCAAAGTAACGTTATTCCCATACTGCCAGTATTAACTTCTTTTTCGACGTGGGATAGAGATTAGAGATAACGGCCTCTGTCTCTGGTGTTGTCTCCGCTGCACGTGTGGGTGGAGCAAGAGAACAGTTAAGTGGAAAGTTGTTGCCTAGGCGCAGGTGAGATTCTGCTCTTTTATTTTCTCCCAATACCGTAGATAAGAAAATGAACACGGTATGATAACCGTACACGTTTATATCGTGGTATATCGTCATACAACGTAATGTAATATCATTACAACCCTATTTGCAATTTTGTGAAATTCTTTTCACAATTTTGAGTTTTATATCTTGCAATTCAGACTTTTTTCACAGAATTATTAATTTATAGTTGCAATTCTCAGTTTATATATTACTATTAAAAAGTAAGAATTGTAAAATATAAACTCAACATTTTGAGTAAAATTGCCAGAATTCTGATATTAAGTTGCAATTACCAATTTTTTTTTTTTTTTATCCTGGGCCTGAAACAAGCTTCTATACATCAGTACTAGAATAAGCATTTCAGTTACAGTCAGTTCTGCATTATGAAAGCAGTTTTCCTTCACGAATGGCTGTTGAGGACATGTTTGGATTTTTGCGTCCCGCAGCAGGAAATCGACTGACTTATTATGCCCTTGGATTGTTTTCATAGTCTGAGTTCCTCCAGGGAAGTGGAGGAAATGAAATTTAAGAAACACGTTTACAGTGTCTTTATTTATCTGCGGTCTTAATATTAAAGCATATGACCAAATATTATTTATTTTTTGTTTCAGTAGTACATTTCATGACCTTTACCATTTCTCACTGGTATTTATGGGCAACTTATTCTCTTGTAACCTCATACAAACTCCGATCTTTCCATCCAAAAGGAATCTTCACTGTACTGTAACCCCGATAAACCAGCCGTCTATACAAACAACAGCTTGTTTTCTCTTTTTCACGTATGTGGTCAGGTAATGCTCTGGGTAGTGCAGCGATTAGTCTCTTTATAGAGATCTTTTGCCAGAACATATTAATGCTTCTTTCAGGAAAAATGCCGCTGCAGATGATTGCTTCACATCACTATAATGATTGATTCTGGGTTTTGGCCACAACATGCTCTCGGTTGGCTGCGGGGCATTTCCTAACACCTCAGCCTGACTTTGTTTACCTTTTTAAATTCAGCTTTCAGATGTTTTGAATGAGCTCTTTTGCTAGAATGTATTGCTCTGAATTCTAAGGAACATTCTACATGTATTTGAGAAATCAGTAGATCATTGAATAAATCAATAAATGAAATACATAGATCGTCATAAAGGATATATTGATAAAATAGTGTATAATTTGATCATCAAGATTAATAAAAAAATGAAAATGCAATATTAAGTCTAGAGATTAATAACATAAAAACAATGATACAAATGTTATTTTTAACAAGGTATTATTAAAATTACATTTTTAGAACATGATTTAAAATTACATTTTCAATTTTTGATTGATTTCATTATTTTTTTTTAGATTTTTCTATTCAATTTCAATACCTAGCATCTAGTTTTCTTTTTTTCAGCAAGTTTTTGTTCTTTTACTCTTTTATGATGACCATAACTCTCACAGTTTGATTAATCAATGCTTGATTTGTTGATGCCTAGTTCAGAAAGTTCAACTCTAATCTCTTGTTTACTGGGGTTGTGTACAGTCCAGACAAACACCAATAAGATAAGCACCAACTGAACATGACATTTGACGGTATATATTCAAATAAAAACTTTGTGAGAATATCATTATTTAACACGGTAATCCACTCAGTGCTTTTAATTTGTTTGTTTGAAGAGAATACCCCAAAACTCCCTCGGATAAAGATAGCAGGAGTCAATAACAATGACAGTCTAATTGCATTTTATTTGCTTCTTTGTAGTGTTTTAATCCAATAATACTGCAGTGCTGTTTCTCTAATGAGTGGTTAAAGGAGACTAGTCAATATTTCACCATATGAGTTCTGTCAGATAGTGGCCTGCTTGCTTTGAATGCAGACACATCGACCTTTGAGTCTTATATAACGTCTACAATGAAGTCTGTTCAGTGTGGTTTGTTTTACACTCTCGCTAGACCATGATATTGACTATTCAGTTTGCTTGCTTGTTTAAAAATTGATTGTGTGTGAATATAGTAGCTTTAGTGTCAATTTTTACATAAATGTATGTATTTTTTTCTTTTTAGGTCTAATGTTTGCTGTGTATTACAGCATATCTCACGCTGGTGCATTTCACTCTTGTGCATTTCACTAGAGACTTGATATTAGAAGAGGTTGATGCACCTGTGCATGTTTGAGGTGCAATAACAGTCCAAATGTACTTTCAACAGCTTTGCATTCGAGAAAATAAACGCATACCAAGCATGCCTCAGGGCAACTCCTGGAACAATAGAGCTGCTTTCTCTTAATTCAGAACAATTGCTCCATTGTTTCAACCTCTTTTTATCAAGTGGCTGGTCTACAAAGCCTGGTATTACCTGGTGAATTAGTCACATTTCCTGCAATATTAGACAGAGTGACCTTGTAGGTCACTGGAGCGATGCGTTATGGTGAGAGGTTTCCAACCTGCAGCTGGTGATTTGTTTTTAATGATATATTACTATAGTACTGTACTGTTTAAGTGTACAGTTTATTAGTAGGAGAGAAAATCTTGGTTCCTTATGCTACAGAAAGTCAATTAATTATGTCCATTTGGTCTGTGATTAGGTTCAAATCAAGCCACACATTATTCACGATCCTGATTTAACCCAGACTAACCTCCCGGGTTCAGGGATGAGCCCAGGGCTGTTTTCCTGTTGAAAACTGGACAGACCCAGTTGGAGCTCAGTGTCTGGATGTAGAGGTCAGCATGAGGACACTGTCCCTCATCCACAGGATCTTTCATCTATTCACACACATGCACACACACACTCACGCTCACACGTACACACACACATACACTAGCATAACGCCTGCATAACAGAAGCTGTGAATGTGAGATTACTGAGCTATTTTTAACCTCATCCATCTGTGAATTTTAAAGCAGAAAATGAAAGGTAAAATGCACGTTTGTCACAGCGATGGAAAAGGTTGATAAAGAAACATTTTTACCTTGATGATACATCGCAGTGTGCAATTATGTAAAGGATAATGTATAGTCAGACAGTCATTATCGTAAAATAAACCCAGACAGAATGATTATGACCATGATACTAGCAGAAAAATCTTTAAGTTTGCAACAGTGACTATACATTATACTTCTTCTTACAAAGCTGTTCAACAGATCCCTAAATAAATGTACATTAAATATTTGAGTTTAAATTCTGTTGTGTTAGAAAGACTGTAAGAGGAAATATATGAAACTAGTACAGGTATGTAGGATTATGATCTATCCAGTTATATACAATAATATTTGACCTCATGGTATCAACCAATCAGAATCAAGTATTCTAGAGCGCATGTGATAATGTACGCTAAATACATAATATCACACGAGCGATGCTGACATTCAGACTAAAAGTGGGCATGCGATTGTGATATTGTTTTATACAACAGTTAAAGAAGTTAATAATATTGTATATACAGTATTCTCAGTTGGTTTATAAATCTTTGCAACCACAAAAATTGTTCCAAACGTAGACCATAACACGTTTAAATGCCACAGCAATGTGTTTGGTTACTGAATCAGTGTTTTCGAATCAATCAGTTGAGTGAATGATTCAGTGACTCACTAGTAACAACAGGCACTTGTATCGTTCCTGAATGAATCAGTGTTTTCGAATCAATCAGTTGAATGAATGAAACAAATGACTTCTTCTTAAAGACTGTCACTTGTCGCCACCTACTGGCGTAATGATGTAAACTACAGAGACTATCACTGAAAATCTGCACTACTAATACACCGACTGACAGCCTGTCTGAATGAGTGGAGTGATACAAACAGTGACATTTACCAGTATATCAGTGCAATAAGTAACCGATTTTTTCTCCATACATAATACATGCTTTACTAAGTTCCCTATCAATCTTTATCAAATACTGCACCACATAAAATATTAGTGCAGCAGAAGCTGTGAGAATATAGAGACCTAATGCCTTTAACACATTAACCCACACACATCTATTCTCAATTATAAAGACGACAGGTGTAATTATAGCTAAAATTATACTGTTGTATTGAAGAACAGCACAATAGGGAACTTTTCTCATACATGCCAACAATTATCTTTATGCTTATTGTGCATGATGTCTGTTTTAGTGATGACTGCTTGTCGAAAAATATATTTGCTATTTTTATTTAATTGTGGATTTGGCTGCTGTACAAATGATGCTTTGTTTAGTGTTTTGCAGACTGAAGTTTGCAGCTAATTATATTTATTTTAATGTCTGTTTGACCTTTAGGGGGATTTTAAAGAGTTTACCTTTATTCGACGAGTTTTGTCAAAATTTCTCTAAATCCTCTATGGCTGCTGTCCGACATGCATTAAACCCACCACAGCCTCTGTGACCTCGTGACCTCAGAGATGAAACCCTGTCGCAGGCAACATGCCATGCATGCAAACAACCAAAGGATTGTGGGTAATCCATACAAATCAGGGCTCAGACTGGCGGTTAGTACTGTACTTCTTTCATGGAGTTTTAGGATCAGCCCAGTTGTACCCAAAAAGCCTTTTAGGTTCAAAGAAATTACAAAACAGCTTGTTGAGCTGAAGTTCATGACTGGAGCTTGCAGCTTTTTCAAATTATTTATATATAACCTATGTATCAGATTTAACTTAACTTAATATAAACCTACATTATTTATTATTATTGTTGATTGATTGGTTGGTTGGGAAATAAAGTTGCAGTAGATCAGTATATTTTTCTCCATCCTGACAGACTCATGTTTACAGAATCTGGCATTCTTCATAGCATGATGTATCTGGAGAACATTCCTCTAGGACTTCAGTTCTGGTTCCAAAGGGTTAAAGCCACAACATATTAGTCACCACCCTCAGAAAGCAACAGGAAAAGCACTTCTGTAGCTTCATTTATTCTGTGAGGGTGATATATCGTGGTCTTTTGACTAGTGCTGGGCTAGATTCCCAGCTGATGACTCAATGGCTCTAGTGTATCTGAATTCTGCAGTTCCTCCACAACTATAATCACATTATTGACCAAAACGAGTGTATGAAGCTGAGATGGGTGCATTTGAAGGGATGTTTTGAATGATAACCTGTTTACTAGAATGCAAATATGCATCATCCTCTACATATTAATAAAGCCTAATATCTTGAATAAATAAAATGACACTGCATTTATGCATATGGTCTGTTAAGATACTCCGCAGTTCTGCCATGTGCATGCAATAGACACTTCTGATTCCAGTCCATATCTCTACAAACAGCTTGGCTCAGAGTCCCAACCAAACACATGTGTACCGTAAAACATCTAATATGGGTGACCGTTTTTTGGCTCAGTCAAACAACTCGGATTGCAACATACATGTAATTCCAGCCAAGCCTTGACCTTGAATTGAATTTAAATACTCATATCATACTAGGTGAAAGGTTTTGCCCAGATATTGCATTTTATCAACATTACCACTCAAAAGCCGGTAAGATTTTTAGTTTCTCAAGGCTCCATTTATTTAATCAGAAATACAGTCAGAATTAGTCAGCTGAACGAAGCAGACAAATGCATTTATTAGTCATACAAGTACAGACAGTTGCAGATGGACACACACTGTATTTGTCTGCTCACATGCACACAGGCAGAGATGAAGTGTGAGACATGCATGACTCTGCAGAGGTGTGTGTACTCTTTCTCATGATTTGCTGTCTGTTTCGTCTCATCTATTCAGTCATTATCCCTCTCTCAGTATGATCCTCCTCTTTATGTCTCTCTGGCATCATCTCTCTCTCTCTCTCTCTCTCTCTCTCTCTCTCTCTCTCTCTCTCTCTCTCTCTCTCTCTCTCTCTCTCTCTCTCTCTCAGGCTCTAATCCAAATGTAACACTTTCTCTCTGAAAATCACAAAAAATGCGTTTGAAGTCAGTTAGATAAATTATACTTTCAAATTTTGATTTGAAAAGAGGTTAACAAAAGAATTGGATGTCCAAACAAATATTGGCCAATAAATGCCAATTAATAAATTATATAGGCTAATTAAATTGTATTTTATTTAAAAAAACTTAAATAAAATGTTATATATTAAAGTATGTTAAAAATACCTGAATTTTATAAAATATAAAATACATGACTAAAAAAATACAACTCATTTTACATAATTTGTACTCCGAATGAATTTTTTAATATTTAAGAACAGAGCATGTAATATTTTTTTTAGTATTACCGGTATTTAATTATTTATAAATGATTATAAAACTCTAGAAATGAGACTAGACAGAATGCTGATCAGTATATTGTATGTCTTTCGCTACAATCAATGCAGCTGATAGTATATTAAATACTTATGTCACATCACATTTCAATTCAGCAGTTGATAATGTCCCCACTCAAGTGACACATCACTCTTAAAACACTTTACTCTATTCCAGTACTCATAAGAGGATATTATGAGTTTTTAGGGTACTTGGAGTGGATTGATTATTTGTCTCTCCCTGCAGGTGAGTCAGGGGAATGTTCCTGGAGTGGAGAGCGCCTCTCTGGCCATGGACACTGAAGAGGGTGTTGAGGTGGTCTGGAACGAGGTTCTCTTCCATGACAAGAAGGTCTTCAAGACAGTGGAGGTGAAAAAAACTATTCTGTTCAAATGTCCAAAACCGTTTGGGGTTGGTAAGGTGTTTTAAAAGAAGTCTCTTATGTTCACTAAGGCTGTATTCATTTGATCAAAAATACAGTAAAAATAGTAATACTGTGTTATAATTTTATATATAGTTTTCTATTTAAATATAATTTAAAATGTCATTTATTCCTGTGATGCAATGCTGAATTTTCAGCATCATTACTCCAGTCTTCAGTGTCACATGATCCTGAAATCATTTTAATATGCTGATTTGCTGCTCAAGAAATATTTATTATTATTAGACAGTTGTACTACTTAACTATTTTTCTAGAAACCGTGCTACACTTTGTTTGAAGTATTCTTTGATAAATAGAACGATTAAAAGAACAGAAATAGTTTGAAATAGACATTTTTGTAACATTATAAATGTCCTTACACACCTTTGATCAATTTAGTGCATCTTTGCTGAATAAAAGCATTAATTTCTTTAAAATCATACTGACCCCAAACTTTTGAACAGTAGTGTGTGTATGTGATAGTTAACATGATTAACATGCTCAAATGTGTTTGATTTTGTATATTTGTGTGTGTTGTATTTGTGTAGGACAAAATGAAGGAGATGTTTGAGAACCTGATGCAGGTGGATCATCCAAACATCGTCAAATTTCACAAATATTGGCTGGACATCGGGGACAATCATGCTCGGGTAACACACAGACACACACTGCTGGTATCAATGTCCTTTTGATAATAAAGTGCCTCTATATTGTTGTGGCGGTGTAAAAATGATCTGCATCAAAGTATCTCTGTATAATTTTATTTAATGTATTTTGAAACACTTAAGTAGTAAGGCCAGTATTTAATCTAAAAGACCTTACAAATTCTTATGCAAATAAAATCTAAATCAATGGCTAGAGCATTGCTGAAGTCTCAAGCTTGATTAACCAAATAGAGGCTGAATAGAAAAAAAAGTTAATATCTTGCCAGTGGCCACATAAACTTGCAGTTTGAAGAGCCAGATATGGGAAGTGTGAGCTTAAAATGTCTTAAGATTATTTTGGCCATTATATGGAAATAGCTTTTCTTTTTCTATCCCTCACAGGTTGTGTTCATCACGGAGTACATGTCGTCTGGCAGCTTGAAACAGTTCCTTAAAAAGACCAAGAAAAACCACAAGACCATGAATGTCAAGGTCAGGCTTTCTTAAGCATTTTTAGTCCCAGACTGATGTCTAAATATATGATGCACATGATTATTATTGTGCAATGCTGTGATTTTTGTGTTTATGTGATGCATTACTGTATTTCAGGCCTGGAAACGCTGGTGTACACAGATCCTCTCTGCCCTCAGGTGACACACTCCTTCATTTGTGTGCTTGTGTTGAAGGTTGTGTGTGTGTTCAGACAAATGTGTTAACAAGCATGCAACTTCTTCCACTCATCAGTTACCTGCACTCCTGTGACCCTCCCATAATTCACGGCAACATCACATGTGACACCATCTTCATTCAGCACAACGGCCTTATTAAAATTGGATCAGGTATATTTTCCCCTGCACTTTCAGCCTTTTTTTATTTCTCCTCTGAAAAGTCCACTTTTTGGTCTAATTTTTGACTGAGAGGCACATTTTATGTTTAAAATAATTATGAGAAAAAGTTTATGCAAACATTTATATCCAATTAAAAACAAATGTTTGTTGACTGAAAGTAAATCAGTGTTTATGGAGCACTTAAGGTAAATGAAGGTAATGAAATCTGTGTAATCATCATCCATCGTCTTCTTTCATTTCTGTTTTTCTCTGTAGTTTGGCATCGACTCTTTGTGAATGGTAAGAGCCATTTTAACACCTCAATCAATATGCAATATGAACAAATTTACCATAAAACCAACACTGATACAAACTTATTAGCAAATGTATATTCAGTCGAAAAAGTCAGAATTATAATTTTTTAACCTTTTAGACAAACTATTTACAAAAAAATCTTAGAAAAAAAGGTTTGCTTATGTGTTTTTTTACTGAGCGTCATATTTCATACATCAGGCTTTTATTGCTTATGTAGTATGACAAAGGAGAATATAAAGATCATACTCAAAAAACATCTACATTTTATTCAGAGGCCCAAACTGAGCAAAAATATGCAATTTGTTACAGTTGCTGATATTTATAATGGTCAAAAAGTACGATGAAATTGTAATAGCTTGTAATGTAAGGTAAAGAGATCTTTAGTATAGTATAACAGACGGCTTACATGAAATTAATATGAATATAAAATATTATCTCCCAATAATATGGCTTTCTAAGATGATGATCTTTGAATGCTTAATTTTGTTGTTTTCATTACGGGAAGCAAAACATAATGCAATAAACACAATAAAATGATGATTGAGAGATCTGATTTGATACTCACATTTTAATTTGATTTAATAAAAAAAAAAGAGTAAGAGTTAGTTTTGAAATATTACTTGCTATATAAAAGCTACTTTCACGTTTAGAGATCATTAAAGATTTAACAGCTAAACATGTGAACCACAACCTGAAGCGGATTTTATTAAAATGATACAAAAGGCCTTTTACTTGCTATAAAATAATAAACTATTAATCAGACGACAGAAGGAATGTAGTAGATTGTGTATAAAATGATACAGTAGGCTTTATAGGGTTAAATGTAGTAGCTGAAAAAGCTTTTTTTTCAATAAAGAAATGTATATTTTTATGAGACCTTGACCCACACTGATCCTCTACTCTTACCAAGTGTTCCCAGAAGGGGGCGTCCGTGGTAAACTACACCAAAACCGAGATGAGAAGAAGAACCTGCACTTCTTCAGTCCAGAGTATGGCTGTGAGTGTGACCACATCTTCACTAAACGTCTGGCTTTATATATTTTATATCTCCTTCTCTATTCTCAGCATGTGAAGATGACTACGCTATTGACATCTTTTCCTTTGGGATTTGTGCTTTGGAGGTGAGATGCCAACCAAGCATGACCTGGCAGCTCTTTACAGCACTGAAATGTGACAAGTCCCTTATGAAATAATATTGAAACTCCTTCAGATGGCCGTGTTGGAGATCCAGGGAAATGGAGATTCGGCTGTGTCCAAGGAGGCCATAGCAAATGCGGGCCAATCATTAGAAGACCCGCTTATGAGGGTACGTGTGCAAGGCTGGGTTATGTTTAATAGGCATGATAGATGCTTTTCTAAATGCAATCAGACGCATGATTTTCACTTGGCAGATGATAAAACAGGTAAACAAACACAACAGCACAGACTTACATTTAAGGAGGAACCCATTTTAGATCTACAGTAGTCGTTCATATTTTCTTTCAAAATTGTTAAAATTTGCGTATCAAATAAGAAAAAGTAGTCTTTATAGGGTTTAAATGAATATAGTTTGTTAGTGCAAATGTCTGAAACCTAAAAACCCACATTTATTTATTAAAAGTGCCTGAAATAAATATATTTTATGAGAGTTTGACTCCAGTAATCTGTGTTTTAATCATTTTTTACACTGAATATCAGTGATGGTACAATAACACAGTTACTGACCTGCTCCTTGATGTTTGACAGGAGTTCACCCAGATGTGTGTGCGTCACAATCCCAGACTCCGGCCGACGGCACATGACCTGCTGTTTCACCGCGTGCTGTTTGAAGTGCACTCACTGAAGCTGCTCGCAGCACACTGCCTCATCAATAACCAGTGTAAGCGTGCTCCAAAATAGATCAAAAAATAACAATTATAACTGTCTGTAAAATTATATAGCCAGCCACTGCAAAAAACGGTTATCTTTCCTCCTCCTCTCTCACTTGTAGTGACTCTTTTAATCATTTCATATATGGAAGATGTATTTAAATATGCAAGAGATTATGGACTGTGACTATGTATTACTGGACAGATTAGTTTAAATAATTTAGTTTGATTGCTATGTTGGATATAAGCTGTCTGGCAACAAGGTTTTACAGTTTAGCAGTCATTGTTTATTGTAACTGACCAATCACAATCAAGCATTCGGAGCCATGAAATAATAATACATCATTTATTTCAGGTAGTTTTCTTGTGAAGGATAACCGAAATTATACATTTTAAGATGAATGGGATTTCAGGTTAAATGGATTATTATTATTTAAATGATAACATTTAGCTTTGACATGTTATCTGGGTTTAAAGACATGCTTCCAGAGAACTGTGTGGAGGAGAAAACCAAATCATTCGACCCAAATGGAGTCATGGCAGAGATCATTCACAAAGATCGTCCTCGCGTTCAGCTCAAGTAAGCCTCAACTTAAGCTGCTGTTCAAAAGTTTGGGGTCAGTAAGATTTTTATTATTAAGCAAGCACATATTACATTGAGCAAAAGTGACAGCAAAGACATGTTATACTGTTACAAAAGATGCCTTCAAATCAATTCTGTTTGAATTCATTAAAGAATCTTGGAAAAAAAGTATCATGGATTCCACAAAAATATTAAGCAGCACAAGGGGTTTCAATATAAGAAATGTTTCTCGAGCAGCAAATCAGCATATTAGAATCTGAAGGATCATGTGACACTGAAGACTGGAGTAATGATGCTGAAAATTCAGCGCTGCATCACAAGAATAAATTACATTTTACAATGTATTAAAATAGAAGTTATTTTACATTGTAATAATATTTTGTATTTACTGTATTTTGGATAATAAGAGGCATAAAAGTTGTGACATGATTTGACATATGATACGATATGTAATATGATACAATCATGTATGTTTGATCATTTGTATTTTTTTATCTCTCCGGTCCTGCAGGTATTCTCATGTTTCTCCTCTAGAGCTGGACAAGTTTCTGGAGGATGTGAAGTAAGTGTTACCAGATAAAGGCATTGATGTTAAAAGGCAGCCTGTGGTTTGTAATGTGTACATGTGCTTGTTACCGCTCAGGAATGGCATTTACCCTCTGATGAACTTTGCGTCCACTCGACCCCATCCCGTACCTCGTGCCCTCTCCATGTCCCAAGAGCAGGTGGAGGCCGTGAAGACCCCCACGCCCGAGCCGCAGGAGCCTGAGACCAGGAAGGTGTGTGTTCTCATCAAAACACATTTACTGTGTAATAGTTCAGTTCATTCAGGTATTTCTGATTTAATCTTAAGTTGTCATTCTAGGTGGTACAGATGCACTGTAACCTGGAGTCTAATGAAGAAACTACTAAAACCCATGTGAGTTTGTCTCAGTTTAGTACACATGCTGTTTAAAGATTCATCCAGAGCAATCTTGATCAGTGACAGTGGTGTTTGAATGGGATTGTGATTCTCTGTCTAGTTCTTTATGTCTCTGGTGATTTATTTTAATTGTTATGATTGATAATGCAGACTATTATACTCATGTTAAGGGGTACAACATGGCAACATCTGTTGAATCAGTGGCAAATGAACTGATATCTGCTGTTTCCACAGCTCACTCTTTTCTTGAAACTGGATGATAAACTCCATCGGCAGCTCAGCTGTGATATTATGCCAAGTGAGCATTAACTTTTTTTATTTCCAAATATATTGTTCCATTTTTTTATCACATAAGTGCAGTGGTGCTAAAATTGAATGGCACTCAACCATGCAGTATTATATCACTACTGCATTGTTGGGTGGCATTACATTTTAATTTCTACTTACATTTTTTATTTCATATTATGATATTGTAATTCCTACAAAATACTCATTTTTATTCCAAATAAGTAGACCTAGAACTAAACTTTAAAATTATATTTAATACTAAACTCTTAAATTTTTTCAGCACATGAAATAAAGCTGGAATAAAATAATATATAAACATTAGATTAAATAAAAACTTAAAAAATGTTGCTTTGGCAACTTAATGTTTTATTAATAAGTACTAACAGTTTTGAAGCTAAAATAAAAATAAATGAAATCTCAATATAAAATAAAAATGTCAAAAGTACAAGAGATTTGCTGAAACTTTAATATTTTAGTTTAAGTTTTAGTAATTATGTTGTGCTTTTGTCATTTGTATTTTTTATATAACATTAAAAAAATCAAAATATGATTAAATATTATAATAATATCTAAAATAACACTGTTTGGAGCAACACAATCTATTAATTTCCTCATTATTTTGTGTATTAGCTTTTGAAATGTGTATTTAAATATTCAAACATGCTTATCAATATTTAAATATATTGACTATAATTTGGAGTCATGTTCAGATTTAAAAGATCATGCACTGAATCCTGATATGTGGTCATTACAGATGACAGTTCCAGAGATTTGGTTAATGAACTTATCCATCATTCCTTCATCAGTGAGGTGAGACTAAAACACACTGATTCACACTACATACTGCAAATTTCCTATTTTCACTATGTTCATCATCTCAAAGCATATCAGTATCATTTCTTGCATGTGACATGAAATCACATTGGAAGCAAGCAGCTACAGCTAAATGTTCACTTCTTGTTCAACTTCTTGTCCTATGCCCATATTTTGCCATCAATTTCCACAGGAGGATGGTGACAAGATCGTAGCATTCCTGGAGGAAGCTTTGAACCGACACCGTGGGTCTGCTGGAGCCATAACAACCATTTGAATACAATGGTCATGGTTGCGATGGACATTTACATGCCAGTGGAACCTGAGAGGGAGGCCCGCCAACAGAGGGAGAAGGACAATGGAAACAAATGATACAGTTTGTCAGTTAGTATGGATAATTTAAATTGTGTTCAAAAAAGACATGGCGTACTGGTTTTATGACAACATGCGATTGACCAGGTTAGGGGGCACCAGAAATGCCCATCCAAGATGATTGTGCTAACCTCCCAGAGTCTCCGTCCAGCACTTCCAGATGTCACTGTAGGAACCGTCCTTCCCACAATCCCATGGGATGTTTAAGGGCAATTCGGCTTCTCTTGAGGAAAGTCGTTTGTGATGTAGCAAGGTGTCTGCTGTGGAGAGCTCAGAAGATGAAAATACATTTTAGGAAAAATAATTTGTTACAGTTCAATATTGCCAATCTTCTTCATTTTGTGACGTAAACACAGAAAAGCTATTGTTATGCCAGAAACATACTCTACGCAAGTATGCTAATACAGATGCCAAAACATTGCAAGTGCATGTGTGTTTTTGTGTTACTGTGGTGTTAAAAAACATCAGTACTCAGTGATAGAGTTGTATTAATATGCCATTAAACCAGATTTGTTGATATAGCTAGCTATACACATCAGAAGTTAAGCTTGAAAACTGTTGCTCTGCCATGAAAAGAGTTTACATTAATGCTAATGCTCTGATAGTGGCAACGCTAAAAATACAATGTCTTTGTCTTATGAATTGTGTTCGGCCACGTTTTTAAATCAGAGGTAGCATAGCTAGAAGCATTAAAATGGACTTGCGTAGATAATGTTACTGTCCTGAGGAAATAATAAACTTAGTATTAATATGGCATGAGTGGATAGAAGGGTCAACTAGAATGTACATTTTCTGGAGCGTTACCTGTCTTTTAGCTTGTCAGTTTTCCCAAAATGCTATCTTGCAAATATATCTTACGAAAGAAGTTGTGTTATGGCAATCTAATGAATGATTGTATTCTCTCTGCAGTCCACACATTGCCCTGTCAGCTGTCACGAGAATGTCTTAAAATGCACTCGGAGTGTTTTGCATATACAGGAATGTATTGCCTTATATAAACATTGCTGTTTGCTGGTGTCTAATAACACTAATTGAAAATAATTTTAAAGAACCACACATTTTATACAGATTTAATAAACGTGAAGGATTCTGGTTAGTCAACCAGCTAACCAGCTGTCAAACTAAGGTTTTATGATGACTTTTGTAGAATGCATTAAGATGTATACATTTCTGTGGGATACACTAAGAAGTTCTTTGTCTTGAGCATTTACTTAACTGAATAAAGGTAAACTATCTCTATTAAAATGACTACAATTTATTTTCACAATTTTCTCACTTTTTTGTCCTGTGATGTGAACCAACTACAAATTCCATGTAGCCTTGTTTTATGGTCTCATTAAGGGATTCATGGTAATTATTAATACGTAACAGACCTGTTTGAAATGTTTTAAATGGAGTATGGTATGAGTAAACAACCCTATCTGCGACACATCGCGATTATTTTTTTAACGACTCTGAATCGATTCCGTAGGCCGCGGCTGCGTTTATTGTGCACGGGTAGGTACTGTGCCGTATTCTGTTTGCTAGTAATTCTCCACAAAAAACTTGAGCATCTAAAGTATCTAACCCCCCATGAAATCCGGAAACAGCAAATCGAATTACGTGGAAAATCGCTCGTTTCATTTGTATACGATATGCGTCATTACGCCGCCGTGTAAACGCGGGCTTTCGCAGTGTGTTATTTTGATTCTACACTGACAATCAAAGCTCAAGACTCGGAATCACTGAACAAAGTGTATAAAGGATGTCCACTATTCATTAGTACGGTAAGTTTTTTTTGTTTTTGTAAACTCACATGGGCAGATTCGATTGGAATCGGATCCCTGAGTCGGTTCCTAAAGAATAGCACACTTATAAGTATAGCATGTTGTACCACAGGTTAACCCCCAATTTCCGTCCAGGACAGGTCAATGACACCTTTTCTTGGTACTGTTTGATATAAACTGTTTTTGATATCTTTTTATTTTCTAATCGACTGAAACATGAAGTTGTCTATAAAATGTCTGCTTCAGCACTGATATGTTTGTGTTATTAACCCGTTTCACTTCCTCTCACAGCATTTGCGGTTGATCTCAGGTTCTTGAAGGAGGTTTTTGTACGGGTCTTTATCACTGTGTGAATCTATAACCCCCTAAGTCACTAAAGCAATAATATTCTCCGCTATCTTCATTTTGGGCTCCACTGATGACCAGCTGGAATTTTTTACCAGATCCACTTCCACTAAATCGAGATGGGGTGGAAGAATGTCGGATATGTCCTTCATAGATGAGGAGTTTAGGAGCATCTCCCGGTTTCTTGAGGTACCAGCTAAGACAATATTTACCACTACACCAGTTACCAACAACAAGACTGGTTTCACATGTTATAGTAACTGATTGTCCTGATTCAACAGTCTTCTTCGAAGGGCTCTGAGTCGCTGTCACTTCACTGGAGTCTGTTAATGGTAATACAATTAAGACAAAGTAAAATTTTTTTTTAAATATAACAAAGAAAAGTAGAGATTAAAGCTGAAAGTTACCTTGAACAGAAAGAGTCAGTGACATAAAAAAGATGATGAGAAAAAATAAAGATGCCATTTTTGTTGTGGTTTGATTATTATAAATGCAGGTCATAGTTCTGAGGTTAAAGTCACAGGATTATATAGCGACAGCATCGCGCCGCTGAAATGAGAATGCAAATTGTGCGGTTTTTGAACACCAGAATTATGCCATTAAAGTTAATTATATATCTAACTAAATATAAAGAAGCTAAAAATAAAAGTCTGTATGTTATGATATTTTACTAACCTGTTTAACAGTGCACAATATCAGGCCATAAAATAATAGTATGAAGGATAATGAAGGCCAAAAAGAGATTTGCTCCTAATGCAACAGTATTGACCTATGATCATATTTGATTTTGTACACCCTATAAAATAAAATAATTCAAGTTGTATTATATAAGCATAAAAATATATTTGGGTGTAATTTCATCTGTAACAGGTTTCTGTATTTAGTACGTAACATAACTTTAAATCTCATCGTTTGATTAAGCAAGTCATTAAAACAAATAATATATATTTTTTTTTAAATATGATAAAATTACATACAATAAGTTCAAAATAAATACAAGTAGTTTTATTAATTGTATTTGCTGTTCTGTAATCTAATATTATTTTACAATTATATTAATATTTGCAACTAATCTCATTTTAATTTTAATGTAAGAATTTTATATTTTATTTTCTAAGACAAATGGGCCAGGATTTAGCATGAAAATTAAACCGCTTTTGCTTCATTTATTGTAACATTATGAATAATTAAATAGCGCTGAAACTTGATCTGGAATTTAAACAAGATTCTCTAATACATAATCTAGATTTAATCTCAGCTTCACGGGCACATTAAATTATTAAAAGTCTAAAACTGAATGTAAAATAAACTTTATTTGTAAATTGTACTGTAACCAGTCAGTGTGTTATTGTGCTGTTTCACTTCCTCCCCATCAGCACCTGCGGTGTGTACCAGTGCAGTCAGTGTGAATGAGACCGAGGGAGGTTTTTGTACGACCCTTTATCACTGTGTGAACACATACTTATTGTTAATCTTGTGTCGGGTCATACAGTAATATTGTGCTTCATCTTCTTTCTGGACTCCACTGATGGTCAGATTGAAGTCAGTGTGAGCACCATTGCCGCTGAATCTAGATGGGATGTTTGAGGGACGTTCGTGTATGTAATAAATGAGGAGTTTGGGAGCGTGTCCAGGTTTGTGCTGGTACCAGGACACACAGTTCCTCCAGAGACTACAGTCAGCAACAGGTGAGTTGGTTTTGCAGTTTATTTTGACCGTTTCATCACGTTGAGAAGTTAGGACTTGAGGATTTTGAGTTACTGTCACTTGTGCATTTGAGCCTGTAAAATAAATGGTTAGAAATCTCTTCATCATGTCTGATTAAAAATATAAAGCATTGCTTATTTGACCTACCTTGAATACCAATGGCCAATATGCAGATGGGAATGATGGAAAACATCTCTGCTGTCATTAAATGTTGCTCTTGTACATGAAACACTAAACGCACAAGGTTATAAAGACCAGTTAAGGTTAAAGTTCTGTTAATGCAAATGATACGTTGGGCGGTATAGGATATGTTTCCATGCAGAAAAAGTTCAATGGTTCCTATTAGAGTAGATATCTCACGACTTCCTCTAAAGGATATAGATTATCCTTATTATTATAGATTAGATGTATCATAAAGGTGAAAGGTTTCGGAGTAAAATGCGTAAATTTCACATGTAAGGAGGAAGTGAAAGTCCCAGTTACTTGAACATAGCCACTGTGTATTAAGAACTGGGTTGAACTAGCAGTTAGACGAGGAGAAATCAGTCTTTTTAGATTTTTAGACTTAAAAAATTGGACAAGTTTTGAAGAAAAAGGAAAAAAGAGGATCCTGTGCTCTCTTCAATCCACATGTAACAGGATTTCAAGTCATCAGTAAATTCTTCCTCAAAAAGTAAAAGCTCAATAATACATTTACGGTGTATCGAAAAAAGGATTACATGATAAAATGCAAGCAATGGTGTCTTTAGTATTACAGTACAAAAAAAATTTATATAATATATATATATATATACATATACATTTGCATTACATTTAGTCATTTAGCAGACGCTTTTATCCAAAGCGACTTACAAATGAGGACAACAGAAGCAATCAATTGTCGTATTAAAACAACTAAAACAGATCCAAAACTAAAAGCTAAACCTTTATAAATACTACATATACACATTTTAAAAATAAAGAAATTAAATAAAAATAACAAATGCATACAACAAAATTTCAAAACTGAACATTTAAATGAAAAACAAAAAATAAAGCTAAGAAACAATTCAAAATATTACCGAAAAAAGGTAAAGAGTATAATAATGATTCTAGCATAACACTAAGCCAAATACCAAAAAACAACTACACGTGTGTATGTACAACCACACACACATACATACATATATATATATACACACACATTTATAAAATCTATATATAAATATTTGATTTGATTTCCATTTAGTTTGTTGAAGTGTTAAAAAACTCAAATTAATAAAACTAAAACTTAAAAGACCTATGAAGACATAATAAATTCAGACATAATCTAACTCAAATTAAAAATCGATAACGAATGTAAATCAAATGACAGTAGTTTATCAGTAATCCTAAAACTAACGATGCCAAACACACACAACACTAACAAAGAACAACTTACACATAGTACTACAAATATAAGAGAACAAATATCAGGAGACCATTTATGAACATTATTTAATTGATTGATCACAATTTAAAAAGTTTAAAAATCAAAAAGTTACGTATGCATATATAACATACAACAAACATTTAGTTTCAGGGAAAAAAAGGTGAATAACTTTAAGACTAGTCTAAGCAGTTTATGCAACTAGCCACACCTTTTACAGACTTTTGTTGGTGTTGCTAACCTACTTACTTTACTTTGTTGAGTTTAGATTTAGTTAGTGTTGTATATGAATGTTTTTGTAAACTCATAACATTTCTGTAAGTGTTCCAGTTTAGCTATTACAGCCAATTTTAAGTTCAATTAATAGGACCGGTTTCACAGACAGGGCTTAGCCTGAGCCAGGATTATGCCATAGTTCAATTAGGACATTTAAGTCATTTTTATAGCATCTTGAGGAAAAACAAAGGCATATTTTAAGATCAGCCAGTGCAAGTTTCTTTCATTTGAAACAGCTCAGATTTACATTTTAGTCTAGGACTAGTCTTAAGCCTCGTCTGTGAAACCGGGGTATGTCTGTTTAATCTAATCAGGTAGTTTTTAGTCCTATTCGAGAATGTTTTTGATTTGAATACAATCAGTTAATGCAAATGTTTAAATTAGATATTATATTTTTATATATATTTTTTTTTTTCCGGTTATTATTTATATAACAAGTTTTATTGTGTAGGATCCTGAAAAATAAATCTGTAGTTCTAATGAAAGCCTGATAAACCCACAAGTCTCTTAATACTGAAAATATTTTGAATAGATATCAGTGTGTTATAAAATATAAGAGAACAAATATCAGGAGACCATTTATGAACATTATTTAATTGATTGATCACAATTAAAAAGTTAAAAATGTAAAAAGTTATATTGGTTATTATAGAGTTGAGCAGCTGTTGAACTATTTCACTATTATATATATATATATATATATACTAAATATAGAAGTCATTCAACAATTGAGTGTACATTTCACATCCATTGATAATAATTATGTATATTATCTAACAATTTTCTCCATAAACATAATATTTTATCTGTTAATTTCGAAGCATATTATCATCTCACACAAATATTTAGTGCACCCTGTTTCAGTTTCCTTGAAATTGCCTCGATGTCCCTTACATTTTTTGCAATGTTCATTTTTAAGTGAATTAAAAACCAATGAGTAAAAGTGGTTAAAGCTAATTTGATCTGTATTCTGCATTTCTCCTCCATATGTGTGCAGAAGATGTCAGAGGTGACTGAGGGCAGAGTAATGCTGGGAGACAGGAGAGCTGCATGTCTGCAGAGTAACACATGACAAGATCCCACAAGCCAGGCAATCCTGATGCTTTCCAGTAGGTCCTGCTCTCTCCTGGGAATGAAGCCATATCTGAGTCCTCTATGACGGGTAGGAGTCGCATGCATCATTTAGTTATGAATGTAAAATCGCGCTCCCTTTGGGGCAGTGAACATCTGGCACCGCGCTGTTCTATTCCGGGAGAATCACTCCATCCTGCTCATGCAAATAGACTTTCACTTCTGATTTTATGCTCACAGGTTCATTGGTTAAATGCATTGGACTGAAACAGATATGTTGGTTGGTTGTTTTCATTTTTATTTATTTATTTAGACACTCCAGAGTTGTTTTTCATCATCACATTTTTATTGGTGCACATTGTCACATTTTTTGAATTGTGTAATTATTAATTGTGTAATTATTAAACACAAATATATATATTATATATAGTATTAATTATTGAACACACACACATATATGCCTCAGTACCAGTCAACAATCAATCAAACTATATAATGGTGTTAATGTGAATCAAGACTCCCACAAAGCTCATTTTTCATGTTCATGTCATTATTTTTGGTTTGATCTCTGTGAAGGATGCCACTAGATGGCTGTACAATACAGAATTCCACAGCTTCCATCTCAATGCGTTTTTTTGCTTTCCTTATAATATAGTAATGCATTATTTTAATGTGCTGAAATCCCTAGACTCTGTTGGTAAAAGCACTTTGAAAAAAGCATCCTTTTTTCATTATTTTCAACAAAACTACAAGATGAAAAATCACAGGGGCCTTCGTAAATCGACTTTGACAAAGGGAGACCTTGGAGTGATAAAGGTTGAGAGCCGCTGATCTAGAGCGGTCGAAGCGGTCACAGCTTCAGGCTACATTGGTCAGCATGTAATAATTAAATTTCCAAAGCAAAATAGCCTTTGGGCTGAACTTCATTTCAATATTCATTGTACAGGAACAGCAAGATTAGGTAAGTTTGTCACTGGATGTTCTCAAGCAAATTTCCAATCTTTTTTTAGGCAACACCAGTGATGAAGAGGTGAAGATATGAGCTGTGATAGCGACAATTGCTTTTCCCTCCTTTTTAACATTTTTCTCATACATGTCATTTCAAAAATTACATTGTCATGCATAATTTAGCATGTTTAATTCAGAGCTGCTTCTCTCTGAATACTTCAGCTGAAATAGTTTCTTTTGTTTATTTGCCCTTTTTCTTCAAATGGCACGTACTAAAATAGCTGGCGGATAAACAATATTATTCTTGGGAAATGAAAAAGGAACGAGAAAATGAAATTTCACCTGTATATTATTTTCTGAAACTCGTTTAAGAAGCTTCCCGGAGACGAAACAGCACAACTGAGTAGATTTGAAAGCCTTAAATTTTCTCAGAGTGCAAAATCAATAAACACATCTGAAAGCATTTACCTTAGACCGTATGTGTCTGAAACAAACATCCAAATAATGTGCACCGTTCCGCATTAATGTCAGTTTTAGCTATGGCCAAATCTGCCCGTAATGTCTCAACCCATGTGATGGCAGATTCACAGTCTCCCTGAAATGGCTTTAAAATGCCATTGCAGGCATTAAGGCACTTCGATTCATGCAGGAGAGCTGCTTTACTGTCATCAGAATCCTGAGAGAGCAGTTTGAGAGGTGGAGATAAGACGGGTTACCGTACACAGGCCACAGAATATGTCTTTATGGGAACTGTAAATCCTGAGTGCCTGCAGCATAGATGCTTCTCTCATTCATTTTCAAGGAGTTATCTTGCCATGTGACGATTTCATACTCGATGTTTGTCTGACATTATTTTAAAGATTGCTGTTGTTTTATAAAATAAATATGTTATATTAGACCAATCAGTTGCTTCATCTAGTTGTCTGTCATTTATAATATTCATTGTTGCTCATGGCAGTGCAATAGAGCACTTTCATGTTACTCGTATCACACTGGCTTGTATGGAAGCTTGTTTCAGCCACAGAATAAAAAAAATCAAGAAAAAAAAGTTATTGCTACTTTTTATCTCACAATTGAGTTTATATCGCACAATTTCAAATTCTGAACTCGTAATTGTGAGATTACATCTTGCAGTTCTCACTTCTTTCATCAGAATTCTGAGTTTACATCTCACAAACTCAAAAAATTTGTTTCCACCACAAAATAAAAAAAGATAATTGCGACTTTTAATCTCACAATTGTACTTTTTCCTCACAGTTGCAAGTTTATATCTGACAATTCTAACGTCTCAACAGCTTAAATAGACTTTAAAAAATCAGGATAGCAAGATCTTGCAATTGCAAGTTATAAAATCATAATTGGAATGATACATATTGCATTTCTGACTTTTTTCTCAGTATTCTGAGTATACATTTTGCAATTAGTTTTTTCTTCTCCACTGAATAACAACATTTATTTGGAATTTGTATTCCATTGAATAACAAAATAAAAAAACTAATTGCGAGCTGTCTCACAATTCTGATTGAGAAATATGAACTCACAGTTTATATTTCACAATTCTGAAAAAGACGTCATTACCTTTTTAATTTAATTACATTTTTTGTTTTATTATGTGGCAGAAACAAGCTTCCATAGACTTGCTCTTTCTTGTTGCTGCCATCTCGAGTCTTAGTTATGGATTATTATGAAAATTGCCTCAGATGATTTCAGTATTAATAGGCTACTATAATGTTACAGTGTTCATCTTGTTGCTAGGGCAATTGTTTTGGACATTGCAATGGACTGTTTTTTTTCTTTTCTTAGTGTAGGCTTGGTGATATACACGTAAAAATAAAATACTTCATCACCAGATATGAATTGATGTATTAATTATATTAAATACCAAATACATTTCACATTTAAACCAAGCGGCTTTCTGTTGGTCAACACAGCACATTAGTGTGACCAACTTAAATGACATGAAAAATCTGAAAAGGGAAATATTTTGCGCCCCAAAAAAGGATTCGTATTGTAATGACTTCATTTTGACCGCGAAGATTCGGTAAATGTGACTGCGCCTTTAATGACGCCGCATCACGCGCCAGACGCTCGCGCAACAGTCAAACACGTCTGCCTAGCACGTTTAAATAGAAAGTAGAGCAATGTAAATATACGTTCAGAGGGTCTATATGGCATAATATCCTCTCCTTTTCTCAATAAATATGCTGTTTGTTTCACTCAGAAGTACGTCACGTTATGAAAGTAAAATTGCTTGCGAATGACTTTAAGTGTTGAATCGTGAAATCGTGCGTTGTTTGAATATTAGTGAGATTTGTGCCTACAGCTTTTGAAAAATTATAGTTTTCAACATTTTATCTGGAGCTGAAAAAGCTCAAGCCACCAATTTATTGGCTATAGAGAGCTTTTTGATTTTCAGGGAAGACAGGTCAACTGTGAAATAGACTTACTGATAAAACCCAGCCTTTACAAATATCACACCGGGTTAGAACCTGTTTAATTTAAAACTGAAAAACGGGTCTGTTTATATGGCAAAATGTCAAGTCAGATGATTGAAAATTGTCTTGGATGATACAGTCTCAATCTCAAACGCTTTATTGTTATTATTAACCAGAAGATGGCGAAGGTGAGCTGCCAGACTTGCTGTGTATGAGTGAGCATGCATGCCTTCTTTCCTCCCATCCCTCTCCTCCTCTCTCTGTTTAATTAGTGATCACTTCAATTTCTTAAGTCCTAACATCATAACTAAAAACACCTGTTCTGTCTGGAGAAGTTTGAATCAAATCCTTAAGCATATTCAACTTTATTGCATAACTCGTCCCACACCATTTGTGCTGCAAACATGAATTATACCTCAAATTGTGCAGTTTGTTGGGGAGATGTGTTGTCACAAATGTAGTTTTATTGCTGATTGATTTCAGGTGTCATTTCTTAATTAAGTGTTTTGATTTTTGATGTTTTCTTTCAGATTTAGCTGATATGAGCCACAGTAAGAAATAGACTCACGGTAATGATCATAATAATTATCCTATATGAAAATGACATGGAGAGCATTATTTAGATTGGCTATATTATTGATATGTGTCCTGTCATAATTATGTCTTTGATTGAAATAAATCCAAAATGCAGAAAAAAAGCCAACATCTCTATTTAACAGTATACAGAGAAAGACAATAGACTACAAGTTTGCTACGCAGAGTGATTCTTATGTGTCTTACATTTTCTGAGACACAAACAGCCAATTACTACTTAATTGAGATGTATAAATGTTCATCATGCAATGCCTTCATTTAACTAGAAGCTAAACGAAGATTTAGACGTTCTCATAACAGACACGCACACATTTGAATGGCAGTCCCGTGAATGATGTTCTTAATTAAGATTTTCATTAATGAGTCAATAATGAGCACTCTTTCAGAGTGTGTCAGAAGACACCCAGCGGGCTAATACGAATCTGTTCATTAAGTACCGTGGTTTTATATGAGGAAGAGTTTCTCTTGATGTTAAAATAATCAATTTGTAAGCGTGCTGTCATGATGGAAACCGTCATCATCATTTTAACTCTCATAATGTGCATTGTGAATGTCGTACAATACAAGTCTCGGTTCTTAATAATGCAGTATAATTTTGCTAATATTTCAGAATATGGCTTGTTCCAGTAATTATTGCAATACTCAATGAAAAAGTTGTATGAAATGCTAATTCTTATTATAAGCTTTGGGTTAATGCCTTGGAATAACACCGAAGTCTCACTGTGACACTTTACATAAGACCTAAATTAACACCTACCTACATGAATAATGGTGGAGAGGGAACGTAGGTGAGATTGAGCCGCTGCCTGGTGTGTGCTGTAATTTAATAATCATTTTATGGCTTTGATGATATTAAAAATGTTGATCAAAGCCACACGAATTTCAAAAAGGTGTGAGTTGAAATATTTATGAGGACAAACTCTTATAGGAAACTAGAAAAGAAAAAAGGGGTCATTGCAAACTTTTGTGTTCTGAGTGATCAGTGTGTTGCGGTTGCTGATAGATAGATAGATAGATAGATATTATGGGTGTGCAATATGACCAAAATCTTATATTATGAAATGAGTAATTTTATTTCACAAACACAATATAGTTATTTTTTTGCTTTAAATAAGATCTTTGATTACAAAATTCTTGAAATGTCATAGTTCTTGTCCCCAGTGTTAATATCACAAAAACTATCATTTGTATAAAGTAGTCTATTTCTGGTATTTTGTATATATTTTGTGGAAAGTGATCAAATGAATAAAAATACTGCATAATCTTCACTGTGTAAATTAAATGTATATCTCTTATTAAAGATACAGAAGTGATTTAGTCAAGAGCAGTGAGATTTTCTCAGTTTTTTCTATGATTAATGTAGATGACTGCTGTCATTTTAAGAGCTACCCGGATCTAATATATTGTTGCACATGTGTTTTCTTTTTCAGCTGTTTGGTTTCACTTGCAAAGATGGGCCTTTTTAACACTTAAAATTAGTGTATTTAACCGTTCAAGGCCTATAAAGCGACAAAAATAACTCCATCTTGTTTTCAAACCACAATTCTTAAAATGCATGCAAGCGATACGTTTTCGTGAGCCATGTAGCACAGAAATGTCACGTGAGTGTGTAACCGCCATAGAGACGACAGTCCAAAATCTCTACCGGTTAATCGTGTCTACTGGTTTATCGCCCACCCCTAACAGAATAGGGAGAACGACAGAGATTGATTGCTGAGAGCTTAGAAAAGGGGTTGGGTTTGAGGTTTTATAGGCCGTTTGTAATTACCAAATAAGGTCATGTGCTATATTCTGCATTATATCTCTAATAACAATAGAGGGCTGTTAGATAAATACTCCAGATCACTAATAATACATTACACAACATTTACCCCCACAAACCGCTCGAGTAATGCACTGTGATGAATTGTGCTTTTGAAAAATTCAAAGTTTGTTCTTTTTCTGTTTCCTCTCTAGGTTTACCGCAGTCAGTCAACAATCTACACCTTCTCACAGAGCTTCAACACACTAAAGACCAGACCTGAATTCCCAGGTTCAAGGCTGTTTCTGGCTATTTTAATGCCGTATAGGTGGACTGTTTCCCTTGTTGGTGTCTCCTTAACAGACAACCATGTAGTTTGCCTAGAAACGGCCCTGTCTGGGATGAAAATCTTCATTAAATCACTAATCTGCACAATCTGCCACAGCCTGCGCTTGCATTGGCATTTCGCTTGACATCCAAAACGTACAGAACTGTTAATACTGAATACCAAACCGCCTCTTTGTCTCCGTAGCTGTGCTTTAGATATTAAAATAAGTGAGGAATATCGATTACGCTGTCGCTCGTGTGAAGGGGGACAGGTCCTTTCCTGACTAATTTGTCGTAAAATGCACCTTGTGGCTCCTCCCTTGACACAGTGTTTATTCAGCAGAAATAATTGGTAATAGCTGAAAGGTAACGTGAGCAGAATGATCATATTTCTGCCTGTGCCTGTAACGTCTCATGCATTTTTATGCAGTACAGCGGCAGTATTAGAACTGATAATGTTCAGTAATTAAAGCTGCATGAATGGGTGAAATGGAGCCTGTACTAAAACTCATTTCTTATTTCGTATAGTGTAGTGGTTCTCAACGTTTTTCAGTTGGCAGACCATTAAAAAAAAAGTGAGGACCACCGAATACTCCAAAGTACCAAATGGTAGCAGAAGGAAAGAGCCGAGTTTTGCTCATAAGGGATTTCCAGTCTACACATCAGGGTGTCTAATCTATTTTTGGGGGTATGTAGATATAATAAATGCAGCCTTGGTGAGCATAAGAGAATTATCAACCCAAAATCATCAAACAAAGATCTTATCAACCCCTAAACGTCTGAAAGGTAATATAGACAGACAGACAGACATATTTTGAATTCGTATGAATGATCTACCTCTAAACCTACCCATCACTGGTGTCTACACAAATCGTATAAAATCATACGAGGGAGGTCTTAACGAATTAGCCACCTCATAAAGTACGTATAAATTAGTCATGAGATGCGTTGGGTTTGGCTAGTTTTTGACTGTAGTCAGCCCTGCTAGTAGAAGTCGTAACTACACCATTATGTGGGCATAAAGGCCGTTTTCTCCATTCAAGGCCATTCTAAATAAGCCATCTCAGAAACTGCAGCAATGATGCAAAAATGACGGCATCCTAGCTTAGTGAATGCCGTTGAGATGAATGAGAATGCTGAGGGATAGCTCCCTCGAGATATTTTAGATCTCCTTGGTAAAATTAGCTAATAGCTAAATAAAATACATATTAGTGATTTCTTGTTTGAAATTTCTTAACAATAAAACTGCTAAAAACAGACATATTTGATCCATCACACCACTTTTAAAAGTAATTTTCCTGTTCCTTTAAGTACATTTTCCTTCGAAACACTGTTGTGAATCTTAAAATCAAATGTTGAGGTTCATTGCTAATTTTGTTCAAGGGTTAGAAATGTTTACTGACAAAATTCAGAAATGACTATATAGAAAATGAATGCTAAATTCAGCCTGTTTCTGAAACCCAGACGTGGTTACTGCTAGCTCTATCTTGTCAGTCCTTCTGGAGAAAAGATTTGTGTGATTGATGATCGTGAATTTGATTTCCTTAATTCGAATTTGATGATCATAGTTTGAGACATTTTAGCACAACAAATTACTACACAAGTACCAAACGGGGAGCAGGAAGGAGGGCGGGTGTAATCCGACTCATCCCGCAGGAATCGTACTGCAGTGAGGAGCCATTCTCAAATAATGTGGCTGATCCAGGCCAATTTGTTTTGAATCATTGGGATTTGACTTCGTCTCGGTTAGTGATCCTAAAATAATGGGAGTTGTCATGGACAAAAGGAGGAGACAAAATAAATCCATGCGAATCAGGGCTGGCGCTTCAGAGCGCATCGGGGTATTTTCCTCCATCTGACATTAGTGCAGTAAATCCAGGCCACGGCTGATGTTTACCGCTGCTGTCCGCACTTCCTGTCGGATCCTTTAGTGTACACAGTGCCCTGCTGTCCCGCACAGTTCTTTGTCAGGGAGTAATTAAAAACGATAAAGTTTATTTCATCTCTTTGTGCAGAGATTACATGAATCATGATTGTTCATTCAGGCAGGGGATTCCAGTTCCCAGAATTGCCGTAATTGGGAGAATAAACGCTGAAATTAAGTGTTATTTTTGTGTGTTTTGAGTTGGATTAGAAAAGCGGGAGACTTTTTAGTGTTGCAAATGATCTGTTATTTTGGGATTAAAGAGTTTTTATATTTTTGGGAGTTACCGTTGTGGTGAAGAGTGGAGTAATAATAATAGATTTATTAATGCAGTTAATTGAAGAATTGTTTGTGCATGTGCATTTTTATTGCATGTTAAATAATATTTGAAGTACGCTAGTGGTATTTGGAATTCAGTCCAATCTTTCTGAATCTTTGAATCAATGCTTTGTGAAATAATTTTAATAGATTGAAATGATGTACGCCAATGACACCTATTGGTCAAAAACGCGTAAAGCAAGTGAAGCTACAAAATAGTGTTTTTACTGCCATTTTCACTGCTAGCTTTTTTATGAAACTTTGTTTTTTATATACATGGCATTTAAAGAATATTATTTCATATACACACTATCATTCAAAAGTCTGGGGTTTGTAATATTTAAATAAAAATGTTTTTTAAGTCTTCTATGCTCACCAAAGCTGCATTTATTTGATTAAAAATGCAATTGAAATAGTAACATTGTAAAATATTATTATAATTTAATATATATCTTTTGATACTTTTTGAAATTAATTATTTCTGTGATAAAAGTAGAATTTTCAGCATCATTACTCTTTAGTTGTGACATGATCCTTCAGGAATAATTCTAATATGCTCAAGAAATATTTCTCATTATTCTCAATGTAGAAAATAGTTGTGCTGCTTGTTTTTCATTAAATCATTCATTAATTTATTATTAATTTACTGTGGAATCTTTGATGCATTTTCTAGGATTGGTGAATACTGGTGAATAGAAAGAACAGCCTTTATTAGTGTGTGTCATGTGTTCCCGCCTCTTGTGTCCTTATTTGGTTTGTTTCCTGTCCTCGTTTCTTGTGATTTCTGAGTTAATTCTTGTCCCGCTGTGTTTGTCTCATTATCCTGTGTACTTATAGTCCTGTCTGTTCAGTTTGATTTCGTCTGGTCTACTCATTCCTGTCTGTGTCTACCCTGCCTTGTCTTGCCCTGTCTTATTAGGAGTCATTAAAGACGGTTTATTTGAGTTACATACTCGTCTGTGTGTTCCTCGATCCTCTCTCGTGTGTGCACCGTGACAATTAGAAACAGAAAGTTGATTAGAAACAGAATTTTTTTAATAAAATGATATATGTCCCTATCAAAAATTCTGATCTTTTTAACAGTAAATATAGAATGGATGCGTGAATAGGACAAACAAAGGAACAATTCATCTTGAAGAGAAAGTAAGATATAAAGAAAATCATAGCTGGTTCTACTGTTATCTATGGTGGCCTGAGAGAGCTCAATGTGCTGCATTTAGAAAAAACACATGCAAATTAAAGTTCTTTGTTTGGTTGTGTTGTGAGCATTTGCAGCACCTGCTGTCAAACTGATGATGTTTTCTTGGTTTGCTCGTGCTTTTTCTACTTGCGTGTGTTTTCTGAAGTTGCAGCGTGTTGAGCTCTCTCGGCCACCGTAGTTATCCATCGGTTTTCATCCTCTTGTTGTTCAATGCTTGAATAGTCCATCAATGCAGCTATGGAAATTCAATCATCCTGGCTCTTCTTGTGAGCTCGTGAGTAATCAATCAGGATGTGGCGATGATTTCGGTCTGGACATCTGCAGTGTGAGCAACTTCCTTTTCCTGGGTTTTCATCCATGTAATCCCATTCTGCCATAAACCGGGATTTCATCTAATCAATGCTCTAAACCTCAGAGAGTCAATTCAGCTCCACATTTATTTCCCTTTTTTTCTTCTTTCTGAAAGTGTTCTTTTAGGATTCCGGTTCACATTCCTACAGTTATCATTTAATCTATATTTCATTTATTCCCTATCATTAATCTCAATGTGCTTGCATCCTGATCAATAACGAGTTTTCTTTTCAATAGATTTAAAAGAAAATGACACCACACTCAAAGCCTTCAATGACTCTGCCATCAGCATAAATATATAAAGTCCATAAGAATCTCATTCAGATCAAATACAATATAAGATTAGAGGTGATCCTACCTTTGTAGTGTGGATACAAAGATATTCCCCTCATAAACAAGCAACAAAATTCATATCGGCATAAGTTCAAGTAAACATTTCAGTCAACACTTGAAGATTCCTCTCAAACTCTGAAGGGTCACTAGGGATAAAAGTAGCATATGGCAGATGCAGCCTCAATAATACATTTGTGCAGTGCATTGTGGGAAATATTATTGGGCAAAATAACACTGTGGCTTCTGTTGAGCCAATACCATAAAAACACATGGATAATAACTTCACAATAGACGTGATCTGTCTCTTCAGGTAAATAATAAAGAAAGGAAATAAGAAAGGATTTAGTCCCGAGATGTCTCATTATTTTAGCTGGAAGGTTTGTTTTTCACCCTTTGCGATTTATATTATGACATTAACATTTCTGTCCACACTTTCAATAATAAATCAGGGGGAAAATGAATAGAGAAACACGCATATCACACCCTTCAGACTGCAATTTTCAGTCTCATAGCTGAGATTTTTGAAAATATAAATTACATCTCCAGCCATGTGTGAACGATTCAAAGTATTCATTAGGCAATTGCTGCAATGACTGAACATCATAATTATTCTGTGGCTGAATGCAGATTGGTGAGTGTAATTATCATAACCTTCGACCCTCAATAACCATTGAAGTTGTGACCTTTGACCTCTAATCCCTGGGGAAAATGTTTTAGTACTGAATTATATATGGAGTGATTCACATTAATTAGTGCCAAAAGTAATGCATAGAATAGTTTTATTCACAGTTCATTTTCCAGTCTGAAGTAAAGAATTACTTCTGGATTCATTCTGATTGTCTAATGTCACATCCATCCAATATTTCACTCATTAGTGTTCATCAGTTATTAGATGCACTATGTGTCCAGACAGTGATGCAACAGCTCAAATGTTATTTCAGCCATAATAATTTGTTTATTAAACCAAAAGGCCATCAATTTGGATTAATCAAAGGCAGCAGACAGGGGAAATTATTATATTTAGCATTTTAAAGCATTAAGTTTTGGTGAAAATGCACTCACCCTCAGGTCATCAAAGATACTGAGTTTGTTTCTTAATCAGAACAAATTTGGAGAAAGTTTACATTACATTACATCATTTGCTCACCAATGGATGCTCTGCAGTGAATGGGTGCCGTCAGAATGAGTCCAAACAGATGATAAAAACATCACAATAATCCACACAACTCCAGTCTATCTTTTAATGTCTTGTGAAGGGAAAAGCTGTCTGTTTGTTAGAAACAAATCCATTATTAAACTATTTTAACTTTAAATCGTCTCTTTTGGCCCAAAATATGAGATTATAGTACATAATTTAGTTTCTTCCAGTGAAAAAGTCCATCCTTTGTTGTTCTTCACATCAAAATCCATCAACATATTTGTTTAGAGCTGATTTGGACTCTTTTCTCTAGTAATCGGTGCTTGATGATAGATTTGTTTCATAAAAACACGCAACTTTTCACTTCATGCTAATTGATGGATTTGAGTGGTGTGGATTTTATTAACTTTTTTGGTAACACTTTATTTTGATGGTCCCTTTTGAGCATTCTGTTGACAATAAGTAACTTTGCACCTACATGTAGACTGTCTGATTAATATCTGCTAACTCTTTATTGTGATGGTGTCCTAACAGACATTCTACTGACTGTAACTATAAGTAACTTTGCGAGTACGTCAATTTATTCTAGCCCTAGAACTTCCAGTAATACTCTACTAACACTTTAATGAGAGTTAGTAGATATATATGTGCAATGTTACTTATAGTCACCTGAATATGGTAAAGGAGACCATCAAAATAAAGTCAAACCAAATATTTTTATCAGCTGTTTGGACTCTCATTCTGACGGCACCCATTCAGAGAATCGATTGGTGAGCAAGAGATGTAATATGCTACATTCCTCCAAATCTGTTCTGATGAAACGTCTTATGTTTTAATATATTATTATATTTCAATTTTTAAATACTCTTTACTTCCAGCATCGAAACAAAACCTGGACACGTTGGTTGCAGTCTAGTTTAACTACTTATACTATAAAAATCTGCTCTTTTGAGTGTAAAATAAGAGTATAATTTGCATACATTAGCATATATTTAAATTCATAATATCTTAACTTTAAAGGTGCTTTAGGCTATTTTTTTAATACCGTACTTTTTTGGGCTAAAATTATAACTTTATTTGTAGAACTGTGTTATCATAGGCTTACTTAAAATTGTGCCTACGTCTTGTACAGTGCTGTTACACCATGGGTGAAACTTCCTAAACATGCATCTGACATTGAAAAAAGATGATAAAATATAGATTATTAATAATATTATCTCCTGTTTTTTGTTGTGACCCTCGTCTTAAACTTGAACAGCTTTGCTAATAGAAATCTAGCCTTGAGTGTAGTTCTTAATTGTATAATAGAGTCGATGTCATTGATCCAGTCTGCGTAAATAACATGGTAGGTCCTTTCATTCAACAGTGATTATACACAAACCCCGATAGATAACAGCTACTGTTATTTAATGCAATGACAGAGCTGTGCTCTGAGTATCAAAGTACAGCCTTGTTTATTGCCTTTTGTATATTTGTTTGTTTTGCGGTAATGGGAATCGCATCTAGTAATTCCCTTCACAGCCAGCAAAGTGAAGAAATCACTCCGGGAGTGTTCGGAACACAGTATGGAGAATTCTACATGAAATATTCAGCGTGTCACGCTCATATGTGCCACGCCGTTACGCTTGTGTGCATAAAGCGTTTCTCTCTCCCTGATTGAGTGTGATATATGAAACAGTCTGGCACTTTCTCATATCACCGTACTGCATAAATGAAGTACTGAAGTCGATACTAAAGACACCAGTGTCCTATCTGGAGTGATCAGCGCATGCAGCGGCCGTTCTCATCTGCTGATTTACATATTGATAGATTCACCGCGAATGGGAACTCATTTCAGCTTCGAAGATTCGGCTTAGAGCGAATGTGAATTCATTTAGATTCCCATTCCCTGCGCTCATAAACCCAGGACGACCCTCGACCGGGTCGGAAGGAAGAGCGAGGCAGCGTGGCACAATGATTATGTTCACTCAATAAAGATAAGAAAGTGAAATGTAAAATGCAACATAAGGCTTTTTGTGTTTTATAGCAGCGTGTTATCGTCAGTAATCGCAGGTATTCGTAGCTAAGCTTGGTTCTGCCACACTACATTTTCGTGCGTTTGCACACAAACTTTTAATGTAACATAAAAATATATAGTAAAATGTACCGATTTAAATATATTCATAATAAATTTAACAATAATAATAATATAAAAAAGTAAATATAAAAATGAAAGATTTGGCTTTTTTAATATATACACTACAATTTTTTTTTTAAATATTAGTTATAAATAAAACAGATTATTGGAGCACGTTTGACAAGAAAATAGCATTAAAGTGTTTCTTTGTTAACTTTCAAAAGTTGTTTTTAAAACTTTTTGTTAACTTTTAAAAGTTCAGTTTCTTTGTAAATATTTGTGAAATTTAGGCTACTTGTAGTTTCTACTGCAATTTTATTTTAATGTACCTTTCATACAATAGTAATGAGATCAGGTTGTTTATAGCAAAAATATTAATAACACATACATTAAAAAAATTGATGACTCTATAAAACATAGTGAGATATATAATAACTCTTTTATAATATATAAGAAAATAGTTGGAATTTGTTACTTGCAGAATGTTCATTCATTCATTCATTCATTCATTCAGAAAATATGGCTAATGTTTAATGCAATTTGCTTGAATAAAAAAAATTGACTGGTAATTGTCTACAAGGATATTAACCAGTAATTGTACAGACATTTCCGTTAACCCTAAAACACAATGCATTGAAGTGCAAAATTCAAAACACCAGTTAAAATACCTCTAAAATACAATTCTAGCCAAATCGCCATTCGTGGGTGAAAAGTAAAACATAAAAAATGAGCTTGTTCATATCATTATAAAAAAGTATAATATGCTAATTACTTAATTGACTTCACTGACAAACTAATACCATCTTCAGCTCTCTGCACTGAGCACAAAACAGCTGTACTGTATTTAGACTAAATCAACAGTTTAGGCCTCAGCACCGCCAGTCCTTAAATGGGGTTTTGCTGATAAATGACTTCTGACAGTTTAGTGAAAATATACTTTAGTTCTCTCCATACCCTGAGCTCTAAAGAGTTGTATCTTTCTCCTTTAAAACTTTGGAGCGATGCCACGCTCTCAGCATGGCTGAATCGATTCATTATTTATGAGCTCTCGCCTTGCCATTCACCGACTGTCAAAGTGAATCTGAAACACCAGCAAATGTAACGCATCATCAAATCATATTGAAATGCAAACAATGAGGTACATGCATATGCAAATTGATCTCAAAATTGACCCAGTGTTGTGAAGGCGCATCGAAAGTGTCAGATGGAATTTAAAAGCCTTCAGTTTTACTCTGCTAAGCAGCTTACGGCTAATTATGGAAAATGATTTCCTTCACTTTTGTTTGGTGCCGTAACGCAGTGGTTTAAATGAAGTGGATGGCCTGATATAAATTCATTGATTTATGGGTTTGCGTAATGCATGGACATGAACACCGAACCTGTGTTCAGGGGACGATCTGATGATGTGTTTTTTTGTTAATTTGCACAACTATATTAATCTTAACATATGTCCAGCTAAAGTTTTGGCAAAGTTATGAACAAATCTTCTTTTAGTAACATTAATAGAATGTTGTAATAATGCTCTTAAGGGATAGTTCACCCAAAAATGAAAATTATGTAATTAATTACTCGCCCTCATGTAATTTCAAACCCATAAGACCTGCATTTCGCTTTATATATACAATAGCCCTATTCAGATAAGATTTTCATATGGGATAATCAGTGTCTGTAGAAATTGTTGGCATATGTGTGCCTATCATAACTTACGTATTGCAAAATGTATTTATCTGTGCTTATTAATTATGCAAGTAGTATGAAATATGTGCATATGTCTTGGATTATTATTGGCCACTGAGAGGTGATTCACTCAGTATGCTTTTCCAGTAAAGTCCGGTGGGTATTTTCCCAGGTGATTTTATAGATGCTAAAACACATTGTAATTTTTAATAGCATGGAAATGTGCAGTCTATTCCTTGAAAAATTACAGACATGTCTGATTTGAACAGGATTAAACTCATGGGGAAGCTCTATTAATTGTTACATTATCCCTATTTAAAACTAATATAATCCGAAGAGAGCTTTAGTTTCATAATGGCATGTTAAGCATTTTTAATTAAGTTGAACTAACTCATTAAAGGAATAGTTCACCCAAAAATTAAACTTACCCCCAAAAAAGTTACTCACCCTCAGTCCATCCGAGATGTAGATGAGTTTGTTTCTTCATCAAATTTGAAGAAACTTATCATTGCATGACTTGCTAACCAATGGATCCTCTGCAGTGAATGGGTGCCGTCAGAATGAGAGTCCAAACAGCTGATAAAAACATCACAATAATCCACAATTAATGCACATGACTCCAGTCCATCAGTTATTGTTTTATGTGAGAAATGGCATGTTTTTAACAAACAAATCCATAATTCTATGCGTTCTAACTTTAAACAATCAATTCTGGCCAAAATAATAGTCCATAATCCAGATTAATTCTTCCTCCAGTGAAAAAGCCCATCCTCTGCTGTCCTCCCTCATCAAAACAACTTATTTGTTAAGAAATGTTTTGGCTTGTAAACGATGCTTGGTCTGTGCACCGAAGAAAGCCAATATTATGGATAGAGGACTTGTATTTTACATGAAAGCAACAGTTTGGAGGTAAAAATGTCCTAATCATGGATTTGTTACTTTAAACACATAGCTTTTCACTTCACAAGATGTTAATTACTGGACTGGAGTGGTGTGGTGTGGATTATTGTGATGTTTTTATCAGCTGTTTGGACTCTCATTCTGACGGCACCCATTCACTGCAGAGCATCCATTGGTTAGCAAGTCATGCAATGCTAAATTTCTCCAAATCTTTTCCAATGAAGAAACAAACTACATCTTGGACAGCCTTTCTATCTCAATTGGGACCTTCTAGTGCCATCATATGGCACTCGGTTTGAAAGCTCATTTCATAGTAAATCAAATTCTTTTATTCCAGTAAAGCAAGGAAAATCCGCTTTTCCATATATGCCCCTTTCAAACCCATCCTCACAGTTATGCCTAATCTGAAATGGCATTACTGAAGTGTGTATCATATCTTCATATTATGCCATAATGTTCTCAGGATGGCACCCCTGTGGTTTGTAATATGACTCTCGGGGAACAACACATCCATAACACTTCAGCTGCATAAATCCTCTCTGTTTTGAGGAGACTTTAAGTACGACGAGCTCTCCAAGCCACAGCGGGTTCAACCGACCATACAGAGGAGTTCTGAAGAACACAATTCCTTGCATCCAGTATCTACTGAGACCTCATTAAAAAACAGGCCAGATCTTGAAGGCATGATGTGGAATTTTAAGACACAGTGTGAGCGTACTGGGTTGTTCATAAGATTATGCTCTGTGTTGCAACCTTGAAACGACACGGTGTGCGCTTGCTCAACTTCGCTTTTGCAAATTTAATAAAGCTCTACCATGAAGTCAAGCTCTAGAGAAACATTGGTGTGCTCAAACAAACAGTTTACACTTTTGGAGAGAATTTTGAATGATAACCTTTATATTCAGTTATCTATGCTGCTTTTACCTTTACATTTACATTTATTATGGTTTTATCCAAAGCGACTCAGTGCATTCAGGCTATACATGTATTGTCAGTATGTGTGTTCCCTGGGAATTGAACCCACAACCTTTTGCGCTGCTAACACAATGCTCTACCACTGAGCCACAGGAACACTTTTCTCATATATATGTGACCCTCTCATGTAAAAACCAGGCTAAAGTCTACAAATCTAATTCTGAGATAACGAGCATCAAAGTTTGATTACAAGCATTAATTTCACTATGATTTCAATCTTCGACATGGCCTTACTCAGTCAATATTAAAGATACAAAAATATATTTTCACAGAATGTTCTTTACAATATGTAGGATGATAAAAAATGACTTTAGCTGGGTTTTCACAGAGAGGGTCACATATATAACTATTATTAAGAATTTTTGTAACATTTTTAATAAATTAAATTTTAATAAATTATTATTATAATGTTTGTAATATGTTCTGATTAAAGTCAGTTAGGACAGGCAAATTACTAGATACTTTATATTTGTTAAATTTGCACATTAAATCAGAAATTTAGAAGTAGATGGACTGAAAAACGACTTTTTTGTAAAACATGTTGAAAAATTAAACGTACACTGTAAATAAAAAACGTTGTTTTTAAAAGGAAAATTGTCACTACTAAACATGTAATGATACACACAACATAAAAGGTGTCTTCAGTGTTCATTTTAAAATGCCACTAATAATATTTTTATTTAAATTATAAACAGTATATTTCATTATATTTAATAAGTTAACTTTAATTGTATCGTTCATGATTGAATAAACAGCATTAAATAAACAAACAACAAAAAATACTTCCTAATATTAATCTTTTTTTGACTTATTTTAAATTTATAATGTCTAAGAAATTAAAATAAAACTATTGCTTTTCAAGTAAATGTATTTAATTTATTAATGTAATGGTTTTAATGGTTTGAACATTGTTTTAAAATTTCTTCAATAAATAAAACATAAAAGTGAAAGATATGTCATGTAATTGTGGTACTTTCTGCTTCCGTTTCATTGGTTCAAAACTGAATATCAAAATAAAATGTTCTGATTAAAGTCAGTTAGGACAAGAAAATACACCAGACATTTGTTACATTGCCCCAGGTTAGGAAACGGTGTTATCTAAACTGGTTTATCCAGCACACTTACATACAGTACAACATGAGAAACTAATTAGATTTGCATTGCTTTTTAGGGCACCACCACAACTGACTCGTAAATAGATGTGTTGCTTCAAATAAACAAAAGCTGCAGTTAATTGATGGTACATTGTTGTCTGTATAGCTCTTCCTCTGCTGGCAGTCTCGCTTTTTCTTTTCAGCTTATACACAATGGAGCATTTCAAGGTCACAAAGCACTTGGTCTGAACCAGGAGCTGTCAGAATCAAACACACAGGAGAACAGACACAGTCCGCGGAGATGAAAGTGACAATCATTCCTCATGCAACCCCCCACTTCCTGTCGCTGCTACAGATGCACTTGATTTCAGGTAAATGACAATAAGCATTGTAACAAAACAGGATGGTGTGTTACCATCAAATGAATTCAAATGGAATGCAATTCTAAGAAAATTCACATACAACTATAAATGTACTCCGTGTCCTTTATAAAACCATGAAAAAAAATAATAGGATTCAAACAAGTTTCACTCAGAAACTGCTGTACATTTAAAAAATAATGTACATTTCACAAATAATATTATTTATTCACATTGAATAAAATGTGAAATTTTGAAGAACAAAGACTGAAAATAGTTTTTGTGTGTGTGTAAAACATACAGTAATCTTTATTTCAATTTCACATTTTTCAACATGATTCAACTATTAAACGTAATGATACACAACATAGGGTTTTACACAGCGTTGCTTTTCAAGTTAATGTATCTCGTTTAGATGTTTTGAAATGATTTACTGAAAAAATAATAATACTTAGGAAAAATATTTTTTCTGTTGTGTACAGTGTAGTTGCATAATTAGTGAAAATGAACGATGCAATGTTTTTGATTTTGAGATACTATTATAGTTTTTCATTAATATTTTAAGAATATTTTTCAGTTTTAGCAATTATGTTGTGTGTTTTTGTCATTTTTCATTTTTTTATCAGCATTTTTAAAAAAATATGTCGGTTAATTTTTAATTCAGTTTTTTAGAACATCAAGTAAAACTAAATAATAAAAAATATAAATGTTGACTTGAAAGCTAAAAAAAAGAGTTTCAATATTTTTTTATGGTTTTAGTTTTCTATTATGAAATCTGACATACTTTAAAAAATAAATTAAATTTTAACCATGTCAGTGTGGCCAATTCAATTCAAATCCACAGTCGTGACATATTGATATATTATGTTCATTTTTTTGTAAATATTTTGAATTGGATTGTATTTTATATTCTCTTTGTTTACTTTAATTGTTTTTGTCAGTTATATATATATATATAAGAGAGAGAGAGAAATGTTGCCATTTGATGAAATGTTTTTTTTTCTTCTAATTTTATTTCAGTTAACCTTCATTTTATATCCAGTATAATTTTTTATGGTTTTAGTTGTTTAATTAACTGTAATAACCATTTTCTTGATGTAGCCAATTCTTAATTTCTGAATTTTGTCCTCCAACAGTGTTGAGTTGCTTATAGGGTGAAGGCAAGTTTAGTTTCTGTTGAAATTCTAACAGTCAATATTCAGTTCTGATTTATGTCTAACGACACAGTTTTTTGTGAATTTTAACACATTTGATCATGGGAGGAATCAATAACACAACACGGTTTGAAGTGCCTTTGAGCCGAGGGCTGAGAGCGGACGGATACATCAAAGCGTGGGGCTGGAGACGGGCGTCTGCCCGACCCGCCTGCACATTAATTCTGCATGGGCCTGAGACAGAGCATGCGCTGGGCTAAACCTCAGAGGACCATCATGAAAAGTTGATGTAGTAAAAGACAGAAGGCGCACTAATAAGAGACCGAAAAAGACAGCGAGCAGGGAGCCGAGAACTGAAGGCAGGACAGAGAATAAAAAGAGACAAGTGAAGAGAGAGAAAACCAGTGGTGCGAAAACTTTCTGCGAGCCTGAAGTCTGATCACAAGCAGAGGGTTTGTGAGACAATTTAAATGAACTGAAGGGAAGTGGAGCTGATGGGCGGCGTATTCTGCTGTGGCCACGTCTTCAACAGCAGATTTTCTGCTGGTAAACATTAGGCTGGAGTGAAACTTAGTAAATGAGCAGTAGAGGGAGACGGGAGAAGGCCGGCAGGGCCACACTTTACTGTCAGTGCTGTTATAAAGAGTACCAAAGGCCAGAAGAAGCCATTATCTTGTATTTACAGCCCTCATATCACACACAAACAAAATCAACTTCAGCTCAGTTGTTAAAACCTCAAGATTCAGCTTGAAGTAAAAACAGTTCCAACTTCTGAACAAGACTTTATGATATTTTTATGTCTAAACTTAGACAATGTTAAACTATGGATTTTTTAAAAACTTGTTTTGCTTGTTTTATTGCCTTCAGGGCCAAAATACATTCTGAAGTTTAAAACTTAGCATTTAAAAAACATAGCTAACTTCAGCCATTATCTAGTCTGCAACAATCATTTTCTTAGTATCATATCGGAACATCCTTAACCCAAGATTAATGTATACTTGAGAAATAATATATGTAAATGATCTCTGAAGCACAAACCACTTGAAAAATGAGAAAATCATGCTAATAGACAGTAGTATTTAATTGATACAAAGCAAATGTCATTATTTGTGACCCATGGACCACAAAACCAGTATCATGGGTATATTTGTAGCAATATCCAACAATACATTGAATGGGTCAAAATTATCGATTTTTCTTTTATACCAAAAATAAATAGGATATTAAGTAAAGATCATGTTCCAAGAAGATATTTGGTTAAATTTCCTACCGTGAATAAATAAAAACGTACATTTTGATTAGTAATATGCATTGCTAAGAACTTCATTTGGACAGCTTTAAATGCGATTTTCTCTATTTTGCACCCTCAGATTCCAGATTTTCTAATAGTTGTATCTCGGACAAATATGATCCTATCCTAACAAACCATAAACCAATGGAAAGCTTATTTATTTCACTTTCAGATAATATATAAATCTCAGTTTCATAAAATTGACCCTTATGGTTTTGTGGTCAAGGGTCACATTTTTAATACATTTCATTGAATGGTTCAAGGTACAAGAACCCATTATGATAATATATATATATATATATATATATATATATATATATAGTTTTAATAAAAAGGAATAACTAGAAAAAATATTATGTATTATTTATGTTTCATCATAAAAGTTTAAAGGAATAGTTCACCCAAAATTACATCATTACGTGACTTGTTCACCAATGGATCCTGAATGGGTGCCGTCATAATTAAGTATTATGGATAGAGTACTCATATTTTAGCCGGAAGGTTAAGCAATGGTTTGAAAAAAAAAATCTTAATGATGGATTTGTTGAGATTACTTGTAGATTATTGTGATGTTTTATCACTTGTTTGGACTCTCATTCTGACGGCACCCATTCACTGCAGAGCATCCATTGGTGAGCAAGTGATGTAATTCTAAATATCTCCAAATCTGTTCCGGATGATAAAAAAATTTAACTACTCCTTGAACAATATTCCTCTGTTGCTTAACTTCTTGCTCTGTACATAAACATCACTAAAGTGTTGCATTTATTCTTTAAAAGTTGCAAAACTTGATTGGCGAAAGAGTAAATATATAAATAAAATGATAAAAAGAAGCTTTAGCCTGAGATAAAAACAAAACAAGTTAAAAGAAAGACAGACTTCACAAAAGCTCTTGATTAAATGCACTTCACGTCAGCAAGAGGGTGAGAACAAAACAACACATACCCATGATGCCTTGCAACATGAATAGCCAACTAGATCAATTTATTTTGGGACATTACACTGCATTCTCAGAAAACAAATCAGGTTTACTGCAAAACGAGACACAAAGGTCAAGATTGGCTGTGTACAACAAATTAGCAAAACTTTAGCCACAAACTGCACTAATCACTACTATGCCCACTTTTATCTGCAAAAAACCTCTCACCGGGTTGGAAGCTAACGATTTTCTGCCTGCATGTGTCCGTGTGTGTTTGTAGGTGTGCGTGTGGGCATTGGGTGAGTGACAGAGCGATGTGTGTGTGTGTGTGTGTGTGTGTGTGTGTGTGCAGGGGAGTCAGATGCTCCATTTGCAGCAGGAGTGTAATTGGACTGAAAGACATGTGTTTGTTGAAGATAACGCGCCGCGATCCAGCGGCCTCACGCTGCCTGACCTCATTCGTTTGCCATCATTTTAAATCTATCAGCTCATTTGGACGCACAGACACCTGAAGAGAGAAGTGTGTGTGTGTGTGTGTGTGTGTGTATCATTGCCAAAAGATTCGCCTAATTACTGCAATGCATCAGCCTTTCTGTTTAAGGAGGGTTGCAGCACTTGGAGGCCGTTTAATGCGGCCCGTCTTTGTTTTGAACCTGATTTCCAGGTTTTCATGTAACCTCGAGGAAAACAAGCGTTGTGAGTTTGTACTGCATATCGAGAAGTAATCAGGTTTGAACTTTAAGTGATAATGAATTCCTTGCACTCATCCGCCTAATAATGTTTCGATGGTTTCACATATGCAGGTCTATTTGAATTTACATTGCATCATGCAATTTATTATTCATTATATCATTGCACCATAAGATTTATGTGTTTGAAAGAAATCTCTCGTGTTCACCGAAGCTGCATTTATTTGATCAAAAATACTGAAAAACAGTAATATTGTGAAATATTGTCAATATATTCATATATTTTAAAATGCAATTTATTCCTGATGTCAAATCTGAATTTTCAGTGGTCATTATTCCAGTCTTCAGTTTCATGCAGTGTTATATTAGTAGCATCGAGATACTACTGTAGTTTTAATATTCTTATATTCTGAGCTAGTTTTATTACTTCTGTTTCATTTTATTAGTTAGTTTTAGTAACTGAGTTGTGTTTTTATCATTTGTTACACTTTTAATTTTTTCTTCTAGGTCTATGTAAGTTTTTTATTATTTATTTTAGCAAATTATTTTATCAACTGGCTAAAATAAAATGTGTTTAAGGTTTATTTTCTATTTTATTTATTTTGGTTAAAATGTATTTTATTTCAAGTAACAAAAATTTTTTTTTTAATAGTTTAGTTTTAGTTAACTAATAACCCTTCAGAAATCATTCTTATATGTTATTTTGTTTTAAGATTTTTTTATAATATTTAATTATGTTTTTATTTAAATGTTATTTAAAATAAATTTATTTATAACAAAAAAATATTTGAAATAATTTAACTATTTATTATATATAAATTGTTAGTTATATATTTTATGAATTTGTTATTAATTATTTGTAGAGTTGTTTATTGTAAATACTGAAAACATGTGCTGCTTAATATTTTTGTGGAATCTGTGTTTTTTTCAGGAGTTCAAAAGAACAGCATTTATTTGAAATGTAATTTTTTTACATTATCACATTAAGTATTTACTGATCATTTATGTAGTAGTTTCTTTAAAAAGGTAAATAAAAGTACTAACCCCAAACGTTTGAACAGTACTAGAGCCTGACGACTGTTCTGCTGTTGTGATGTAGTTGGAATATGTGTCATCTTTATGCTATATTGAGGCTATATATTATTTAAAGATTAGCAGCGCAAACATGGTGGTAACAAAAGACAAGCAGGTGTTCAACTGTTTCTCAGAAGCGCAGCTCTGTTCTTTCATCTCCTCTAACCAGATTAACCTTTAATGAGCTCTGGTGCCCAGTTGTGTTGTCTGTCAGTTACACAGAACAGAGGAGCATATAATACACGGTAAAAATTCCCCGTGCAGTCATACTTGACTGAATGTTTCCCCACCGTAGATATTGACCAGCTGTCAGAAAGATGGAGATTTCCCCAGCACCAAAACGTCCCCTTTAGATGATCCATGGACCTCCTTATCGATGCATTTTTCCTCCTTTCTGGTTTTCCTCTGCCAAGTCAGACTTGCTCAGTCGAGGGGACTCAAATTTGATTGATAGCCCACCTGAGCACAGACGAAAACTTAAAGATTTCCTGCCGTCTAAAACAATATCAATCTGAGCCCTAATGGGGCTGAAGTCCGAACGTCTAGTCGCCTCCGCAGACTGAAGGACGCTTCTTCTCTGTGCGCATGATTCAAGAAAGCAGCGCTCTCATTTGTAATAGAGCAGGATGGTTAATTGTGATGGCTCCCTACCATGACAGCTTCAGTCGTCAGATCTCTCTCAAAATAATATTTTTCTTAAAATTAGTTGGGGTGGATGAAACTGTTCTTGTGTTAAAACCAGTGCTGTTAATTACAACTGAAAGTATAGTCATTTTCTGCAATTGAAACAAAGCTGAAATAAAATAAGATAAAAAAAATTGAATTTAAAATCTAAGAAATTATAAATGTCAAGCTGAAATAGGATTAAGTAGAAAATTACTAAAACTGGATTAAATTAAATTAAAGAAATATAAATATAAAAATCACAAAACAAAAATCACATAACAAAATTACTAAAACATAAACTAAACAAAAATTAAAACTACACCAATAAAAACTAATTCAAAATATAAATGAATGATATAAAATATAAATAATACCAAAAGAACAGTGTTTTATAGTGCTGTCAAATCGATTAATCGTGATTAATTGCATCCTAAATAAGAGTTTGAGTTTACATGTGTCTAATATATATATATGTATAATTAATATTATATATAAATATATTTCATATTCCATAAATATATACATGTACAAGTATACACATATAGGCCTATTTTATGTAAACACTATTATTTTTAAGAACGTATATATATATATATACACAGTGCTATGAGACCAGGTAGTTATATATATATATATATATAGAGAGAGAAAGAGAGAGAGTCCATATTTCAACTTGGTTTTATTAGTTTTTAGATATTTTATAAGGGATAGATCAAAAATACAATTTCACTCAAAGATCAGAAGATAGATAGAGATAGATAGATACATAAAAATAAGAAAGAAATAACATAAATAAGTGTGTATTCCACAACTTTAAGTAAGTTGTACTTGTTCAAAAATAAAAATCGTTCCGTTCCCATTGACTTCCATTGTATGAAAAAAGAAAAGAAAAAAAAGAAAAGGAAAGGAAATCAATGGGAACTGAAACTATGGACCTTTTTCACATTTCCGGGTTTCTCAGCAGCGGAAGTCGTCATAGTTGGGTTAACTCGAAGAGCAGTGAATGAGAGCGTGCCACAGATATATTTTTTGCATTCCCATTTGCTCAAATAGCAAAATAAAAACTCTACGATAGTGTTTTTGTAACTTTCAATAAAAGGAAGAAAATTGAGAGAGACTGATAACGGCAGCCAGAAGAGCAAATTATGTCAAATGTACCATCCCTCCCATAGACGCTGCATTAGAAACACCCTCGCATTAGCATAAAATATTTTTTTGTAATTTGATGCAAAGTAATATAATACAAAGAATAGTGTTATAAATGTACATACCGTTTTCAAAAATACAAATATGAAAAACATTTGAGGATTTACGATGCTGATGACCGTTAAACGTGTCCTCACAGTCTTGTGAAAGGGGTCCATTTGGTTACCAACATTGTTCAAAATATCTTCTTTTTATGTTCAACAGACAAAATGACATTGAAGGAGTAAATAATGACAGAATTTACATTCTGGATGGATGAATTCACATTTAAGGGGTTTTGCTAGACATGACACACAGATCTAATACAATAATGAATAAATTAATATTCATTTCAATCAATGCCTCGACCAGTCAGATTTCAGAGATGGAACTATGTGTTCTACAAAGAATATTTTCCTAGCATGCACTCTCTCTTTCAAGACTCAAGTATTGTCTCTCTCTCCTCATCTCGGTCTGGAGTGTACCTGGCTTACTTGAAGATTGATTCTCCTGCAGTGCTGCAGTCGTAATGAGGCGGCAGGTGTTTGGGAAATACTAAGGGTAGCAGATCTCCCATCACTCCACTCACTTCAAATTAAACTCATACGGCATGTCCTTCTCTCCTCGACGGCTGTAATGGAATTAAAACGAACAAGAAAGGCACCGCCTAACAACGTATGTGCCACTAAACTATTTATTCTGCTGGGAGAAAGACTTTTCTTTCATTATTTATGTGTGGAAATAAACGAGCAGCTCTCATTCCAGGGTTACGGCGCAGACTCAGAGCTGTAATTCCCTAATCTGTATTCCTTTGGCCTGTGGAGGACAATACTTCGCTTCTCAGTATTCCTGCTTATGAAGCTCATTTGAGCTCTAATAGTGGAGACTGAGTGGAATAAATACTAATAGCTTTCACTCCATTTTTAAATTAAAAGGGGATTTTGGGCAAGGCTATCGGTGATACAAGAAACCGTACAAACCAAAAATAATGTTTTTTGCAATTCTGTTTGGTGCTATTATAGAGGCACTTCACCTTTAAGAAAAGAACAAAATGAACTGTTTTACGGTTGAAAAGACCAGCACAGCTTGGCGTCAACAGCATATGTTGCATGTTTTTGGGATGAATTGTCCCTTTTATCTTATAATAATATATATATATATTTCATCCATGATGCAGCAAATAATAATGTAAAGCTAATAATGGGTAGTATTATCTCTAGACCAGTGGTTTTAAATTATTATGAATTTTTTTTGCTTGTCTTGACTTGGCTTAGGTATTTTTTCTGGTATTTCTAATATGTTAAAAGTTGTATTTTTATTAACATAAAACATTTTTATTCTTCATGTTCTTCAATAAAAAGGGAGAAAATACTACTTCAATTTACAAATTTAATTTTATGTTTTTAACATTTGACTTATAATATAATATACTGTCAAATCAATTAATCGTGATTAATCGCATAAATAAACGTTTGTGTTTACATAATATATATGTACGGTGTATATTTAGTGTATATATAAATATAAACACATACATGTATATTTAAGAAATAAAACTAAAATGATAAACTATTACTATTATATATATATATATATATATATATATATATACATAATATTATATATTGTACATACATATTGCTTTTTTGACTTGGCTAAGATATTTCTTCTGAAATTTTGACTGAGAGTTATAAGTATTATTTTATTAACATAAAAAATGTATTAACGATGAATAATTTTGTGATGCCAGAAAATTCAAGATTATTATTCTGTATGTTCTTTAATAAAACGTGTGTATATAATTAATATAATATATATATATTTAAAAAAATATATTTATGTTATTAATACATTAAATTTAAGTCATCATGTGGCAACTTGAAAGTTTAGTCTAGACCAAGGGGGGAAAACCATACACATTTCATACCCTATTATGGGCTTCTTTAAGAGTTATTGGTTTAGTATTTGTTTATCATATGTAATTTATAATGTATATAGGACATCCGCTAAATCTGCTGAAATCCAGTGTCAAACAAGCACTTTTACCTCCCTAATGGCACCCCAAACATAAAATACTGTCTCTCTTGTCTGGAATGAAAGCAAGTGAGCCTGTAAATGAGATTTATGCCTTCAGTGCTGATTTTAGTCCCACTGTAATGTATGCTTGTAACTGCCTCAGGAACATTTATACCGCTGACGTCGGCCCATGCTAATCACCGAATGACTTTGATGGGTCCATCAGGAACCGTGAGAATGTTTGGCTTTAGTCTTAAAGGCAAAAAAGCTCTCGAGTGTGTTTTCAAGTGTGCAGATCATCATAGATCTTCTTTTTAAGAAGAAGGTATGGAAAAGTTTCTCACATCTATCACAACAATCCTAGCTGGGTAGCTGAGGACTGCGCAGCAAAGCCACACGTTTCCACTGCATAATTAGATCACACCAGTGCTGTGAACGTTTACCGGCATCTGATGGTTCAGGCTTCCATCTCTCCATTTTTGCTTGGCATTTCATTATTGAGACCTTCTGCATGAAAGAGCAACCGATACCCTTCGATATAGGCTCATCAGGGCCCCAGGTGCTCGACTGTGCGTTGTATTTTGGGATACAACCAGGTACTGGAAGATGCATTGCAATATCTTTCCTATTCCTATGACTTCTGGCTAGGGATTTCTGATGGGTTTTTCTTGGGAACTGCCCTTCTTCTCAGAGTTGAAACTTTCATCACGCCTGTTTAGTTGGCCAGTACTTGAAGTATGGAAGCTATAGAGCACAACAGAAGTAAAAATCAAATTTTTAACAAAAAATATAATTGCCAAATTTCAGTTTATACAATATAAATATATACTATATATACATGAGTAATTTAGTGTACTATTGTTTTGAGTCGATTACATCATCGCGAAAATACTTCCCATAATGCAATACGAATGAATCGCTATCACTATCGTAGAACTACGAGCGCTATATACAGACCTGAAAATATTTTCCAATCGCGTGTTAAATTTTCTGTCAGCTGTTTGCTGTTTTAAATTAGAATGATCGATGTCTTGGAGTCGGTTCTTATCATTGAATCAGTCAAACGTGTCAAATTAATGAATAACATGAACACCTAGGGTTCCAAATGGGACAGTCCCTGGTCTTTTCCAGTTTCTTAAAACTCCTTACTCTTAATGCCTTTTACAACATCCAGCTATAACCAATATAACCACTGTTGCGTATCACCAAATGACTGGCCCATATTTTCTGTGTCTGAATCTGGACGTCTCAAAGACTCTCAGCCAAAGAGGTGCTGCTTCCGGTGATAAGTCAGTGTTTATTTACTGCTATCTGAGGCTTTCCATTAGCAGGTCATCATCTGCTGAACTCGGATGTGTTGTTTCATCCAGTATAGCTGTCATGACGCTGGGCACAGGTTGTTCTTTACGCAGTACTATTGACTTGGTTGTGCTGTTAGTGTTGGCTGTTCCTGTCTGAATTTTTTTTTGTGATTCAGTTGTTGTTTGTTGTGTCAGCAATTCTTCTTACTAACTTTTGGCATGCTCCAAAAATAGTGCTTGTTTTGCTCTAGCATGTCAAAATGTATCATTACAATGTATTTTGTAGTATTTATTAAATTCTCAGTCAATACACTGAATAAGACAACATATTCATGTCATGTGACTGAAGAAAAGGCAAACTTGATCCAGATATTTGTGGGTGTTTACATTCAAATAGTCACAGAACATTACAGATTCTGCAAAAATAGCTTATTTCTGTTTTTATTAAAATAGATTTTCTGTTCTTTTGCAAATTGTAAGTCAAATAAAACCAAGACTTTTGACATTTAACTGCTTTTTTGATTAGTGCAAGCTGATACACGTCATTTGAAAATTCTACGTTGCTATTTTGTGAAAAACTGCATGTGATGGAATGTTTTTGTTGATATTTTTTAATTCAGCATCATTAAGTTATATAATAGCAGAGGTTCAATCAGCAGAATATTTTTTCAAGATGCAGGCCTGTGTTAATATGATTGTGTTAAATTGATTTTGTCAAGTTTTGTAATTGGTCTCATGTGAAGCATATTCATGTAATGTCTGTAGTTTAAGAAAATAAGCTACTTTGTTTTCTTTTTTCCATGACATGCATATTTCTCAGAAAATAAAAATAACATGCATATTTAAAACTTTGTAAATAATGAAAACAATAAAGAGTTATTTTCTGTAATCTTATGTAATTTAGGTTATTGTATATTGTTGAAAAGTAATGGCAACATACCATTTCATCAATACTGTATATCAGGGGTGTCCAAACTCGGTCCTGGAGGGCCGGTGTCCTGCAGAGTTTAGCTCCAACTTGCCTCAACACACCTGCATGGAAGCTTCTAGTATGCCTAGTAAGAGCTTGATTAGCTGCTTCAGGTGTGTTTAATTAGGGTTGAAGCTAAACTCTGCAGGACACCGGCCCTCCAGGACCGAGTTTGGACAGCCCTGCTTTACATGCACATAAACTAATTACCGAAGAACGCATGCCATACAAACATGAGATGTAATCTTTATCTCATTGTGTTTTTTAAAGTGCAAATAAATGTTGCTGTAGAAATACGGTTCCTCTTTGAGGCTGTGCAGCCAAGAACATGCAGATTACAAAAAAGAGAAAAGTTTACAGTTTCCTCTTTGACACATCACACCACATAACACTTTGTCTTTGTCTTGCTCGAGCATTTTTTCTCCTTGGAAACTCTGAAAATAAAAAACGGTCCTTTGGATTTGCAGATAAAATGGAGTCCCTTTTATCAAATCTTTTGCCTTGAGGTTGAGCCAGTGAATATTTCTTCTGCTGCTGCTGTAAATGCTCTGCTGCAGAGGCTGAAGTTCATCTCTTGGCCTTTAGTTCAAAGACGCTTCAGTGTTCAAGTTTATAAGACAACAGGGCGCTTCTTTTATGTCTCAGTCCCAGAAGGCTCAGCGTGAGTCCTTGACAGATTCCTGGTGGATGTGCACAGCATCTGAGCTTATTCATAGTTCCTCAAATCAAGTGTGGCTTGAAGTCTTTACAGTTTTAGGTTACATTTGTCAGCATATCATTGCATAAAACAGTAGCGTTTAAACCATGCCCTGAGCACATAAACACATCTTTTTTCCTGAAACTCAACAGTGCATATTATTAAAATGTAAATTTCTTCCTTAGAGGATATTGTCTTGCCAAAGCAAGTTGCAAGAAAGATCTTTTATTCAGTTGTATTGATTCCTTCAGAAATCAAAATGAATGCATGTGTAGAAGAATAAATAATAATTAATAGAATAGACGAAAAGTATTGTGTTTGTGTGAGGGTGTGATAGTTTACGCTTTATGGATCGATCATGGCTTGAAGGCCAGTGATTGCATGCAACATTTAAAAAATGAATTTAGGCCTGTTGGGAGATCAGAGCAAATGTGTATTCCCTTCATGACTTTGATCGGGTGACCTGCTAACGATGTGATTTCAGTGAAAAGGTCAGGTGTCCACCCGGGCATTTTAAGTTTGCAGCACTGCTGTGATCCCAGATCTGATGTTCTGGAAGCGCCAGGGTCAAGGTCCTGCGGTGTTAACAGCACTTGGGTTCCAAAACCTGGAACATTTCATCAGCTCATCCGTTTCATTTGTTATTTTAAATGGAATAGTTGCCCCGGAATGAAAATGGTCATCATTTATGTCATTCCAAACTTGTATGAAATCTTCATGTTGTTCCAAATTTGTATGCTTTTCTATCTGCACTGAAAACACATGTATTATACATTTTGTATATGCCTAAATTAAAACACAGAGCTTTCCATTTCAGAAAGGTCCATTATCAAGTATAATTTTGATTTTAAGAATATAATTAAATACAAAAATATATTATGGAAAATAATAATTTTATATTAAAAACTAAAAATTGAATAATAAAATATAGAATTTTTATAATATATATAATTAAAATCAAAGATGTATTGTAGTATTAATATTAGTTTATATTGCTTTATATACATTTTTTATACAAATATAAATTCAAAATGCAATTATATTTTTAATAGAGCTAAGCAATAAATTAATTCATTCAACTATATTAGCAGATGTTTGTGTTCCATGCACTTCATGGATGCTACTCTCGTTCGAATGGAACATTGCTGAACTAAATCTTTCCACTGTCTTGGAATGCGTTCCTGTCTTAGAAGGCTTCAGGACTCTGAGCTCTTCCTGATTAACCGAGTCCATGATCAAAACTTCACTCTGGGCTTAGGAGACGGATTGGGACGGCTCCTGCTCCTCTGTAGGCTCACATTTCAAATTCAGTCCTTTCTTCTTCTCATCTCCATCTTTTCTCTCTGAACCGTATCAACGAACAAAAACATAATAGGACAAGGATAAAGACGCCCACAGCCAGGCACATGTCGTCGTTTCCCAGTTAATGTAAAACTAACTAATGAAAGTTCATTTATCATCACAGCTGGTTCTGTCTTCCTCTGCTTGTAATTTAATCAGTTGCTCTTTTATCCGTGTCTTGCCTCTTTTATGAGTACAGAGCCATGCCGGGAATGACCTTTGAAGATGCACAGATCAGGAGGAACCGTTCACCAGTAGAACCACAGGCTTCTTCCCGTGGGAAGCCGACACTTCAGCTTTCATCTGCAGCATCTCTTCGGAAAGACTTAACTGTTACGTATAGTGCGCTCTGTCTGTCCCCGTCTAACCTTGTTACAGAGTCGAACAAACCTATTGATGTTCATTTTAATTGGTTCTGATTGAATTGATCAAACATGTCTTTATTAATGTCTCTGATAACTTCATTCTATTACATTTAAATTAGTGTTGCATAACCAGACTTTTTTCATACTGTTAGTCTATTCATCAAAGTTCACTCCACATTGTAACTTATTCTGCCTAAAAAAGCACATTTAGACAGAAAGAAGACGTGACTAGCCACAATTGCTTCACTTGTTGTTTGACAGTTTAGCATGTTTATTAGCATGTTTACCGTTTAATTAAAACTTTAGTGTGGGTAAATGTTTTTAAAAGTGTTTAGTTTACATATTTTACTTCATTGCATCATAAAAGCATCAGCTGTGCGATTTTCATCTTTTCAGCATCATTACAACATCATTAATCAGTCTTCGGTGTCATATGATCCTTCAGAAATCACTCTAATATGCTGATTTGATGCTAAAAAAAAAAACATTCTCTGTGCTGCTTAATAGTTTGGTGATATTTTTTCTCTTTTGGATTCTTTGACAAATAGAAAGTTAAACAATTATTTTGTAACATTATAAAAGTCTTAAAATGTCACTTTTGATTAATATAATGTATTCTTGCTGAATATAATAATTAAGTTATTAAAAGAACTGACCTCAAACTTCTGAACGGTAGTGTAATTTAGAAACTGGACATTATATAAAATGGAAAATACAGTTACAAAGGCTTCTATCTTTGGAAAAATGTAATGCCATTTAGCAAACTTGATCAAATCCAGCAATTAGTTCTTCATTTGAAGCACATATTGTACCAAGAAACTGTAAAAACCTTGTCTTCCCATAGATTGAGCACCCTATACATTCTGACTCTCAGAAATGTGCATTCAAGACAGCAAAGCAGATTCACACAATTTCAGCCAGTCCACACATTTTTTTTGTGCAATATGCTCCAAAAGTAGCAATATACTTAGAAATGTGTCATCTTAGGATATAAATCTTTGCTATGATAGTGCATTACAGGTTTATATTCACTGCATTGAATACATATTCAGTACATTCTTTGATGTTCAGCACTACGGGTCTGACTGATGTAGGTTCAGATGTGTGCGTGAAGAAAGAGCACGACTTTAGGGATTTTGAAGGATGTCTGTGGTGTTTTGTAGATATTCATGGATGTGGATCATGAATGTTTTCAGGCTGTTGATTGAATGACGTTACGTAACGGTCATGTGGTCTTCAATTCGTCTACACAATCAAATAACATTATTTAGGTCTATACCAGGAGTGAGCATTAGGAGCAGGTTTAGAGTGAAATCTGACATAACATATTAAATGCAATATAATCAGGGAGCTAAAAATAACAAGATAAAAATACCCTAGAGCACATCTTTAAAAGCTTGTTTTTCAGATATCTTTGATTGTATTTTAAAATGTATTAAAAACTACAACAGCGAGGAAGGAAAAATCAGGTAGACTGCTTTCTCATCTAAAAAATCTTTAGCATTTTTTAATAATCAGATGTTCTAATTTGCCATATGCTCAAAAATAGTTACCCTGACAAAGCAAAGACCTTTGAGATAAATTTGTGCTCGGTTTCAAAGCTTGCATGGATGACCCCCCCCCCATCATTTCTATAGAAGTCATCTTCTATAGAAGTCTAGACGCTTCTAAAACATCATTCAGATTCCACATTCATATGCCTGTGTGAGCAGCGCAGATGCATTTGTTGGTAACTTCTTAAGATAGATTGTGCCTTTGATCAGTCCGATCTTGTCCAGGCATCAAAAAGAAGGAGGGGAAAAAACCCTGATGTGTGCGGCTCTAAAAGACAGAAGTGAAGTGCTTTTGCCGTGATTATGATTGGAAGAAATAATAATCAAATCTCCTGAATGTCTTGACGTCTAAAGACCACCACGAATGGCAAGAAAGAAAATTAATACTTTTCCATTCCATCTCAAAGTCTAGGAAGATTGGAGAAATGACAAAAGAAGACAGAAGACACTCAGTGATTTTTAAGAAAGTAGACCGCATCGGGTTTATGAATGCCGTACACCTGACGCATTAGCGAGTAACTCACCAAATATTTTCCATATCTCATGCTGATCTGACATCGAGGAGATTGATGGCGGTTTGAAATGTAGACGCATGTTCTCCTGCACGCAGTTTACCAGTCAAACTGTGACAGTTTATTACAACAAATGGTGATAGATTTGTCTCATATATTATTTGAAGTCGCTGACTTCATAGAAAAAGCATTCTTTCATTTTAATCACTTTATGTTTTAGATTTTGATTGGTTTGACCATTAATATGCTTACTTTCCTGAGTCTGTTTGAAAGAATGTAAACTGAAGTAGAAAGCTGGTTGGTTAAACGTGTATGTGCTTTGTATGCTTACAGACTTTAATTCCCTCACGGCACATGCAGAGATGTATTCGATTAGTGGAAGTGCCTCCCATGATAAACTCTTTATTTAGAGGACGTTAAGAGCCAACTGGGACGCCGCCGTAGCGAGTCGAGCCATGAAACTGTAAACAGCGGCTTGAGACAAATGCACTCAAAGGGCAAAGACAGAGGTACAAACCCTGACATGCTGAGAAAGGCCATTAATCAACACCACACATCCCATTACACCAATGTGATTATTCAAACCTCGTCCTGCAGGAAAAACCACTCTGGCCACGACTCTTTCACAGCTTCGGTGATATCTCTCAGAAAATGATGTCTCTCGGCCATTAGTTCTCTAGTTCTGCGCAAAAAGTGGAACAGTGCGGTGGAAAAACCTCGAAATGAACTTCAAGAAGATGTAATCAACAGTGAGCCACTCTATTCAGGTAAACCGATGCCCAAAGCTGCGCTTAGCTGTGTCTTTACTGAAGCACTCTCTGAGGTTTGGTTCCCTGACGGTTTCTCTTATTAGATTTTCACTCGTGTTTGACTGTGGAATAATAGCAAGAGTCAATAATTGCACTTGGACACTTTCAGAGGCGATCTGTCATAATAAAGTGAAGCAAGCTGTGATTAGTTTGTCACAGAAATTGACAAGGGCACATGTGCAAACAGCAACATCATATTGGGTATGAAAACACTTTATGTACTGTATACCAGGGTTGTGTACTGTTGAAAAGAAAATATAATTAAAATGGAATTAAATTCATTAACTGCTGTGTCTAAATAGTATTAGTAAATTGAGAAATATTATTGCAATTTAAAATAACTGCTTATATGTTCATGTATTTTAAAATGTAATTTATTCCCGTGATGCAAAGCTGAATTTTCAGCATCATTAAACATCATTAATCAGTCTTCGGTGACATATGATCCTTCAGAATTCACTCTAATATGCTGATTTTCTGTGCTGCTTAATAGTTTAATTAATAGCTTAATCCAGACTTCAGTGTCACATGATCCTTCAAACACAATACTTTTGTTCAATGTTATATTTTCTCGCTGAATAAAAGTGTTATTTAATAAAAAGTTTGGATGGTATTGCATACGCATAATAAAACAGAACCTAATATGAATTATTTATTAGTATATTAATCAATATAAAATGTGTTAAACTAATGCAGTTCCTCTGTTGAGTGTCCATTGATTTTCTCTGAATTGCAGATCCGCTTCCCGTCACTCCAACTCTGAATCCTTCCAGCTCTGAACTGAACGGGGGCCAGTTGTTAAATGCTGAATTTTGCTCAACATTGACACACCCACGGTAAGGTTAGACAGTTGATGTTGCAAAACGTGTCCAGTGACTCTAGAGGACAGTGAAGTAACCCTAAAATAACAGTTGCAGAGCAAAGCTTAACTGCCAAATTCACAACTCATTGGTTGGCAGCTCATTAAAAGTCACATCCTTCTTGGAAACCGACATCGGCTGAGGTAAATGTTCCAGTAAGTCTTCAGGACTTCTGCTGACTTGACAGCTTTGGAGGATCTTTAGGACTTAGTCGAAGAACACTCTTACTGACTTTTGCATCTTTTGAGGTGGTAAATATGTTGCTGCTTTGCATTTACTTCCATATATGGTTTAGTTTGATGAGATTGCAGATACACATGCTAATAATGTATTCATATAGTCATCTTCACCATGATGAGAAGCATATTACTCTATATTCATCGTCTTGAAATGCATGACTCTTTTCCGATCTATTGATCCTCACGGATTCTCTCGTCCTATGTGGTTTCTCACACTCGTCTTCAGGGAGACTGAAGCCTTTGATGCTTTGTGTTGGGTGTGGTGTTGAATATGGATTGTTTATGCTCACAGTACACTTGAGGATAATAGTGTCTGGCCTGCTGCAGTATAACACCTATAATCAGAGCGATGCAGACGGATACAAGTGTCCTCCACAGTACAGGGCAATTCACGATTTGTCATTTAGCAGACACTTTTTATCCAAAGCAATTTGCGATACATGAATTGCTGGGAATTCCCTGTGGACAAACTTGGTGCTAGAGTTTCAATTGCCATTACACCGTGTCTCAACCAGACATGATGCGACAGGATTAAAGCAGCGAGTGAACTGTGTGTATTTACTGGACGCAGAAATGCTGCGTGATGAGACACAATCACAGCCAATCAGAACGTAGTTGATGTTTAATATACAGCTGTGTGCAGTGGGATTTTGGGACGTTGAGCTTGGCGAAGAGTGGGCCAAAAGAAGAAAAACCAAGCAACGAGTAAAGTTTTGTAAATGTGCATATATATTTTTAGTTTGTTTTGAGCTAATTAAACAAGATTTCTGATTTCAGAGCTTATTCCAAATATGTAATTGAGGTGTAATCTTGCTAGTTTGGGAGATTTTTGGTCTTTTTTATATGTCGTCATTACACCTATATAGGCACGTGGAGTATTTTTTATTATTTTATTTTAATTCAGCTCATTAGTTTATTCTATATTACCTTGAAAACAAACTATTCTCTGAGCTATTTAAACAGCTTTTCTTTTTTTGTAATTGGATGTTTTTTTATTTTATTTCAACAGCTTGGTTGAATTGTGTTTTATCCAAAAACATGAATACAACATTTGTTTTTCAAAGACACTTTTTTATACTCAAAGACTGCATTTATTTTATCAAAAATGCAGTAAAAATAGCTATATTGTGAAATAGTATTATCAAATTTTAAAGAACTTTTTAATTTTAATATATTGTGAAATGAATTTATTCCTACGAGGGCAAAACTGAATTTCCAGTGTAGTTCCCATAATGCATTACATTTTTCAGTGTGAAATGTTTAATTAGTAAATAATACTTTTTGAAATGGTCTAGTCTTTAAGATCACGTGATCCTTCAGATGTTCTAATATGATGATTTAGTGCTCAAGAAACAGTTCTTATCAACATTAAAAACAGTTGTGTTGGTTAATATTTTTGTGGAAACCGTGAAACATATTTTCGAGTCTTTAATGAATAGAAAGTAAATAGAAACATACTTTTTTGTAACATTATGTACTGTACTATAACATTTGGCCTGCTTTTTGTTGCATTCAACTTTTTTAAACAACTCTCTAAGGGGCCGTTCCCACAGAATGCGTTTTTCCATTCCAATGCACTACATTTCCATTGTTTTCTATGTAAATACATGCTAGATGGATGTGTATGACTGTTGAGCTCGAGTCTTGTGTCTTTTGCAGCACACGAGCGCCGTGTTTTTAAGACGCCGTGTCAAAGAATTTCAACTTTTACACAGCGATGCTCATCGATGTCATTTCTAAAACAGTTGACCAATCAGAAGACCCTGGAGGCGGGGCAAGCATTGCAAGCTTTTGTTTACAATAGCAAGTTGGCAAGGCAACTGTTTTAATTGACGGTAACATGGTGGAGAAAGTGTTCTGTTCTGCGCTTTTTAAAAAAACATTTCTGAGCGCTCACATTTTTACATGCAAAGACGCTTTCTGTGTGAACGGCTCCTGTGGCTATATAAGATGTGTTGAAAGTGAATGACATGCATTGAAGATGAACCTGGTAACTTAGATTTAAAATTCTAGATCTACCTTACATTAAAAACTTCTGATCTAATGAAGCGTGAGGCCGGTGAGAGTTTCAGATGAGGGTGAGCTTACATCGAGCGTCGCAGTCTAATGCAGCGGTTAGGGCATAAGGCTAAGACATGCATTATTAAACACAGAAGAACCTGATCAAAAGAAACCTTATCCACAGCTAATCCCGGGCCTGTGAGGCAACACGCTTCGTTTCAAACCAGAACAGACAGACCACGTTATTAATTAACTCACAGCACCGCTGGGTGTTTTGGGCTGTTTATTACCCCGACTGATGCCCGGAGTCATGCGGCAAGCATACCACGCATGTCGTCATCTCTCTAGCGAACATAGGCGCCGTGCTGGTTCTTCACATGTTACCAGCAGCTGAAGGGAGTACATCCACATCATCTCAGCAGGATGATGAAAGGACATTTGAGTGTTTGATTCATGTCTGAATTTACTGGCCGAAGCCCTGTAGTGTTTCTCAGGTGACTCAAATAACATTTATATCTCGATGTGTCAAATCCTATTTAAAGTGTGAAATCCCATTTTTCGGGCAGGTTGGAGTTTTCTCTGATACTTTTTAATGTTTCATGAAAGATCCCGATCTGGGCACGGACTTCACTCAGACGTCTCTGTAGAGGAAAAGCTTTTAGATTTTTATATCACAGTGGTCTTGCCTTGCCTTCCTTGTCGTGCCCTGCCCTGTCCTGCCTTGCCAAGCCTGCCAGCTGTCATATTTTTCAGTAGTTTTAGTTTGTTTGTTTTATTTTTGATTAATAAAGCCCATTAATCTGCAGTACTGAGTCCTCGCCTCATCCATACACCCAACCCTGACAGGACCAGCCTCATAAAACCTGTGTTAATACTTATAACACTGCTTCAGCCTTATGAGAATTTAACAGCATTACAGGGCATAATGGCGTTTTGGGATTGCTTTCATTGCTGTTATTTTTTCCTTATAGCAGTATTGATTATAGTAAGAGAGGCGAGTTGTTTCCAAGGTGCTCGGAAATTACCAAGCAGACCGGACCAGATTTGTATTTTCATTACACAAGGGCACAATTTCAGGACTCTCAACCACATCCGTTATTTTTCTTTTTTTTGCGCTTATTTGCAGTGTTGGGGAAGCTTTGAAATTGTATTTTGTGAAGCTACAAGCTACTCGTAGCTTAAAAACTACAGCCAAGCGACACCAATGATAGATACAATATTACAAGCTGCTAATAAACGAGCCAACTAAAGCGGTTTAAGTTTACAATATCTTTTTAAATACACTTAAACATGTTTTTCATGTTGGTTATTTGTGTTTTAAAAGAAAATGCTATATTAGTCTTTCTACTTAGAAATGTAATGTTTAATTCAATATGGTACGTGTTATCAATATATACTTGTTGTATACAATGATCAAATATTATTTGCAGTCAGACCAATATTTACAGTATTTATATTCTGAATTATAAATACTGTAAATATTGTTCTGATTGCAAAAAATAGTCATAATTTTTTTTTATATACACAACAAATTACTTGAATAATTTACAATTTAGTAACCAGAATGAAAAAGTTAATGTCAAAATATTGAAAAGCTGCTATACATGACAGCTTGCTACTGGATAGTTATTGAGCATATTTACATTACAACATGTGAAGAATTTATTTACACTCCAGTAATAGAGTTACAAGCTTACTTTTTCAACCAATTCTTTGCAGTACATGAACCGTCAAAATGAATGAGTTCATTGACTTAAATCAGTGAATGAAGTTTTGATAGGCTGCATGGTGGTGTGTTACTGGATTGTGATTGAGTGTATTTATATTACAACATGAACAATCAGTTTACACACCAATAATAGAATTAGAATTTTGAACTGATTCTATTACATGAGCCGTCTAAATGAAACGACTCACCAACATGAGTCAGAAGTAAATGCTTTATGGGAAACAGTGTTTGAACATTTAATCATTACTTCAGTTTATTTGATTATAAATCTGCATGTACAGTACAGTATTACGAAAAATATATTATTGATTGAGATATAATATTATTATTGAGCTACTGTCACCCAACTAAAAAAAAAAGTAGTTAAAATGCATGTGAATTGCTGTTTTCAAGCATTTTACTTCTGAAATTTGACTTATTTCCAGGCATAGCAATATTGAGTGAGAAAAGAATGGGATTTTTATCTATTAGGAGATGTTTGGATTGTAAAAACTGGATGTTACATAGCAAAATGGAGCCAAAAACAATGCCTAAATATTTATTAGGCTGTTAGTTAACATTCCTTAATGGCCTATACAGCATTAGTAACAATTTCAGAGAAAGAGCAAGCTATTCAATTCTTCTGAAAGATTACAAAGAAAAACGCTATGCACTAATGAATCAAAATTATGAATGAATAATTGTGTAAATGCAGATTTTCAATTATTCCCTGCAACATTCGGCTTGTATTCACTCCTCGCCGTACCAGCCTGGGCTCTGGCATTGCTCTGTCTGTGCATCACTGGGTCTTGATATTGATATGGGCCTGGAATTATTCATTTAAAAGGAGAAAAAACATTGACTCGCAAGTGTAACTGTTGAGATTGTTCATCCAGTTGTTCAGTCACAGGCGCTGAGCAATATCAAGGCCCGGCGATCTGAATTCATCATCTTTCAATTGGTAGTCAGGAGGCTCCCGGTCATAGTGATTTGTTAAAAGCAGTTCCTGCAAGAATGAACGGATGCTTCAGGAAATCAGAGCGTGAGGCTGGAATACACGCCCCTATCAGGACCATCTCTGTTATCAATCAACACCTTGGTTTTTTATTATTTTAAAGAGGGTTGTGTTTGTACGGAGCAGGAAAAACCAGGCAGTGCCATTCCTTCGCATTCATTAGGACTTGACAGATCTTTCCCCTTGTTCTTGGAGGAAACTTTCGCTCGTAGCTTGATTTAAACACAGCAAAGAAAGTTCCACACAAGCCGGTTAATCGGTCCTGGTGCCCTGATTGATGTGTAGATGTGAAGCGCTGGTTCTGGTGGGTTGCAAGTCTTTTTAGATAGGGCTGCAGACAGCTGATTCGTTTGAGTCATCGCTCAGAAGTGTCCCAGAAGGATTTTTAACACCCTTTTTTGATTATCAGTAGATAGAAGCTGCTATTTTTAACTGTTTGTTTCCATATGTCAGAGTTTTACTCAGAGCCGATCCTAGACTTCTGGGGGCCCTACGCAGAACGGGGGGGGGGGGGGGGGGGGGGTGTGGTTGAGATGCACGAATGGATGCAATGCAGTTGTCTGGGTTTCACTTCGTCTTGAATCATCTTGAAATGATCATTCGAGCATTCATGTTTTCATAACCTCTGGCCAAACTCCAAAACGAACCCAAAATTAAAACATATTTTGGATTAAGGGGGCCCCCTGGTGTTTCGGGGGCCCTACGCAGCTTGCGTATTCTGCGTATAGGGAGGATCGGCTCTGGTTTTACTCCTAAACAGAGTGATTTTAACATGTTTTGCAATCTGCATCATTCAAAAGAACCAGGTTTAATACACGGCTTCACTATTGTATGGCTAAAAGACTGGTAAAGTTATAATAGTGGGGTTCATGTTAAAAATCAAATGTGTCAGTGCACTTGATGAAACACAATAATAGCCTTTAGATGTCAAATACAACTATCTTTTTGAAAGAAGAATACAGGAAGCTTGTGTTTGAACTTTATAAACTAAAATCAGTCATTTGAAAAGCCAATTTAATGACTCAAAAGTGTCGCCCAAATATTCTCTTATGCCTCGTAAGAATATGTTTGCCAAAAATTAATAGTGGAGTTTTGGATTCTGGTTATTGGTATCTCTGCTCACTGCCTGTATTAAAACTTTAATTATATAAGAATTGCAACTCTTTTTGGGAGATTGTTTGTGTTGTTAGAGGCGCTGCATTCATGCGTTCCTGTGCAGTTTGTTATTACTCCATGAATGGCAATTACTGTCACCCGTGTGCCGTTTGTTATTAAAGAAATGGTCGCAAGCCAAATTAAAAAAATGATACTTGATGAAAATGCAACGGTTATGAATATAGAGTGAAATGGGGAAAAGAGTAGTTTCAACAAGTAAAGTGAATTGTCTTTGTTAAGCTGATAACGTGTCAGTCATTGTGAACATGAGAGCAGAATTCATTCTGCGGAGAAAAGGCTTCTGAATAGGACGCAGGTTAATGCGGGGACTTTATGAGGCCTTAGAATAAAATGTCTGATTTAAGCTTTTGTCTCTTTTCAGTAATTCATCCATAAAATGTAACGGCAACCTTTGATGTTTTACGTTCACTTTATTGGCGGCCACTTAAAGATGTCACTTTTTATTTTTCGAAACCGGCAGGTCTGACAAAACAGACGCTAGTCTAGCCAATTAGACAAATCTCACTGATTCTTCAGATAAGGGTCGAAACACTGTCACAGTTTTACCTGCCAAAAATAGCTGAATGTCTACTTTGAAATGATTCAGTGATCATTATGCTCCTAACACAAATGTGCCATTTCATTTTTCTCTTCATTTTAAAGTTGACACAACACAAGCCAGAAATATATAGTATATTCACTAGATGACATATGGTCATAAAACATATGCATAGTATGCTTGAGGACATTCAATTCTTTTAAAGTTAATGGTACTTTTATCTTGTGTGTTACAGACATGATGCGTATTAACTCCACCACACAAACATCTAAAAATCCCAAATTCAAGTATATTTTGTAAGTAGTATCAGGGGAAACATTTAATTTAATATATGCACCATGTGCAAATTTTGATTAAATGTTAGCTGGAAGGTTTTCTCGTCGGATGGAGCTGACAAACAGTTTATTAACATGCAGTATTCTCAATCAATTGATATTTCAAAGTCGAACAAAAGATTTGTCAATCTTTATGATGGATATGTGACATGACAGTAAACATTATGTAGGCTATGTATTTGTATATGCCAAGTTCTTTCATGAAAATCTAGATGGTGCAGGCTGATGGGTCGTTAATGCAAACGGATGATATTCAAAGCATGATACTACTTGGCACAAGCTGATTGGTTCATGTTGCATACGCAGCCAATGAGCTTGTGCATTAATATTTAAATAGTGAGCATTTACTAGAGAATTTCTCAGTGTGCTTTCAGATTTCCTCTGAAAACCTCCACCTGTATAGATCTGCTACGGGTTATTATAAATGATATTTGTGCAGCAGCAGTATGTCTTAATACTCACAGCACCGTTTCACGAATGTACTCGCAGATCTGAATACATTAACATTGTCATATCCATTACCACGCTAAAACCTTCAGAGAGTTGTCATGAAAGAAATATCGTTGTGTTGTTATTTGTACAAAGGACTTTAGAAATATTTGATTAGTGACCTAGAAATAGTGCAGATGGTGTTTAATATTATTACTAAACAAAGATAGCATGTCAGAACGTGTATTTGTTTTGAATTCTTCAAAATGCTAAAATCAGATTTGTACACTTAAAAATAGGCGTAGTAAAATTTAACTGAGATATTGCTAGTAAATTTCACAACACTGAATTAAACATGACATATAGAAAGACTTTTATTTTCTTGCATGTAAAATGTAAATATATATTTCATTTTTTATGGCGTATGTGGTTTGTTGTAGTTGCCTTTTTGCGCAAAAACTGAAATTTTTTTTTACAAAGTACATCAGAAATATGCTTATTTGATTAGTGACTTAGAACTATTGATAATGTGATAGATAAATATATAGATATTTTTTAATTCTTCCAAATCAAACTTCAATTTCTTCTAAAATCAAGTTTAGAGTTTTTAGACTTAGAATTTTGAACCCCACTATATCTGGTTGTTTATCACATTTTACACACACACACACACACACACACTCTTTGAATCAGCTTTGTGTGTGATCTAAAGACACTGGATGCTGGTCTTCATCCTCGCACGCACACACACACCTGCGCCCAAATCTTTCCAGATGGAGGGATTTCTGACTGGTAGGATGAAATTAATTAGGGAGTGGGGGAAATAAGCTGATCTTGTTGGCGTTGGGATTTGGCTTTTGACAACAGGGTGTAATTGTTCAAGGTGCAGAGCTTTGGCTCCTGATGTGTGCTGGACAGGTGTGGGAGAGATAAGGCACGCGTCTCGTGACGTGATGAGGGCGCCAGCGAGAAATAAATCCAGCTCATTGCTCACCGAAGGATGAATTTAGGGGTGGAGGACAGGTCTTAAAGTCAGTGGCAGCAGGATGAAGCCAGCACCATATCAGAGCTGCAAAAACACAGAGATTGGGGACCAAAAGAGGGACAGGACGATATTTGATGCTTTCTTGAATTCATCTACTATAAGTGCATTACCTATATAGTGAATGTAAGAAAACATCAGATTATATCTAGTGTCATCAGCAGAACAGCTGGAGTGAAAGATCAAGAAATATGATTTTAAGACACACAAGCAGAAGGCAGATTGATTTAACTTTAAACTCGACATTTATTTTCTGATGCAAATAATATATAGATATTTTTGAGAATCACAGATGCTAAAAGATGTGATTAAGTATCAAAAATTGACCCAAGTCACCTAACAGAGTTGTCTAAACAAAGAGTTTCATATCAGGCAATGTTGCTGATTTGAGTTTTGAGCTCCCAGCATGTATCGCAGCATGAATAAATGATGTGGTTTCTGTAATAGGATTATTCTTTTTGCAGTTCGCAGACTTATTTATGATCCTGTTGTTGTTTTTGTCATCACTGATGTTATTTGTAGTGTGGTGCAATTTTAACTTGATGCTTGTTGGTTTGAGGTTTGAGTGTTGAGGTCCATGTGCATCTATATAAATTGTTGCATATAATATTTTTGCTTTGCAAAATGTGTTCTTTTGCAGAGCTCACTTCTTAGTAAATGTTTAATGCATGAATAAATGATTTTTAATGCATAATCACAACTAAAATAAAAATCTTAATGTTCCCTTTTACTTAAACAATTTGATTATTGGGTTGCAAGAAACTTCAGTTGCCCTAACGTGAATATATTAGCGTAAAAAAGTTTTACATTTAATATATAATAGCAATAAGACAATAATATGACACATTTCTCATCAAAACCGAAATATTGCATAGCAACACTTTCTTTTGCGGTTGTAAACATCTAATATTGTCTGAATACCCTGAACCTTTGGTTATATAAATACAGCATCAAACAGATGATGAAATGTTTGAGTGCCGTTCCATTTATGGAACATGTTATTGAGAGATTTTCTGTTTATTTGATGTTTTAGTTGTAATGTTGTTTTCTGGACAATCATATATATATATATAATTCTCTAACATGATTTTGAGAATGTTTCCAGTCTCAGTACAGAGCGTATGGAAGTCTGTCCATCTGTTTTGTAGTCAACAGGCACAAACAGTTGAAATGAGGCAATTTTGTACAAATGGAAGTGCTATTAAAGTTGAATTCTCATCTTTAATAGAAAAGTTAAAAGACGAGGAACACACAGCGGGTTGCGCTCAAGTGTGAAATAATTCCCATTTTCAGTGGAAAAAAGCTGGAGATGTTTGCCTTTAAAAATATATATGTTTTCACTTCATAACAAACTATAAGAGGGGTCTTAAATATTTGTGTAATGAAGTGGGATCATATAAATTAGCGGGTGATGAATTCATTAACTAATGCGTTATCCACACTCTTTTCCTCTTTTGTGCTGAGAAACAAGGGAGATATGTGATAAAATGTGCCTCTTTTCACACTAATGCGGTTTATTTGATTTTTATTTTCCTCTCTCTGACGTGTATACATATATAGCTTAAAGCACAATTTTATTTTATTCATTTTTTCCCTGAGGTTCACTTATAATTCATACATTTTAATAATTTATAACTAAACCTTTGCTTCCATCCATAACCCACAATAACGCTTCCTCCAGTGGAAAAAGGCTATCTCCTGTTGTCCTCTCACATCAATTTCCCCCACATATTTATTTAGAACTGTGGACTTTTGCTGTACATACTTCTCTCCCGATTCAGGGGAGATGTCTTTTTACTTGAGGATACAATATTGTGGATAAAAGACTCACCCATTCACTGCAGAGGATCCATTGTGAGCAAGTGACGTAACGCTACATTTCTCCAAATATATTTAGATGTAGAAACAAACAAATCTACATCTTGGATGGCCTAATGATGCACATTTTCATTTTTAAGATTAGTGATCCAAAGTTAAAACTTCCAGATATAACAACAGTGTTCCAGTCATGCTGTGTTTCAGTATTTTCCCCAGACTTTCTCCCATCTCCATCTGAAAATAACCAACGGAGTTTCATTATCATTGCTGCGGTCTTGTAAATGACATCTAATTGGGCTTCTCATTGAAGTGGAGCTTGATTGATCTCTACAGGTTGGGTGTCTGACCTCAAGCACGGTTTCTTTGGTCATTTTCAAGTATAAGGTGGGAGATGTTCTGAGCTCAACCATCCATCCTACTTCCTCAATTACTCCCTATTGACTAGGTGGGCCAAGCTGCCAATTAGACGCCATTGAGGTGTAAACACGGGTGTAATGTGCTAATGCTTTCTTCTGTTGGCCACCAGAAAGTTTGAACAGTTTGGATTGAGTTGTTGAGACAGTTTAGTATTAGAAATGGTCTTTTTGGACTGGGAGGAAGTTTTTAGATGTATTAGGATTCAAAGGTTTCTGCCACTGGCAAGATCTTTGTAAGAAATAAAACTGAACAAATTAATTCTCAAAAAGATACCATTTCATTTGGTACATTTATTTTAGGGCATTTTATGACATTCAAATGATTTAAGGTTATGACTTAATTACCCCTAGAAGACATATTCTTTGCGTTCCGAAGTCTATTGTTTTAAATGAAGGCTTCGGGAGTTCGTCATGTTCTTTGATATTCTGTCGTGGGCTGAATAGGAGCTTTTTCTCGTGTTCAACCTGTGATGCGTTCTCATAAAATACAATTTGATTTTGGTGTGCAAAACAGCTTTCAAAACCCTCACAGAAATGTCCTTTAGTCACACCACACTGACAATATAGAGCATTCCTGCCATAAAAATCTTCTAATTATCTGCTTTTGTCAGCAGGGGTGCAGAAACTATTAGAAAACGTGTGGGGGGCAAAATCACATTTTTCCACCGCCTTCAAAGTAATGAACGTCCTGAAAAAATATCATTTTACTTGAAATATAAATGCAGGCTTGAGTTTATTCAGATGGAATGGCAGTTAATCACAAGTCTTGCCGTAGTCGTCATCCGAAGCCCCTCAAGTCATGTGATCTTTATTCTAAGCCTGTTTTGATGTTCTGTCCATAATCAGCGGATGGCCTGCAGGAAAGCGGAGTGGTGTGGGTAGTTCATCAGCCGGCTTGATGTCTGTTGTTTGTCTGGGAGTGAAGCTATTAGACAATGACTGCACATTTTATGAGCTCATTTCTGCCCATACTAAACACATTCGGTTCCCATGATGCTCTACAGAGGAAGGCGGGGGAGTCTGCTGTCAGGGAGCACAGAACCGTGATCGGCAGGGAATGATAATTCACATTATGGAAGTTTTGGATTTTTTTGGGACAGTGGACTAGCAGTGACAAATCTGATTTGACGTATTTTGTGTGTGTGGTAAAATGTGTTAGAAATGCATGAATGCACATTATATTATGATAGACTGCGACAATTGCCAGGCCTATAAACTTGTGATAGATGCATACATTTTAGATTTTAGATGGATAATGTACAATTTCTGCTTCAAATATTTTAGTAAATTTAATAAAAATTCTCTTTAAAAAAAGTGCTCATTTAATTATACTGAATACTTATAACCCCCCCCCCCCCACACACACACACAAAATACTTAAAATATTTGCTTTAAATACAATTGAAATTAATTTAATTGCAAAGTAATTGCAGTCGATGTGTGTTTGTGTATGTATGTATGTTATATAGCTTTTAAAGTTTGGGGTTGGTAAGTTTTAATGTTTGTTAAAGAAGTCTCTTATGCTCACCAAGGCTGCATTTATTTGATCACAAATACAGTAAAAACACTCATACTATGTAATATTATTACAATTTAAAATAACTGTTTTCTATTTGAATATATTGAAATTAATTCCTGTGATGCACAGTTGAATTTTCAGCATCATTACTTCAGTGTCACATGATCCTTCAGAAATAATTATAATATGCTGATTTGCTGCCCAGGAAACATTACTATCCATGTTGAAATCGATTTTGATCAATTTAATGCATTCTTGCTGAATAATAGTGTTAAATTCTTTCAAAAAATGTGAATGGTAGTGTATATTATAAAAAAATAAATTTCTCCTTAGAGCAACATACAATGCCAAATCGTTCACAATAAGAACAAGAATGTATGTTTAGAAAGTAATGTGGGTCAATTGTGGTTTAATGTTGATCTTATGATAGAGAGAAAATGAGCGTCTGAAATAGAGCCGGCATGTACCAGAGGGCTACATCTGAATGACATCTTCAGATCAGCCACAACAGCATTCATCATCAACCCCACCTGGGACCAATGGGTCTCATCACCATGGAGATAGATGGATGTGTGGGTGGTGTGATCAGTTTAGTCCTGAACTGCTGAAGACACAAACAGGTGGTTTAACATCCTGCATTACTGGAGGAACGGTGTCTGACACTGTACTTACAGTCTGTTCCAGCTCTATGATCCACAGAAATAGAATCATACATAATTAGATCGTCAAGGACCTCTGAAAACATTGATCTTGTGGTTTAAAGGCCAGCCTCCTTCAGATAACCACACCAAAAAACCGTAGCCTCTTGTTTAAAATACCAAACATGCTATCCAGGATGAGTTTGTACAAGATGTGCTTGTCATCCACCACGAGGGTGTTATTTAGAAAGTTCATTTCTTTTGAAATGCTCAGTTGTTTGTCCTAGATATCAATGAGATGTTATGGAGAGGAAAAGTATTATTTATGCTTAGATTTTTCAAAGTGAGCTAATCAAAAATTTTCAGTATAAACTCAAGTGATTTAATGATTTCTCGTTAAAAAATGAAAAGTATTTCTCAGCAGATCCTTCCAAGACCAAATTATTTGACCATCCATATTCTATAGTATAAACAAATTAAATATGTATATATCCTATATGTATAGAGGACTGGGCGATATGGCCAAAAAAATAATTCCAATAAAATTTTTATTATCGATAATTATCAAGATACATTTTCTAATCTTTATTTCTTTCAAGTTATTGTGGTTTTAAAGCACTCTTTTTGTCAGAACATGACAAAAACGTAACCTTTTTTTGATTCTTTACACTTTTCTAGTAATCTTTCCTTAACAAAATGAATATCTTAAAAATGTCTTCGTTTCTGCATGTTCTAATAATTGATATTGTTTCAAATCATGACGTTTACAGACGGTTGTTTCAGCACGGTTTACAGTGTAGGCTGCAATATTATTAATATTACATTGTTTTGTCTCTTAGAAATGCATATTTGACAGTAGCTTGAGTTGACAGCAGTAGTAGCTTGAGTTAGGATGCAGATGTAAATGTTCATTATCAAAAACAGTAGCATATGTAAAAATTGTAACAACCTCCATTTTATATGGAGGAATTAAATGATTCTGACTGTTTGAGTTTGAGTTACCATTGGTCTTCCATGAGAGCATACATTTAGATCATGATAACCACAGTTAAAACCACACATATAGCACCTCAATACCATGGTACAAATGTAACTATATGGTTTCTAGGTATTTGTATGAAAAACAGTAGTTTAACTGCATTTACTATAAATGCACAAACGCTATAGCTTAATCACAACAGATCATGTAATTATATTCCATTACTTCTTTAATATATGCTACATTAATACTATTATAAAATTCCATATGAATATCCCACATTTCTGTCACAATATTAAAATACTTTGTATTATTGCACACTGTGTTTCTCCTGTTTGTCAGCGCGGTTTCAGCTGGCTTTAATGGACTACATTAATTATGCCTTATTGGTGTTTTCTGTAGTTTGACCGCATCCATCCACTCTCATTGTATGGAAGAGAGCAGGTCGGACATTCTGCTAAATGTCTCTGTTTTTATTTATCACAGAAAGAAAGAAAGAAATACAGCTTTGGATCCACATGAGGGTGAGTAAATGATCAGAGAATATCATTTTCTGGGTGAACTGTCCCTTTAAATGAGATATAATTCAGTAGAATGTGTATTTTCAGTGAATTTGATAGTTAAATTTAGTGTGCAGCTCAAACTCTTCCTTCTTCGTTTGATATACAGTCTCCCTCAGTCTGTATGACAAAGACCCAGTCCTAATCAAATTTGGGATCTTCTCCAAATGACTGAAGTGACCCACGAGTCTAATTCTGGAAATCCTGACATTTTCAGGCGGACCGAATCCATCAGCGCTCATGGGTAATATGTAGTTGTAGAAATGAGTGTCACCTATAAAGCCTCGCCAGGTCTTTGTTCAAGTGAATTTCCATTTCACCTCTTGTAGATGGTAATAAGTCCCAGACCGAATGGAGATGTGCGTTTTTCCCAGCTGTGGGCGGCCGGTCCGTCGGGAAATAACCCAGCGTCGCTCCCAGTGGAAGTAGAGTTTTCAATTTCCTCAGCTTATAGAGATGTATTGGCCAATGAGTGCTCCTTCGTTCCCCTGTTGAGCCTCTGCCATCTCTAATGTGGACTCTCCTTCAAACTGTCACGCTCATACCTGCATGATAGCAGTGAAACTAATGATTGTATTAGCATAAGTGCTGGTACAGGAGGTCAGCAGTAACCGTGTAAAGACGTCGGATGCATGCGGCTCACGCTAGGCTAATGTAGACAAATATGTGCCCGGCGCTTGTCAAGATCCCGTTTATCACAATATGTGCCATTATGTATCACTGAGAGAAACATTCCATATGCTTTCTCCGTTTGGTGCACAGCTTGCAAAAAAGTTCATTTCAGACTTTGCTACACATGATAAATCTTTGTTATTGTAGGCGAAATGTGAGGCATCAGACTCAAATTGGATTTGGGGGGAAATGGAGGGTTTGATGAAAGCGTGATAATTCCCGCATTGATCATCTCACTGTCAGTTATAATCCAATTAAAACAGATCGTCTGGATCTAACCTGGTCTCGCCGTCCTCCTCCTCTCTCTCTATAATTAAGGATTAAAGGAAAACTCTAACGAAGGGAAAAGGCTGAGATGAAGCCTGCTGGACATACAACAGCTCAGTACGTACAGGGCTAATTTAGACTTCAGAACAGAGTTAATATGACACGGAGAGAATATTCTGCCTCAGGTGTATTTGGTCGTTGTTTCATTGAAGAGTTGGAGTGATGATAGAGGTGCGAATCTCATGTGGGAAGTTTTGGATGGACACATTTCTTAAAGTGGAGTTTATTTTATAAATGCACAAAGAAAGGGAATTAAAAACACATTTCACTTTGTGAATTTAAAAAGGAGGTGATTTTTGGTAACAACTAAAACAAGTCTATAGATACAAAAAACACAAAATTATTAAAGCTAAAATGAAAACAGATAATATAAAAACTGATTTAAAATATTAATTAAAACGATAACAAGTGTCTCAACGATAACACTGCTACTTTCAAGTATTTCATACACAAATTAATAACTCTGGTATTATGGTTTTAAATAAGATAAAATAAGCTAAGGCTTCGTCCTACAACTTTTCAAAATAATATGTAAAATTATGTACAGTGAAATTGTGTATGAGGATCAAAATAAAATATTGATCATGATACTCACAACTGGGTTATTATAGTTAATTAAAAATAGAAGTGAAACAAAAACTATACATAAAAAATGTTACTTGAAATAAAATAAACATTAGTTGAAATAAAAATAAATATTTTAACTAGATTTGTAAAAGCAACTAAAACTTAAATAAAAATGACTAAAAACTACATCTATTGACTTATGAAAAAATAAATGACAAAAAATATACATTAACTAATGTAAATTAAATTAATATGAAAATTAACGAAAAAAATGGATAGATTCAAAATATTAAATTTTAACTAATAGCATCTCAATGATACTAAAACACTTGAGACTGAAGACACCACTAGGATTCAAATGTAATTTGAAAGAAGGAATATAAAGAAAGAATATAATTGCACAAATTACAGTTCATTTATTAAAGTATTTTTAGCATTTAGAGTCCTGCAGTAGTATTTTTTAATGCACAGAACCTGTATGCTTTTACTTTTAATGTTTTTTTTTTCAAAGTATTTTAACATTACAAAATAATACACATGAACTTTAACCATGTAATTATGCATGCCGCTGTATTGAATTAAACCATAGCTATGCATTATTTTGTGACCTGCATACTGTAAGTGATTTAAATAAAGAATATGGGAAAATAAACATGCATACAGCTAATGGAATATACATTTGAACACTTACCAGAAATTAATTGCTTACTATAATGAGGGTTTTTATATTACACCATAAAGAATCATCAGCACAAATGGGCCAATAATGCTACAGTGTGTGTGTGTGTGTGTGCTACTGCACATCAGATGATGGGTATCAGGGCAGATTAAATGTATTCATGCTTCGTTTAGTTTCATTACCCTGACAGTAAAGTTCAACAAACCAGGGAACTCGAATGAGGCGATGATCGCTGAAACCTCAGCCCATTGCAGGCTGATCAAAACTTTCATTTAATTCAGCCCACTCAATGCAGAGTTATTGCCATTAAAAACACATTTAAATTGATTTCAAATTTATTAGAAAAAGTCCTCATGTCCTAATTACTCCATTTATCACAGTCAGACTGTCAGATATTCGTTTTAAAACTTTTTGTGAAAGTTAATTCGTTTCAGAGCAGTACTTTTTTTCCTGAACAAGGTTTTTTTCCCCATGCAAAAAGTATTATAATATATAAAAAAAGTATTTGTATTGGAAGGAAGAATGTAACTGTACAAATGACAATTTTTGTATTTATTAAAACGTTTTTGCAATTTTGCAAAAGTTCTGCAGTTGTATTTTTTCTCATTTTTGCTCAGAACTTGTATTAATTTACTTAAAAAAAATTACATTAAAAAATAAGTGCATTTTTTATAATATTATTATTTTGTGAAAGTTAATTTAGTTTCAGAGCAGTATGATTTTTTCCTGAAGAAAATGTCCATGCAAACCTTTTCCAGCATGCTAGGATTCTGCGAAGTAATGCAAATTCAAGTAGCCCACCCACAAGTCTCTATGAAAATCTGATTTCTAAATATGAATTGGATCTCTCCTTCAATGTAAGCCTGTTTTGCTAGTTTAACATCTACCAGGTAATCTACTAAGATAATAGTAATTGATCAGCTATTTTCAAAAAGCAACAGTTATGAGAAACTTAGAGATGTTTTTTCAGACTAAATCTTGAATACACACAAGTAATATCAAGAACTCAGAATGTGCATCAATCATAGCTAACCAAATTCCTCCTGCGGTCCAGGATTTAAGCAGTTTTCCCAGGTCTGACGCGTACACAATTCGAGTTAATTGTCGTTGGTACTCTAGTGCCCTGTGATGGACTAGGGGGAGACTCGCGCTATACAGCTCTTGTGTGTGGAGCCACGGTCTAATTGCATTTGGACAAGAACAAAGCAACTTTCTTAACACACTCTCAAGCAGATGGAAGCAGGATAGAGCGTACAGTAATTAACAAATCTGATGGAGGACAGTTAGCGAATAGCGTTCATTATGCAGCAATTTTCTGTTCCTTTTAAATAAAAGCGCCCAATACTCCAAGCATTTGGATTTAATTGCAATTAATTATATTCTCAAAATGCTGCACATCAGCTGGAAAATGATGTCAGCTCACGGTAATTCTGTGTTTTGTGGTAATTGTAACAATTTTTTTCTAGAGGTCAAAAGCTACTCAACGCCAAACAAAAGCCATATTCACAAACCAAGGCCTGTATGCAATCTGTGCTTTTCTCCCCACACTTTATACAGTTTAAAATCTCATATGGGATGGGAAATCTGTGGAATTGCAATAACGATCAAATCAGCTAAATATGTAATGTGAGGAAAGTTTTTCACTCAGTTTCAGCCTAAATTTCAGTCTATTTTTTGCACCATGTTATTGTATGGATTCAGAAGACTTGAAATACAGTATAAGTGCACTGCACAATCATATAGACCAGTGTAAATTATAGATTGTATTAATATTTTGAATCAGTTTTTATTTTTTGAATTTTTAATTTTAATTCGAAAAGTTTTTGAAATGTTGGGTGTTTTGTCATTTTACTTGTAATCTATATAGTTTTTTATGGTATTATTTTAATTTGTTTTAGTTAGATATAAAAACCCTGATATGCACTACATTTGTGATGTTTTTATGCTTTTTTGTCTTTGTTGAAAAAAAAAACTTTATTTATGTCACTTTATGCTAAGATATGTAAAAGAGCAACATGGACATTCTTCAAAATGTCTCCTTTTGTGTTTCTCAGAAAAAGGAAAGTTATATAGGTTTAGAACAATGTGACAGTGAGTAAATGACAGAAATATGAATATCTCCATTGAATATGACTTTTTAAACTCGTATCCTCATGGCATTCTGGGATAGCAACGTGTCAACGCTTCAAAATCCCAGCGGATGCAGATAATCATCCAGGTATTGTTCACTAACTATTTTAATTCAAGAATGTTTAGTATTTGTCCTACTCCTCTGACGCGCTGCTTTCTGCATACTGTGTAGCAGGGAAGTATGCATGTTGATTGTTTTGATTAATATTAATGCTCAACCTCTTTTTGCTTTGAGCCCAGTCTTAAAACACTGGCAGAACTACATGACTAACTGAGCTATTTCATGTGCTGCTCCTGATTCACATTTGGCTAAATTATGATAAGTAAGATCCATATTCATCAGGAGGAATAATAAAAGTGGGACAACGTGGCTGATTCGGACCGAACGCTCGGGGCATTTATTATGTTCTGTTTGCACTCAGCAGGGCTTCTGCCTACATTAACGAACTTCTAACCTGCCCATAGGGAAATATTTGTATTGCACTATCAGTATATGAAAATAGGAAGTAAAAGTAAATCAAACTATTTTCAAAGTAAAATAACAGCACTGTAGGGAGTCTCGAGTTCTGCGCTCTCATTCAAATCTCCAGTTTAACCACATTCGCTCCATTGCATCCTCTGCAGGGACACCGAATGTGACGTCTGTCCAATAGCTTCTTGAAAACATGCCGGACCACCAGCATGCTGAACTCATTTACAGCTACTTTAAAACCTGCGGCTCTTCAGTACAACACAATGAGTTGGGTTGAGTTGTTTTTCCTGAAGTCATCTGAGTCTCAGCAGGGAAAGGAAGCGCACAGACTGTGGAAGGACGTGCTTTTATATAAAAGCCATTGACTCGTGCGTGTAGACAAGAAATTAACAGCCGTTCAATATTATTCTCATTTATAATGTCTTGCAATTGCAATCATAACATTTGCATATGTGCACACACACACACGAAAATATCATAATCATAGATTTAAAAACACCTCACAACTTTGTCATGACCTTCAGCTACCCATCATTCATTGCTCCTTTCTTTTGCAGCCCTGATTCAGTTTTAATCTTTATCAACTGCGAGACTTCAAGCTTGCAGCCTTCACACGCTCTATAAAGCCATCAACTCAACCTGGCTTTGACATCTACGTTCACTCACTGTGAAGATGATGTCTCCGTGTCCCGGCTCGGTTCAACTGTGACATGGAGATCAGATATAACAGACAATTCCTAACATGGAGCGTGCAAAATGTGCGGTGCATTCATGCAGCTAATAGCAAATTAGGACTGTTTAGACTAGAATCTAAATTACCTTTGACCTTTGTTTAAGTAAAGAAATGCTTAGAATAAATTAGTTGTGTCCTTAATGTTTAACATTTAAAGGGGAAACATCACGGAAACAGATTTTCCTCTCTTTTTTAAGTACAAGTAATGCAGACATTTGAAAAATTGGCCAATAATTAGTTGCACAGAAATCTTAAAGAAACTGTTTATTTCCATTATGTTCATAAGACCTGCAAATGCATTCAATATTGTCTAAAACAAAACTAGATTTGACATTTTCTGAAAATGTTCAGGTGATGCAGGTTGTGATTAGTTGACAGTGTTGCTATGTGGTTGCTAGGGAGTTCGGAGAGTTTTTAAAGAAATAGTTCACCCAAAAATTAATTGATTGCAAAATGTATTTACTCTCAGGCCAACCAAGATGCAGATGAGTTTCTTCATTGGAAAAGTTTTGGATAAATGTAGCATTACATCATTTGCTCACCAATGGATCCTCTGCAGTGAATGGGTGCCGTCAGAATGAGAGTCCTGATAAAAACATCACAGTAATCCACACCACTCCAGTCCATCAATTAACGTCTTGTGAAGTGAAAAGCGGTGTGTTTGTTAGAACAAATCCATCATTAAGGTGTTTTAACTTTAAACTGTCTGTCCTTGCCAAAATATGAGTCCATAATAACGCTTCCTCTAGTCGGGGTGAGGTGAAAGATACGCCCTGTTATTCTCTCACATCAAAATCCACTGAAGTATTTGTTTAGAACAGTTTAGACTGATGATTTTATCAGCTGTTTGGACTCATTCTGACGGCACCCATTCAATGCAGAGGCTCCATTGTTGAGCAAGTGATACAAATCTACATTTCTCCAAATCTGTTCTGATGAAGAAAAAAAAAAAACTCATCTCAAGGATGGCCAGAGGGTGAGTAAATTATTCAGCAAATATACATTTTTGGAAGATAATTTTTGCTTTAAGCATGTTGCTATGCGGTTGCTATGGTGTTCCAGGTGGTTTCTTACTGGCTCAAACCCAAAGAGCCCACCAGCAAGTCTCAAATCCCTCTTTCAAGACTATGATTTTTTTGGCCGTATTATTTTCCACCACGCAGCATAACAAAACCACCAGTCTCCTCAAAAGCTGCACAGTTTGTCGTATCATTCACGCTTGTAGCACAAATGATGCAGGAAGATGTAGACGCCAAAGTTGAATAAACTACAAGTTTTGCTCAGTTTTTTTTTTTACGTATGAGCAATAGTAATTGTGATGACTGCCTTAGCAAACACAGCAAAACAATTAACTATGAAATATTCTGTTTTTGGCAATGAACTCAGAGAAGAAACTGAAATGACAGAGATTGTATGCCATCTGAACCTGGTCCAAATGAAGAAAAGTCAAGCTAAGAACCTTCTAGTCTAAACATCAGAGACGTTAGCGGAGAGCCGCTTTGATGCCATCAGCTCTGAGAATGGGAATCTCAGCCGACCTTAGCAGAAATAACTGAGATAGTTGAGCTGAGATCCTTTTCAATTTGCTGTAACTTTGTTTTGCTAGCTGAAAATCTATGACATCGCTGGAGTTTGATCCACGGGATGATTTGATTTCACTCATCGAAACTTTGAGATGAGATTGGCTTTCAACATTTGACTTGTCTTCTCCTTTAAAACATCAAGTCTGGGAATCAAGAACTTCTTTATTCATGAGCAGAAGATGGGATATATGCAGGAAGGAAAGGAACCAATTTGTTTCAAGTGCTCTTACAACCCGTGGAGGTTATTAGATGCATCTGCTTCAGAGTTATATTTAGAGCGTCTAGATGCGTCCTCGTCCTTTCAAAAGGCGGCATTGTTTCCGAGCGTCGCGTGGTGAGATTATAATATGATTTTGACAGCAGTGAAATAGCTTGACAGCTGGCTGAAAGGATGTGTCTTGTGTTCTCGATGCCTGTCAGATGGAAGGTAAACAAGCCACTATTAAAGAGGTCATGTTTATGCATGCATGTTTCACGATATCCATGATGCCAGTGCATCTAGACGTCAATTCTCCTTGCGGTTTGATGGATTTGATGCTTGATTTAAACCGTAGCATGTGAATGTACTTTGGGCAAAATGTAACTCTGAATTACGGTCATTGTAACTCCAGTTTTCTTTGCACGTTCACACAAATCTCTCACAACGGGAGCTCCTGGTCTGACCCATCTTTAGGACAGAAAAAGCAGGCGGTACGTCACGATCGGCCTTGTTTTCTCTCGACAGGTGAGATGAGTCAGTCCAGCCCCCAAAGCGGCATATAAAGTGCAAGTTACGCTATTTATGTTTCATTTAGTCATCTTTTGGTTTGAGCATCACAGTTGGACATCATCTTTTCTGTTTCTGTTATGCAGCATTTAATATGCAAACTAGTGTAGTGTGCCTGGATTGTATTCATACTACACACGTGTGTGTATATGCATATAAAAATATACTTTTTAATGTTTTTGAAAAGTATTATGCTCAAGGATACATTTATTTGTTAAAAAATACAGTAAAAAACGAAATATTATTAGATTTTAAAATACAGGTTTTCCATGCATTTTAAAATGTAGTTACTCTAGTGATGAAAAAAAATCTGGATATTCATCAGCCATTACTTCAGTCTTTAATGTCAGTATATATATATATATATATATATACACACACACATACAGAGCTGGGTAGATTACTTACAAATTGTAGTCCATTACTGATTACATGATGAACACCGTAGTTAGTAAAGTAATCTAGGTTTCTCATTTTGATTTACTAGATTATTACTTCTTTTAAATGTACCATATTGATATAAAAAGCGAAGAGAAAGAAAACAAATTTCATGTTTTGATATCAACATCATAACATTACATTAGTGAATAGTGAGTGGATAAAAACCTAACTAATCAAATCATACAAATGTAAAATAAAAGCAATTCAAACACTTGAACACTAAAAATATAATAATTTTTTCTTGTTTACCTGCATGCCAATGTGACCATTAACCGACATCAGAGAACTGTTAACATGCGAATGTGTTGTTAACTTATTGAAATATTAATTTCCCCTGCGATATTTCAACATATATTTTATTAAGGGGTGACAAAAACAATTGGGAGCCGTGCATTAAACACACATGAATAAATATGAAAACAACAACAACATGGCCAAAGTCTTCAAGATTTGTAATACTTTTTTTCCAGACGTCCAAAATCAATAAATTATGAATAATGTACTGCCATTTTAAAATGCAATATACTCTAATTACAAGTGCTACATTCTTGGAGTTTGAATTATCCAATTGCATTATTAATTTAATGTATTCTATATTAAGTTAAGATGAGGTAGGAGAAAGTAGACTAACTTTTGAAAAATAATATGTATTTCACTGGGAGTCTAAAGTCTCCTAACTTTGAGATTGGAGTTTATCTTCATAACTAAAACTTTGGGTATTTGTTGAGCATTAAAGCAGCTCTGCAAATCACTAGATAAATGTGTAACATCCAGCCAAAAACTACACAGAACTCATATTGAGATTAAATTCAAATGAAAACTACGTCAGAATTAAGAAATGTGGTGCACTGCTTTGAATGGAGGATTGTCTGATTAGGAATAATTATTTGAACATCAAATGCCACCTTCAAAGGACCGTTACTTTTAAATGTGGAAAAAGCGAGAAACTTGCGTATTTATCTGCTCTTTGAAGCTAACGATAAAGGATCTTTGTGCTTTAATCCCTCATTTTTATTTCCTGTCTGTCTGCTCGTAGGTGCAAATGAAAGAGAATTGGTGATTTAGTGCTGCTTCTCTTCAAATGGGGAGTATTTCTTTCCCTGACAAAAGTGAAACCAATTAAATCCAACTCATTCTGCTGTTGCCCACAACAGAGTCCATGATGTGCTCACACTTCAGCCAGTTTGTTTTGTGCATGTCACAGTGTGACTGCAAGATACAAAACATCATGAAATTATTAGTGCTGTGATGTTTTGGGAGTTTTTCTTTTAAGTAACAAAAAAAGTCGCCTACAAGAGATGCAACAGAATTCTTGATGTCTTCTGAGCTATGCAAGCCAAACACCCTCCTGTGAATGCCAGCTAATGATGGAGAACAGCAGTAAAGTGGATAAAACACTTCTTGAATGCGTGCAGTGTTATAGTGTATCTGATATTTTGTTTTACTGGCATTTTTAGCTTGAGTAACAATAGATTTGTATTATTTGGCACTCTCAAACACAATATGTGAAGCATGGTTAGAAAGCAGCTGCCAAGTGCAAGCCAGATGTAAAAGAATTTGAACTTGTTCACTTTAGTTTACCGCTATGCTAAACTCAGCCCTTATTGGTTAATATTACTCTTTCAGACTGAATGTTTTGAATGAATATGATAATGAATATTATGAACTCACCTTTAGGCCATTCAAGATGTAGATGAGTTTGTTTCTTCATTGGAACAGATTTGGAGAAATGTAGCATTACATCACTTGTTCACCAATGGTTCCTCTGCAGTGAATGGGTGCCGTCAGAATGAGAGTCTAAACCAGGGTTCCTCAAATCTTTCTCTGGAGGTCTAATCTGCTGCAGAGTTTAGCTCTGATCAAACTCACCTACCTGTGATTTTCTAATGATCTTGATTCTTGAAGACTCTGATTAGCATGCGCAGGTGTGTTTGATTAGGGTTAGAGCTAAACTCTGCAGGAGTGGTCCAGATTTGAAGATGCCTGGTCTAAACAGCTGATAAAAACATCACAGTAATCCACAGGTAATCACCACTCCAGTCAATCAATTAACATCTTGTGATGGCGAGAAGCTGCATGTTTTTGAGCTTCAAAAAAACTGCTTCTGGCTAAAATGCGAGTCCTCGATCTAAAATATAGCTTTCACCAGTGAAAAAGACAATCACGGGAGAAATACGCTCAGATCAAGCACTGTTTACAAGAGAAAATAGTTTTAAAGAAATAAGATGGTGTATTTTGATATAGATTGGATGGCATGTTATTTTGACCCCTTGTATTACGCTTAAGGAAAAATAAATCTATGTGAAAATTCATGTTCCATCAACAAAAGGACAGCATATCTTATAAGAATGACATGCAGATGATAAATAATGTCAAAATTGGCATCTTTTCCATGTTCAAGTCCCTGCTTTAAATTAGCTGCAGGGGTTGTTCAAAGCAGCTCTGGTGACACATCTTCGCATTGCAAAATGTACTGTATATATATGAAATAATCAACAACCTTTGTGTTTACAGAAGCCTGCAGAAAAGATCATTTATTAGTCTAAATTAAGCTTCCCTCTCTTGTGGCATATGAATATGAAATTCAATTCACACAGATGCCACCGAGCTGGTATGAATAATAAAAACAGTTAATCTTTTCTTTAATTAAATGTCTCTCTCAAGCCTCATTGCAGTGTGGGAAAAGACCCACTGGTGTATAAAACAAACCTAATTACTTCAGATACTTTCTCAACGGCAAGTTTGTTTACTTGCGCAGTGTCTATCATTTTGAGTGAATGAGCGTCTTCTGGTCTCAAAAAAGAAAAATTAAAATTGGGGCAATGAACAAGGAGACATTGGTGTAGAACTGCATTGTTGCATATTAGGGAAAGAAATCAAATGTATTTTTCTCATGTGTTTCATAAAAGAGATGTTTAATTAAATCATGTTTCAAGGATGTTAAGAGATAGATGTTCCTAATTGGTCTCGCTGAAATACATGCACGCGTACAACATTCAGCTGCTGTGTAAATCGGTTTAGAAGAACAAGGAGAATAATATTCTGCAAACTTGTAGCTGTCTGCTAAGTTAAGCTGCTCTAAAGGACCAAGCGCTATATGCTTTCTTTGAATCCATGTGGGAATTGTCAATTGAACGTGCTTGACAGTGCAGCTGAAACAATTAATTAGTGGAAATCCAAGTCTGTGCCGCATGTGTCATGCTTTGCAGAATTAATTAATACGTATGCATTCAACACACTCCCGGTCTCCATGGGCTTGTACAGTGTTTCTCAGGTCACCTGCAATAAAACCTGCGAGATAAAAATCACCAACATCCAACTCATAATTTGCTTTTTTTCCCTTTCCAGTATCAGAAATGGTCCAAGATCCCCCCTGAGACGACAGCCTAATTTTTCAATGTAGCCTGATTACCATCTCCTCCACTCACAGCGTATTACATTAAATGAACTGGGACTGCAATTAAAAAAATCTGTTTACATTTTCTTCACTAATGATCCTATGTTAGTTACGCCACTCATTGTAACTGACTGGGCTGCTATTTATCAACACTTGGCAGTAATATCCAAAATAGCCCTAAAATATGTCACCGTTTACTTACCCTTATGTTCTTTGATTTTCTTTTCATCAAAGTTTTCTGAAAAATGTTCTCCATTTTTTCCCACACGGCAAACTGTACATGATGCATATTCATTTAATTAAACTCAGCGTTTGAGGTCAGTAAAGCCACTGGAGTTTCACAACCAAATGTGACATTAATGTAATAGTTCAATCAAAAATTAAACTTGGCTGAAAATATACGCACCCTCAGGCCATTCAAGATGTAGATGAGTTTGTTTCTTTATCGGAGCAGATTTGGAGAAATGTAGAATCACTTACTCTGCAGTGAATGGGTGCCGTCAGAATGAGAGTCCAAAACATCACAATAATTCGCAAAATGCACTCCAGTCTGTCAATTAACATCTTGTGAAGAGGAAATTGGTGTATTTAAAAAAAATTAAAAATAAGAAATATCCATAATTTAGACATTTTAACACTAAATCATCACTTCTGGTCCAGAATCGGTTTGATTATGTCCTGGGATTTTAGTTAGACGCAATGGTTTAAATATAAAACATAATTTCACTGCACATGACGTTAAATTACAGAGTGGTGTGGAGTACTTGTGGATTATTGAGATGGTTTAATCAGTTGTTTGGACTCTCATTCTGACGGCACCCATTCACTGCAAAGGATCCATTGGTGAGCAAGTGGCGTAATGCTAAATTCCTCCAAAACTGAAAACTGAAGAAACAAACGTATCTACATCTTGGATGCCCTGAGGGGAAGTACATTTTTAGCACATTTTCATTTTAACTGTCAATTATTCTTTTACAGCTTGACAGCCTGCTGGTTTTATGTTTTTGAGATAAAATTGTAGCATAAACTTTGTTTAAACCATCTCCTTTTATGTTTCACTGAAGAAAAACAAAGTCATACAGGCTTGACAGGAGCAGCATGAGGGTGAGTAAATGACGATTTTTCATTTTTATGTGAACTGGTCCTTTAAGACTTATATACATAACATCTGTTATAATTGGCCAAGCTGTTTCCATGTTAAATGCTTTCTTAAAGGAAGGAATTTAAAATTTGCAGTTTAGTTCTCTAATTAGTATTATACTTATTTATTTGCTTTTAAAAAGACAATCTTGTTTTTCCTGATATGTCCCCTTTAAGGTAACAACAGCTGCTGGGTGTGTAGATGAGATTTGTAGCATCTAAACTCCATATGGGCGGATTGTCCTAAACAAGCATTTTCATTCTGTCTTCCTTCTAAAATACTTCAATCATTATTGGTGTTAATTAGCTGTGGATCAGTCAGAGGAGCATAATCCTATCTGACATGCTAATTTGAGAGCTGAAACACTGCCAGTTGCCACTCAGTAGGTCATGACTGCAGTTTCGGTGCAGCGGTGCGGCAGGTCAGTGAGTGAACGGCCACCTGCTTTCCAGAGTTTAACCCTGGCTCTGAAGAACCACCGCCTAGATGGAAACTCTGAATGCAATGCACTTCTTAAAATGGCATTAAACAAACGCATGATTACATGATGTGGGTGGTTTAGCATGGAAATTACTTTTTAAAAAGTAAACAGCTCTGGAATTCAAAATAAGCAAGGAAAATAATGAATAAAAATACCATATTATCCTTACAATAAAGCTTATACACTTGGGTTTTTGAAAGAAGTCTCTTATGCTCACCAAGTCTGCATGTATTTGGTCAAACATACAGTAAAAACAGAAATATTATATTATTACAATTTTAAACAGCTGATTTATATTTCAATATATTTAAAAATAAATGTATTCCTGTGATGCAAAGCTGATTTTCAGCATCATTACTCCAGTCTTCAGTCTCACATCATCCTTCAGAAATCATTCTAATATGGTGCTTGAGAACTGTTTCTTGAACTGTTGAAAACACTTGTGTTGCTTAATATTTTTGTGGAAACTGTAGCAACAGATGCTCTATAAAGTTGTTAAAACGTCTTTTATTTTTTTCTTTGGTTCTCGCTTAAGTGAGCGAGGAATGAATAACCCATGGCTAAATTAATTTCAAGACCACCTACCTCATAATTCCTAACAATTTTAAACGTTTATTAACTGAATGAATGATATACACATTTAACAAACAGATCAGGATCTTCCACCTGCTTACAGTCATGGAAGAGGCTTGTGGGAAGGTGGAAATATGATTTAAAATTAATGACTGAAAAGCAATGTCAGGCGTCTTCCGTTTTTCTCCGTGAGTGAGCTTTGAGGATCCGAGTGGCTCATTGCATCAATCAAGGGCACCAATTTTTGTCAGATTTTCATTTTATGGAATATATGAATATAATCATCTCGCAGAGAGTCTTTCAAACTAGTATAAACCGAACACTTTGTGGCCACAGTTGACTGACAGTAGCTATATCCTTGTTTGATCAGTTAGTTCAGGATGAAGGCTCTTTAGTAAAGCATGTTTGAGTAAAGTAAAAAAAAAGACTGAATGAAAGAAACATTGATAAAATTCACTTCATGGCATGTTTCTATGGCAACCAAAAGCCCTCAACAAGGACAGAATGCATAGAGAGAAGAGCACTTTAAATGGCAGAAGGGCACTTCTGATGTCACCGGGAAGTAATAAAGTGGTTACTGTAATGAACTCCAGAGGGAAGTTTGAACCGAGAGAATAAACCCATAAATACTTAATTCCTAACATAGCATTTGCCATTTAACCAAATCTAGTCTTTTTAAAGTGTGCGCATCTAACGCGTTCTGAAGCTCAGCAAGGCTAAAAGCCCCTAAATGAGGATATTAAAACTTGGCGGAACAATATTGTGTAGCCACGCCCAATTAATCTCCACTTTGTTTCAGTTGGACCAATTTCATGCTCCTCCGATCAGACAAAACACTCGCAGACCTGCCACTTTACCAGCCGCTGAGAACCCCGACCAGGCATCGGTGATTAGTGAGGCTGCATTTCCAGGAGTGGATGTTTTACTTCCTTCTGAAGCGCGCTGTGCACCGTATGTGTGCGAACAACTGGAGCAGTGACGCCGGCAGGAGGAGTCCAGAGAAGATTCCAGACTGCACAAGGCATTGTAGCGAAAGGCAGTTATCAGGATGGAGAAAATAAACAAAAAGGCTACTTTTGAAGAACGGAACCTTCTGATACTGTTGTTATAGATAAATTAGGATAATTTATTTTTCTTCAGTTATAGCGCCACCTAACATCAGAAATTAATGAAATGTGTCATGAATCCTGAGAATGTCCTGTTGTTCATGTGCACCAAATTTCATGAGGTTTGGACTTTGCATTTTTTTTTCGAGCTTCTGGGATAATTAAATTGTCAGTTCTGATAATTAAATCATAAAAATGAAAGCTTACAATTTTAAAATAATAACAATCAAGTAAACAACACTTGCTGAAAACATTGTATTAATATACTTTAGTAATATTTGATGTGCTTGCATGTCATGTGACCATTAACCAACACCAGATAACTGTTACTATGCAAATGTGTTGTTAAATTATTGAAATATTATTTTAAAGGGGTAGTTCACACAAAAATGAAAATTCTGTCATCATTTACTCAGCCTCAAGTAGTTCCAAACCTGTATGAATGTCTTTGTTCTGCTGAACACAAAGGAAGATATTCTGAAGAATGTGGGAAACAGAGCAGTTCTGGGGCACCATTGACTTCCATAGTGTTTATTTTCTACTATAGAAGTCAATGGTGCCCCAAAACAGCCTGGTTACAAACTTTCTTCAGAATATCGTCCTTTGTGTTCGGCAGAACAAAGACATTCATACAGCTTTGGAACTACTTGAGGCTGAGTAAATGATGACAGAATTTTCATTTTTGGGTGAACTATCCCTTTAAGATCTGAATATTTTAGGTTGAAGCGGTTAAACACTTAGATTGTTTTATTTCATCCAGCACGATGTCAAGATTTCTCTCTCAAAATTTCTTGTAAATCGAATTGGCAGGAAAATACTAAATAAAAAAGGATTGTTTTTGTATATGGAAATTCATACAGCTATTTGATTCTGGAGTTTAAAAATCATAATTATTTTTTCAAAGTTGAATTATTTAAAAAGAATATGAAAAGCGAAATATGAGACATTATGTTTGAAGAAAACAAAGAAGAATCAAGGTAAATACGACCAAAACATTTTGTATTTTATAAAACATTTCCAGGAAAGCTGTAATTTTGTCAAATAATGCAAAAAGTGTACAAATTATATGTATTGAGGATGCTTATAATTCTAGCTGTGAAATTACTTTATTCCAAAATTGTTAAAAATGCAATTCTCACTACAGAATGCTGTTTAACACAATAAATCAGTTGATGTATGACACTTTTTGATTCTGAAAAATATATATTTTGGAATGTATACAATTTTGGATATTGTTAATATGCATTAATTCAACTAGTATGAAAAAGTGTAAGAGAGTTATTATAGTTATTATTTCAAGTCCACAAGGTTAAAAGCATTAATACAAAAGCATAAACAATAGGACATATGATAAATGATATGAAGTGGCCTTGAAAGTATCAAGAAAACAAAGGTCATGAAGTATTCTCCCTGTCTCTCATAATGTCTTTGCACATGTCTCTTTTTTCCCGGACTGCCACAGTGAAGGGCTATTATAGGGACGTCTGAATGGGAACATTAGCTCACAGATACAGCAATTAGCTTGATGATGGCGGACATAAAAGCCTTAGAGCGGAAACCGGCTTCGCGACTCTGTTTTGGCAACCTGTCCTGCTTTTGTCATGTAGTTTCCATGGAAATGTTGTGATATCCATTCCCCCGTTTGTTTACTTCAAGTCCTTACATCCAATTATTTTCCTCATCAGAATGTGACATTGCGAGTTATTTTGAGGAATGCTGCGTGTCAGTGGCTGACTTCAATTAATCCCGTGCTCAGGAGTTGCTTTTCGCTCCAGTATTCTTTCTTCCTAATTAATTGGAAGCAGAATGAATTTGTACAATTGCAGTATGGCACGGGGACAATAAATTGTCATTCTGGAGCGTACCTGAAGAGGGGGGTTGAAGCAGTACCTGATGTGAAGGAGGAGGGGTTTCACTGCATGAGGAGGGCAGGACAGAGAGAGAAAAGCGCTGATACAAGCTTCAGTTTACCTGCTTCAACCCCAGCAGCAGCTCTAATGTGAGCTATTAAGCTCTATCAGCAGCTATGGAGCCATAAAGTGGATTACCAAAGAATCATTTTCATTCGACTCTCAGATTTCTCAGTTTTGTGGTTACAGTAACAGACAACAACTTGAATCATTCTGGTTTTGTATTACCTAATTAATTTCTAGAAATTGGACTTTGCAAACACTTTACAATCATGTACAGTTACATGATTTACAATATTTGACACTTGGTATACACACACACACACACACACACACACACACCATATATATGTACGTACATAAACACATACGTGACTAATTAATATATAATGAATTGTATTTAAATTATTTTATTTATTTTAATGTAATACATTTAATTTACAATGTACTATTTGGATGGTATCAAATGTCTAAATGGCTTATATTAATGTTTTTAAGTATTTATTTTAATTTGTGTGAAAATAATTATTAAAATAATGTAATAAAAACAATTTTGTTTCATTTAACTTTATTTTTGTACTGTCTTTTCGTTTTTGCAATTACTTTTCCAGTAATTACAAATCACATATTGCTAATTTTTTTCATTAATTTCTGGGAAGTGAACTTGTTGGACAGTGTTATAATGTCTCTTTCTAGTATACTGTGAAGTTACTTTGTTTCATCTTGACAGCGAAGATGTAAGATTGTTATACATTTACACAGATAAGGTCAGTAAGTCAAACTGTCCATTTTAAATATGTCTATTTTTGTTGTATTTTGTACTTTATTTTATTTTATGTAATATTTAGCTGAGAGAGGTCACAAATATTACAGCACAAATGCTGCTGATATAATTTTACTAGAATCCATAAAGTTTCCTTAAATAGTACTGAAGAAAGTATCTCTTTCTAAACCTCTCCTTCCTCTGTGCTCTGTTTGAGTTCGATGGGAGAACCATGTCTACCCCCATTCGACACCGCATGTTAAACAGCGTCCTTTTGAATTCAATAACCAAAGTGGAGGTGTTTCACAGAGAGGAAATCCCACTATCAGCATGTACTGTATACAGGGATACGTTTTAATGTATCATAATCCTTAATCCTGTCAGGTAAAGAGCACAAATCCCTTTAAATATGACAATAGCGATAAGAGCTCAAAACATGTTCATAACAGAATCGCTCGTGCTGGATTGTAGGACTAAGGGAGTTTTGGGAACACAAAGCCAAATTAGGGGAAGCTCATTAATGAAGTGGCATGCTGATGGACGAGTGTCCCGAGCGGCACGTTTGCTGTTTGTTAAGGGCAGAACCTTTGAAGATGGAGAGAGGAGCTGGCCCTCAGCAGGAGGAATGCTGGGACTTCAGTGCACTTGTCTTTTGTCTCCCAGAGCCAGCTGAGCTTTCTGTAGTGAAGGTTTGATTTTTAACAAGCGCTGTTAGAGAGAGGGACCTTAACTACCTAAACTCAACCTAGCAGTAGGAATCCAGCACTGTGCATTGCTTTGCACACTGTAGCCTGTTCAAATTAATTTAAGAAATAAAAGCTCTCACAGCGGGTGAACTAAATTGAAAGTGCTGAGAACAGGATCATTTGCGCCAGTATGATGCATTGATGTCTGATCTGAGATCTGGGAAGCCAGAATTAAAAAAAGAGATGCTTGTAATTGAAAATTCAAGACTTTTGCATCCATTCATGCAGCTAAAATATAGATTAAAAACTTAATTTTTTTTAAATAAAATACAATATAAGACTTTATATTTCATTGTGCAGGAGGTGCAATATTATTCCCTGAAACAAATGCAAAACAAAAGAAGTGTGGGTTTATTAATTTAGTTTATTTTGTGTAGTTAGAGCTTTCTTTATAAACACTGGCTCAAGCAAAAAAGTGCAGCCAAGGCCAAGTTTATTGTTTTATTAATAAAAAAAGTTCCAAATAATAAGAAGTTTAATATTTTTTTTTTTTTTTTAATGGCTCTATCTCTTTGAGATTACGGTACAACAAATCCAATCAAAGAGAAAAAAATTACTATAATGTTTAAATGTATGAATTAAAATGAAAATGATATGTAAACAATGTGCATTTTAATTTCTATTTACAATTATATAGGATAAATTAAAGTATTAAGAAACAGAAATGGTAAATCTTCGGATAACACATTTGTATTTAACAAATTTAGTTGTATTTATTGGGATAATAATTGTATTTATTAGTATAATAAAGTATATATATATATATATTAATATATAAAGTATAATACAGTATATAACATTTAAATATAAAAACAAATACTACAAAATTTATATTATTCTAAATACTATAAAAATATATATTTTTCTACATATTATATCCAATATTTAACTAAATATTCAATAATAATTCAATATTGTAATGTAATGAATTTAATGTACAAAGTATTGGTATAATAAAGTATTTTATGTGTGTGCATGTATATGTGTATTTATACACAATATTGCAAATATAGCATATTTAAATATAAAACATTTTGTTGCATTTATTTTTATATTAAATAATTTTTCAATTTAATTATAATATTATTGCAATATATTATATTCATATTTTAATATTTTAAATAAATCATAAATACATATATTTTTTAATAATATTATTATTTTCATTTAAATCAACTTTCTCATCATTTTAAGGTGCTGGTTTCATTATTTGGTATATTTATATGGCGTCTTCATACTCCAGGCATTTAGGCATGTAGACATGAGCTGCAGCTGATGCAAACACAGTCCACCAAACACAACGCGTCTCGGTATACCAGCTCAATTAATCTGACATGTGAGGCTGTTACTGTCTGAGCTCCGTCGGGGCTGTTGCATGTGTAGAGTTCACCTCTTTATAAATAGATTGTGTGCTTATTTTACTAAACCCCAGAGACTGACTCAGCGCTCGCTGTTATTCCAGACAAATCATTTAAGAGTTCGGCATTTCTGTATCCATTCACAGCCAATCTCCAGATACGTTGATCAAGATTAGTCCGTGAGTCCTTATTGTCTGCAGAACTGGTGGGAGACGCTCAAGTAAAACAATACTAGCTGTGATGATCTTTAAAAGAACATCTAGTGTTTGGTTTCCTAATTGACACCATGATGCCCAGTCCAATTTGTTTTGGATAATGCGGGACCATGTGTGAGAGAAGAGCGTGTGGAATTCTGCGCCCCCTGATGACGGCAGCCATCTGTCTGTGGCCGGTTCATCTCTCTCAGAGCGCTGCTGAGCGTACACAGTAATTACAGGGACCCGGCCCACCCGAGCATGACAAACTAACAGCGTTCACTCTCTAGGACTCTTCCAGCAGAATCCTCATCACTTCATCTCTTGCTTTTTACTTTCCCCCCCCATTCGGTTTCTCTCTTGCTCCATGTGATAAATATTTATGGGATGAAATGCGTGCTGGCATCGTTTACAGCCCACTGACACTGAGTGGAGAAATTTGCAAGGATACATGACCAAACCATCACACCCAACCTCCCCCATCCCACCTGCCTCTCGCACCCTACAGAGAAGAAACGCCCCGCTGACAGAATCCACAAACGCTCCAATCAGAACCCCAAAGACCGTCGTAGCCTATCGAAGAACTTTTCTTTCTTTAGAAGAGCGCCAGTGTGCTTCGAGGCAAGACAGCCGAGGTGAAGACTTTTTAACTAATGCACATCTCCCTAGTTGATTGATTACATTAAGAATTGCAGGCATTTTTTTGTATTACAAGTTGAAATGCTAAAATACGTAAATTAGGCACCGTCTAATTAAATATTCACCCATTTTGCATAAAATTAATAAACATGGGATAAAGCCAGGTTCAAAATACATGTTGTTGACATATTAGAGTCAAAGGTTTTTACAGAAGGGATTTTGGATATCTCTTTTTATAATTTCAGAAATCAGAAAATATATTTTTTTTACCATGTTTTTAGGAATAAAATGTTGTACAGTATAGAATCAGGCGAATGTTATATGTACAAACCCCTCTGTAAAAACCTAAAGAAAACGGTATAGTGAATGTTTCTTGCTCAGTGAGGAAAAACTCATTTTGAGATAATTTCCTTTAAAGTTACAATATGTATTGTATATCTACAGATGCACATAGTGTAATAAAATAAACAATTATACGTGATTTTTTTTTTCTTCAAATCTCAAAATTGACCAGTGCTTGAAAAAAAAACAATGTTGTTCACCAAAAAAATGAAAATTGTCATAATTTCCTCCCCCTCATGTTGTTGTGACCCTGTTTGGCTTTCTTCTATAAAACAGAAAATGTCCTGTTGTTTTCCATACAGTCAAGTGGGACGTTCTTCCTGCCTTTAATATCTCAGTTGTTTCTCCTAGAAAGAAGTGAGATTAAATGGGGAGTGAGTTTGCTGACCCTCTCAGGTATCTCCTCGAGTTTCAGAAGAGATCTCACAGCTGCTCAAGATTTACCATGATACAACGTCTGTAATCAAAGTTAAAGTCTCTTTTTATTTTACCTTTTTAGGAGACCCATCTGAGATGAAGTTGAAACATTCATCTTCAGCTATAAAAGAGCAACCTCTGAACAACTCGAGAACCCAAAACTGCAAATATGGTTCCTGATGAGAAGAGAAGTGGTGCTGCAGAGAACCAAGAAGCTTTAATAAGTATAGCACACTATGCACAGATTATTCAGAGCCTTTTTATAGTAGGTTTTCACCGGGATCTTTCACTCAATTTCTAACGATTCACACAGTCTCACATATTTCTGCTTTACAGTCATTAAGTTCAGTTCTCGAGCGTTAAGCCTGAGAATGAGGTGTTGTGGAGATTTGACTCACTAAGAAGATATTTAAAGGATCCTCCCTCAGTATAATTGACACGTTCTCTGTGAATATATGCTACACTTTACTGTCCCATGTGTTTTTATGAGAACTTTATTATATTTTCTGTTCTTATAAGGGGCTTAAACCCATAAACCAAATAAGAAAATAAATGTTAATACTTTAATTATTATATTGATTTGTAGTAAATATAACTATTTATGATCAAATCAAATTATAAAAATGTAAAATTTGTATATTTTCAGACATCCTGAGAATCAAGATTTTCTCAAGGCGACACTTTTAATTGATCTTTTACTGAAACAAAACCAATACTTTAGGAGATTTTGTCCCAATTTTGTAGCCTGTTCATGGACGGTGCCAACTAATAAAAGATTCAACGCTGCTAATTGAGATTGATTCGGCTGTTTATGGGCTGTTAAAGAAGACAATTACAGACATTATGTAGAACGGCTTTGACAACTTGGCTCCTTCAGCACAGATAGCTTATAGTGTGCTTGTAAATGTGCAGATTTCTTTCTCTTTTTTTCAGAATGGAGGAGAAACTGACAGCTCCTGTCCATCATGCATGGCTTTGTTCTGCGGTGGATTCTGCTGCCTGCTGGAGAACTCCTGCCACATGTTCTCACACACCAGAGGTCAAACGCTCACGTAGCTCGTCATGAATGATTTACGGGGGGGTCAGGGCACGAATTGCAATGCAGTTGTCTGGGTTTCATGTGCTTCTTCGTCTTGAATCATCTTGAAATGATCATTCGGGCATTCATGTTTTCATAACCTCTGGCCAAACTCCAAAACAAACCCAAAATTAAAACATATTTTGAGATGCACGAAGGGGGCCCCTGATGTGCAGTTTCTGGGTTTCACTTCGCCCTACGAATCATCTTGAAATGATCATTCGGGCATTCATGTTTTCATAACCTCTGGCCAAACTCCAAAACGAACCCAAAATGAAACAGGGATTTTGGGACCTACGCAGCTTGGATTCTGCGTATAGGGAGGATCGGCTCTGGGAGTAGAGACCAAATCAGCCGAGCCTGAACGCCCAACAAAAAAAAATGGAGCAGCCTGTTCATCTGTTCAGGAAATAGGTTTCGCTGAACTCTAAGCTCCTATACTTCAATAATCATGTCCCCTTTAGCCGGAATCATTCTGATAATATACAGGCTTATTCATAAAGTAGATCTCCGTGAGAGTCTCTACATCTCTACAAGCCATTTTCATAAGCCCAGCCAAGTGAATCATGGGAAAGACCTATGCGTGGGGTTTTAATAATGAACTATGTCCAGTGTCCATTCAAGGGAATGATATTTATGTAGACTTCTACATGAGCTGCTATAAAAATTAGCATGAACCGAGAAGTTTAACTGCATAAATTGAATGCTCAGTGGCTTATTTAAAATAAATAAAAGATGATCTAAATGATGGACAGGTAATTATACAATACAAGTTTGAAACAATGTACTTTTAATATCACTGAGATTAAGTATTATAGTTTTTATTAATATTTGTATTAGTTTTTATTTTTACATTTTTGTTTTCATTTTTTTTTTAAAGGTTTAGTATTTTCTTGTTTTAATTATAGTTTTATTTTGTATTTCAGTTTTAGTTAAGTTAAACTATTTGAAAATTAGAAATGTTGCTTAACTAGCGGAAACAAAATAAGTTTATTGTTGTATATTTTATGCCAATGTATATTTTATTTCAAGTAGCGATTTAAAATTTTTATTTATTTTTTATGGTTTTTGTTTTATAATAACCCTAGTTTGGAAGACCATATTAATACAAAACAGTAAGTGCATTTACAGTATATGCACATTACAAGTTTAGTTTCAGTCAGACTGAAGCAGATTTTTAAAAATGCATTTTTATTATTATTATTTTTCATTTATTTTCTTTTAATGTGACTACTTTAGCCTGGAATTAAACCAGTCTAGGCTGAAATTCCTCATTAGCATTGTTAGCTTAAGTAGATTGATGCCTTTTGTGCCAGTCTTTTTTTTATCTACTTCAGCATTCCATGCTTTTGGGAAACACAGCCTTTGTTTTTTAAGAAGTTGGACAAAAAGTCTTAGATAGTGTGCCTGTAGCTTGGCTTTGTCCAGCATCTATACAAGTTAATCAAACTGCAGTTGGCCTCAGCATGGTGCATGTACTCTGAAACTCATAAATGATGTGAAACGTGTATTTAATTGCACAAATTGGATTTGTACAGCGATGTTTTAGTGCTGGCGTTAATCGGCATGTCAATGGAGAAATTGGTTACAAACTTCATTCCAAAAGCACTGATATGCCTACAGTATAGTATATGCCTTTATGAGAGTGGCAACCAAAAGACTGTGCCAATTACAGAAAACAGAAATCCAATAAGCTCAGAGGCACTTGTAACCGGATGAGAGGCGCTTTAGTATTACCCCAAAACAGTGTTTGAGTGATTGTTATTCAAAATAATTTCAAACACCCAGATAGCTCCATTTAGTTTACTAGATTTTTACAGGGTTTCATTAAAGTAGTGTTAGAACAGTTGTTCTGGCCAAGAAACAAAACAGAGTGGCAGAAAAATACATGCAGACACGTTTGTACCCAGAGAGATGCACACAGAAAATGATACATATTCACTTTCAGGCAAATTATATGTGACATGACAACAAAATCTGTTTAGCAAACGTTTGCAGAGTCACGCGGTAAATGAAGCTCTTTGTTGATATTCGTACACGTGCATAGCAATTTGGTTGCCAGGAGACTTCTTTTGTTGATGACTGAACACCTGCAGAGCCAACAGTGGCGCTCGCGTGTCTTTATACATCATCTTCTGAGCGTCAGACAATGAAATGCATTTATGTTCGGAAGTCAAAGGGATCAAGTTGGAATATCCCACTTTGAATGGACTGCAGCATCGTCTCATACTCTCCAAGCTGCATTCAAATCTTCGAAATTAAACATCCGAGTGTCTTTTAAAACCAGCAGCTGCCGTTTATTTTCAATTAAAAGAGCAATCTCATTGGTTTACGAGGCAGGATATGCACGGAGCAACTAACTAATTAGTTAATTACACCTACACGTCTCCAGAAATGACAATAAAACACGTGAAAGTTACTATAAATTGTATATTATGCTTAAATGTCAGTGGAGAAAGAGTCTTGCTTGAATCCCACTAGGAATGTGAACACATCTGCTCACTAGGATCTCAGTTTTCTCGAATCTCTGAGAAACATTGCTCCTATGGTCTCTAATATGCACATCAAAGAAAGGCTTGCATCAGATATGTGCCAACAGAGCATTGAGCGATGCATTTCTCAGCCCTGCCGTGGCTTTTGCTACTAATTCTAGTCAAACAATCACTGATGTCAAAGCTGCATCCAAAACGATGCCCATAAATATTTCAGTACGTTTACATGGATGATCTTACAGTAGTTATGCACTGTGATATGTAAGGTCATGTAAATACATTAAGACCTTTTTATGTTTTTGCAGCTCTTTGGTGAATTTTTGGTGATGTCAAAAGTGGAGAAAATGCTGCATCTTTCATAATATCAGCACTGTTGTTTGCCGTTTATTTATATTAAGCTATCAGCTATTTGTTGTACATCTAAACAGTTAAATTGAACTACAGTGCTAGTCAAAATGCTGTAAATAATTTAATAATAATACAAAAATGATTACAGGGGGAAAAAATCTGTCACATCTTTCACTGTTTGATTGGCAGAGCCATGAGAGAGCGGGTCACCTGTTTCCATGAGCAAAGAATGGCGTCTGTCAGAAAGAAAAAGGCAAAGCTGGAGAGACTGGCAGAATGAGAAGACAAAAGATAGAGAGAGACAGAATAGAAAGGCACTGGAGGGTCGACCGAGAGAGAGAGAGAATCCACTGGGGTGGAATAATCTCCACCAGGAGCAAAGTGAAGACCATCAAGCACATTTCACATGCAATTTAGTGTGACGCGTCTGATGAAAACTGTCATAACCAGAGCACTCTAATTTACAAGCTTAAGAGCACGATGTCTTTCAGCTGAATCTCAGGGCCAAAGCCCGGCGTTGGGCAGAAGCGTGCGTCAGCGTAAGCGTACGAGAGCGGTGTGAAGCGTCAGACATCTGGAGGGGCTGTCGGGCTGAGAAGGTCTTGAATGTAATATGAGGATTCGCTCGCAGAAGGTTCAAATTGTCTTGACGCCATCGAAGGTGTAAGTTTAGGGAGGGACAAGTCAATTGCTGCGCTGCACTGCAAGTAGAACGCACTTCAGAAGAGTGTTAAGACTGGCGTGTGCTGTTTTTATTTTTGTAAGCTTTTATAAATCATTCATTCAGTGTGGCCAGATCGCACCAACCCCATCCTCTTGTTTTTGAGGTTATTCGTTTAGATTGCCGCAGGTAACACTTATTAAAGCAATCCTGATGCAAGCTACACATCCCAGATCCTCTAAATCCTTCTTCATTTCGAAAGATTATGACTTCAGTCCCAACAGGATCTTGGAATTGATTATAGCAACGCAGAATTAACGATTTTGCAGCAAACATTCAATAAATTTCCATTTGAGACTGTAAATCTATTTTGCAGTGAATCATCATTTTTTTTATTTTTTTTTATTATAGATAGATAAATAGTTAGGTTATAGTTAACCTATAGTTAATATAATAGTGATAATGAATATAATTAACTGCTAATATTGCATATATATATATAGTTTTATTTTTACCATTGTATATTTTAATAATTATTTGAAATTATATAATTTTATTTAATTCATATTAATGTATTATATAATAATTATTTGTCTTATTTCTAGTCTTTTAGTTTTCTAGGAAAAAACAAAAACAGAAGAAACTGCATGTCACAGACCTGGGCTCTCCTACAAACTGACTCACGTAAACTAATGTTATGGGTAAGTTGGTGATTATTTAGAATTATTTTAACTGTGATCTTTACATTAAGATCAGTGACCGGCAAAATATGTTTTTGTTTGGAATAAATGTCTCATTTTGAACCACTTCCATATATTTTTTCTGGTGCATTTCGGACGCATTTTCCCTCGAGCTTCTATTTCATGGCACTAATAGGCCATTAACAGATAAGATACATTTTATGAGTCCATTAAGGAAGTGTAAGTTAAATGACAATCGAAGGGTCAAGTCATTGTAATTTCCCATGATGGTCCAGTGGTGCAGGTTGAGTTGGCGGATATAATTGGCTTTGCTCGTTCTGCTCTAGGGAGATGCCTTCAGGCTTGTGTCTTTGCAGTCGTTTATTAACATTTAATACGTATGCTTTTTTACTTCAGACAGACAGAGGACCAAGCCCTCTCTCTTCACTGCAGCGTGTTTGCCGGCATCCATGTTTAATACAGAGTAGTCAGCTCTGGAAACATCACCCCGCTGATCTCAAGGCCATGTGGAGGGGGAGGTGAAGGTGATGGCAGCCCTCGTTTGTCGCATGCGTGACACTGTGTGCTGCTCATCTAAGACGGCTGGACCTGCTTTATCGTCCTCCACCAGTGAACAACCTGAACACACAGGCCACCTATTTTTCATAAAAGAAAACAGCTAAATTAGTTTGGATTTTGAGAGTGATTTACAAAAGTGATGCTTTTAACAGTACTGTTCTTCACAGAGAACCGGTACCTTTAGGACTAGTTCATTAAAAAAGAAAATTTGCTGAAAATGTACTCATCCTCAGGCCATCCAATATGTAGATGAGTTTGTTTCTTCACCAGAACAGATTTGGATAAATGTTTGTGATGTAAATGTAAATGCATTACATCACTTGCTCACCAATGGATGCTCTGCAGTGAATGGGTGCCGTCAGAATGAGAGTCCAAACAGCTGATAAAAAATATCACAATAATCCACATGACTCCAGTTCATCATTTAACATCGTATAAAGTGAAAAGCTGCATATTTGTAAGGAAAAAAATAATCATTAAGATGTTTTTACACTCAAACCATTGCTTCTGTCTAAAATACAAGTCCTCTATCTATAATATTGCTGTCTTCAGTGAAGAAGTCAACGTGTCTGAATCAGGAGAGAAATATGCATAGATCAAGCACTGTTTACAAGCAAAAACCATTCGAAACAAATATATCAGTGGATTTTGATGTGAGAGATCAACAGGGGTGGACTTTTTCACTGAAGGAAGTGTTATTATAGAGTATGAACTCATATTTTGGCCATAGTTTAATGTTAAAATGCCCTAATGATGAATTTGTTTCTTATAAACACAGCTTTTCACTTCATAAGCTGTTGGGACTCTCATTCTGACGGCACCCTTTTATTATTCATGCAACAATATATTACTGTTAAAGTTTTTATTAATAATCATTGCTATATAGCTGATAACTTTATCTAGTGTTTTTTTTGCGTTTCCCTTATCGAATGTCGTATCCTATCAGCAATAACCTGTCACTGGGATTTTTTGATTACTGTCAGTTTGAGTGCTGGCGATGCAGCGTTGCCGCCAGATATTGCTATTGAAAACTAAATAATAATAAACCGAAATTATTTCAAATATTTTGCAAAAACGATAAGATAAAGATATCGCTGATCCTAAACTACAACTTCAGACTTTATTAACTTTCTAAATGGTCAAATTAGGAGGAAAAGACAAGTCTATAAACAAGTCTTTATAATAGCTGGATCTGGCAACACGGAGGCTGCGCCCGCGTCCTCGCTCGCAACTCTCTCAACGAGGCTAAAGAGACTCGTTTACTTCGTCAGCATCTCGCAACGATCATTTTCATACCACGGACACTAAAATTCTTGCAAACTGTATAAACTTAATTATACATGTCATGCACACATTCATATAAGTGGGTTTAACAGCAAATTTGTCATTCAGAGAACAAATAAATTTTTGAACAAGAAACATTTATTATATTGAACGAGGCCTCATAGCTGACTGATCTTGGAGGGCCTGAGAGTGAGTCAAATTTCAGCAAATTTTCATTCTTTAATCTTAAGAGAGCAAAATGGGGCCAACAGTGCCAATAAAAAATGAAGAATTCCCTTAAGTGAGAAAAAGACACTTGTAAGCAAGATAAAAAATAAAACAAACAAAAACACCCCTAAGGAGAAGAAGCCATCTGCCTGTGCTAGGCACGCATTTCTAAAAATGTATCATCAATCTGTTCTTAAACTATAGTAAGCAATTGCACGACTCCAACACTGTGTTGAAAGGCAGCAACCTAGAAAATAAGAATCCACCTATGTGGCAATAAAGGAAATGAAGTCCATATTGCATATAAATCAGTGCAGGAAAAACATCCGGCTACTCCAGGCAGGCCACCGACTGGGCTTTGGCCATGCAGAGAATTGCGTTATAGAAATTTCTTCTATTTCAAACGCGGTGATAAACTCAAAGTAGCATGAAACAATAAAAGCTGCTGACCAAAGAGCCACTGTGTCACCCGCTGTGTTCTTTGGCAGCTCGGAGTGTTAGTGCTAAAACTCGCTCTTATGTAAGCATATGCTGAGATATTTTGCATTTCTGCAATAATTGCCTAGAAATATTCCCAAGCGCCAAACTTCATCTGGTCGAAGACTCTGAACAATAGAGATTAGAATGCATAAAGCCTGCTCTGATGAACTGAAATAAGAAGCATGCGCTCTAGTTGTGCTGTCAGACGTTGTGTTAATTTCATTACAAAAAGATTTGCAAATATTTGCACAGTTTCATCCAGTCACTTTTTGATTTAAAACAAAGAATCATGGGATTGGGCCGCAGCGTTGTAATAAAGCCAACAGAGCAAATACAATAACGTATGATCTGTCAGCGAACACAATGTACACACAAAGCACAAAAGAATGCACTTCCCTCTATCCTGATATTTATACTTTTCCTATTTTACTGCAGCACACGCACCGCTGAAAGATGCCTGATTTCTTGAACGCTCTGAATCAGCTGATAAATAATGCATACACAGTTATTGATTAATATTTCACTAGGTGGAGGTTGCTGAGGAATTCTTGAGCAGGCCAATAATGCTTTGCGTGATAAACATCGGCTCTGGCCAGTGTGTTTTCCTGCCATTGACTCCAGGATTCGAAGGGACGGATGTTAGCGATTGAATCTGACAGTATGGAATTACAGCTCATAACAATTTGTGCATCTTACTGCCTCTAATGACACTTGTGGTTATTGGAAAGAGAAGGTTAAGTTAATGAGCTGTGGGTGGTCATCAGTGCTTCAGATCTAGCAATAACTTAATAAAATATCAAACCACTGGATGTGTTTGCACAGTCCAAGGCTGTGCGTGCTTTTCTTGGGCTTTTGGACCAATGCCATCAGAGTAAATGCTCAAGGGCAACTCAAGAATCCGGAAACTTCAGGGAAAAAAACTATATGCCCAGCACTGCAACAACCTATCAGCCTTAACCTCAGCTGCATGTTCTCTGCAGTGTGTCTCCCAGGTTCTACCTGGTCAGGCATGATAAGCTTACAAACTCCATCACAGCCCCTGTATTATGCATGGTTTGTTCAGCCTCAACAGTGTAGAGATGTTGTGGTTGACCATGTCCCATGTTGCTAAATTTATTCTCAATATGTACCAAACGAAATATTACACTATTGATCGATCTGTTGATATATGTGTCATCTGAAACTGTAAATAGTAGTGTCATGCTCGCTAAAATCACAGAAGCAGAATGTTATCTTTTCTCATATTCTTTTTAATAGTAAGTTATGCGTATAGCACAAGCAGTCTCAGCACATTAATTTGAACACTTTAAAAGGCTCATTTGAACGCGGTTAGTGCTATAGAACACTATATCGTTCTCTCTCCATGTAGGCAATGGTTTTGACATCAGATTGCCAATTAGCTAGGATCTGAACTGGTGGGTGGTGAGCCAAAGAAAAATAACAATGCTAAATGCTAATCATAAAAAAATATGAATTAAAAATGAATGCAAATAATAAAACTTGTGGTACACAGAGAGAGAAAAAGAGAAGCTATATTCACAAGTGCCATATTGTTGTGGCTATAACTTTGCTGTTGTTTTTACAAAATGTATCAAATTGCCACTTTTCCTATTCAGTCTGTCATGCAATTTTTTTATTTTGCATATCTATCTATCTATCTATCTATCTATCTATCTATCTATCTATCTATCTATCTATCTATCTATCTATCTATCTATCTATCTATCTATCTATCTATCTATCTATCTATCTATCTATCTATCTATCTATCTATCTATCTATCTATCTATCTATCTATCTATCTATCTATCTATCTATCTTGCTTCTATTTCACTAGTTTTACCACAACACACAATGTTTTCTTTTTAGGCTACATGAGGGAATTGTTTTTGGCATCTGAATGCCAATTATTTGGGATCTTTTAAAAGTTGCACGCGTTTCATTATGATTTAATGATCTTCTTTTCCTTTTATATAGAAAAGACGAGAAAACACGGCAATGGAGAGTCTGTAAGTTAGCTTAAAATGCTGCCCCTTCATTTTGACGTGATACATGTTACGGGAGGAATGTACTGATGCTGCACGACGCTATTTGCATCAGATAAACGTCTGTAAAAAAAGAAAAAGAAAGGACATGGGACTAAAACTGCCTTTCATGACGTTATTAACGACATTATCCAAGATGTATTATCTCACGCAAGCGCACACACATAACGTTACACACGCAAGAACAACAAAGACGACATTGAGAGGCTCTCTTTAGACGTTACGTTGAGTCTGACATCATGGGAGCTCCGCAAGCTTAAAAGAGACGGTAAAAAAATACAACGGGAGAATCACAGAAAGCTCTCAGTGTGGAATGATAACGACTAACTAACGGCGTCTCCTGTCAGCTCCTCTTCCCTTCCCGCCGCTCAAGGCAGCAGCAGTCACGTGACAGCAGCGAGGGCTCACAGACTGAGAGAGAACGCGCTTCATTCGCCATACTGTGTTTTGTGCCATAACGCATTTTTATCGCAACATTTTACTCCCACTCGGTGAGTACGTTTCCAGGCCTTTTTGTAACCCTTTTTGTCTTTTCACTTGCTCTTTTTTATTTTTTATCTCTCCTTTTGCTGGGGTTTGAGCGTTGAGATTTGAAAAAGTGTTGTTTTGAGGCGTTTTTCGATCCGTACCTCAAGTTTTCAGTATGCAGTGATTCCTATCGGGGCTATTCAGTACTGAGTGACACTGGCCAAGTACGTGCTTGCAGTCGTGTGAAATCATGCAACTGGTTTTTAAATGGCCTTGGCGGTTTCGTTTTTACGTATGTACGATGATATTTGTTTTTAACCTTTTTTCCTTTTTTGTTCTCTGCCATAGACTTTTGCTGTAGATATGCTTTGCTTGTATTTTGCGCTGTTGGTCATGAGAGTTTTGTGATTTTGATGTCACCGAGCGAAGCATTTGCTTTTATTTTGGTCTTTTCTTTACCTGAAAGTCATTTTCAGACCTGGTGACGTTTTAGTGGAAACTTTTCTTGCAGCAAACCTGTCACGTTTGTTTATTTTTGCTGGTTTTTCTTTCATTTTTTTAATGCCTTATCCTTTTGCAGATGATTTTAAGGTGAAGTGATTTTTGGATGTGCACATTTTTCACGTAAATGATGCAAATTAAGGTGTCTATGAAGGGATTCATTGTTTCTTTGGGGAACATATCAATCAGTGCGTCTTTGCTTTCACCGAAGATGAACAGACTCTCCTTTGCAGGTATATAAGGACAAAAAAAATCAAACCTTACAGCACATGTTTGCTTGCAATAAAAGCAAGGCGATTCTGAAATGTAAATCTGTGAATGATGTATTCTTTGGCTGTGAGGTTTATCATCAAATACACATCTGTAGTTGTGCTAGTGCATAAGAACCACATTGCAAGTGGATGTGATTGTGAAACGAAGTGGAACCTCTGTAAATCATACCTTTATCGTTGTGAAGATCTCTCACTCACCTTATGTGGATTTTATAATGATATATTTAATAGATTAATCTCATACATCATTTACTTTATAACTGTTCAAAAGCAAGCAGGTCCTGCTATCTGTATTTTAGATATAATCTTCAGCAATTTCAGATTGTAACCATATGTAGGATGTTAAATATTGTCACTGTGAGGTTTGGATGATTTCTGGTGAACACATACTATATATGGATCTACGGACCAACAGAGCACATTTAATTGCAGGTAAATTGAAGCGACAACATTACATAAAAGGCTTAAAAACACATGTAGATGTCTCAGAAATGAACAGAACGAGTAATGAGCATGTTAAACTGAAATCTCAAAAGAGATCCAGCATGCTGTTCCTTTCAGCACCATGGACAGCGAATGGGTTCACAAATAGCATTTCAGCACTCTGCAAACAAGAATAGACAACTTTTCATGCCATCTATTATGTACAACGAGGAAGCTTTTATAGCATCTTAAGCTTATTTTAAGATCTGTCTGCTTAAACGGATAGTTCTCCCAAAAATGAGTAAAAATCCATTGCTCACCCTCACTTCGAATGGGGTGAAAAGAGTTAAATTATTTCTCTCTTGCATGCCACAGAAGAAAATAAGTTATACAAGTTTGAAAAGACATCAGGGTGAGTAAACATTTTTGGGGTGAACTATCCCTTTAACTTTCTCCTTTCTAAATATGTATTTTACTGAAAGCATTCTGTGCACAGTTCATTCTGTGCACATGGTGTCAGTGTGATCCAGCAATGTGTGTGTGTGTGTGTGTGGGTGTGTGGGGGGGGTGTGTGGGCATGGCAATAATTGCTGTTGTGCTTTGTTTTTTTTCACCTTAAGCTTCACCTATTCCAGTTAGCCCCAGAATATCTTTAGATTCTGTCTTAATGTCAGGCGCTGTAGTGATTGTGAAGGTGCACCGCTGCATTGAGATGTACATGGCGTGTGTTGAAAGGTGCCTCTGCTGCGTTGATAAATGTCTCTTTCTCTGTCATCCCTCCAGCTGGGTGTTATGATAGCCGGCGTTACTTCCTGCGGTGTCGTCTCAGCCCTCCAGGCAATTTTCCCCTGTTATCTGGGCGTCGCACATGAGAGCTATAAATGAGGGTTGAGAAATATAATAGCTCATGTGTGGAGATGGCTTTGCACTCATGAATAAAACATCCTTCCGTTAGTAAAGGACTGTTTACGCTGGACATGTGCCTGCCATCTGAGTAGAGCTGGACTCTGTGTGTGTGTTGGCTGACTAACTTGCCTCTTCTTTGTCATTTTTGGTGCACGGTTTGTTAGTTGATTTGTATTTGCTGATCTGCTTAAGATTGGCATTGTTATTGATATCAGTTGTCTCCTTGCAGTCATTACAGCCAGATGCTCTTCTGTACTCAGAAGAATTTGCAGGAATGTCTTGGTCTCAGATTCTCACACTGCCAAAGCAACAGGACACAAAGGATCAGAGTTAAAACCCCTTTGAACTGCATTCTCTGATCTGTCACAGAAGGAAAAAAACAGGGTCTGTTAGTGACACAGGGGATGTAAGGATGGAAACCACAGAGGTTTGATTCGATTGAGTTGTTTCAATTACTTTTGACTGATAGTTGAATGCATTTTAGTTCACTACAAAATTAAAGTTATCTCATAAATTACTCATGTTGGAACACGTTGGAACTCACGTTGGATATATTAAAATATACTAAATAAAAAGCAGCACTTTTTAATTGTAAAAACATTTCATGATATTACTGTTTTTACTGTATGTTTGATCAAATAAATGCAGCCTTGGAGACTTCTTTCAAAAACGTTCAAATATCTTACCAACCCCACACTTTTAAGTGGTAGTGTATATGCATACTTTTATAAAAGTGAAATGGGTTACATTTACATTTATGTATTTAGCAGAAGCTTTTATCCAAAGTGACTCAGTGCATTCAGGGCTATACATTTTTCATCAGTATGTGTTCCCTGGGAATTGAACCCACAACCTTTTGCGCTGCTAACGCAATGCTCTACCACTGAGCCACAGGAACACTGTCACTGTTACTGACATAGGAAACGTTGGGATGGAAACCGCATAGATTTGATTCAGTTGAGTTGATTTCAATTACTTTTGTACTGCTAGATTGATTAGTAATTGATTATTTTATGGGCGTAGTTCCCTCCAAAATGGAAATTCTGTCATAATTTACTCACAGCACTGCATGACTGTTTCTATCCCTTCTGTGAAGCACAGAAGATATTTAGAGGAGCGCTGTGTTTCAACAATTGGACCCCATTCAATTTCATTCTATAAACTACAATACACAATAATTTTTTTTAAATATCTTAGTTTTGTGTTTTACAGGTTTTAAATAACATGGGGTAACAATGCTTTTTACTTCTGTAAACCAATACACTGAAAAAATAGTCTTAAACATTTTTCACTCAGAATTTGCTGGTAAACACACAAAAAAGTAATGCATTGAAATAAATGTGAAATTTTGAAGTAGAAACACTGAAAAAAGTTATAGTTATAAAAAATTATATATATATATATATATATATATATTACAATGTAGGATTAAAATATGAATTTGTCTGTGGAGATTTGATTATGTGTGCAACTTTAAATTATTAAATTAAATTATTTTGTTAACAATGGGAAAGTTTATATAATATCATTCACTACAACATCGCTCCTAAATAGCTATTTAGCTGAAACATTGGTGTAGAAACATGCCTTGCTTTTATTGGTGTTTTCACTCAGAAATTGCTAGTAAACATCACAAACAGAAAGAAATGGCAAGTAACACGTTCAATTAAACATGACTCTTTGAAGTAGAAAAACTGATATGGTATTTTCTTGTAAAACAATCCAATAATAAACTTTTTTTTTACCCTGGTTAAAATGATTATACTCCACCTGCATCAGGTGACATCAGATGCCTTGGAAAGTAGTTTAGATTACAACAATTCATAATTTTGTTTTTATTTGGTGTTTGAAATATTGTGCATGCACTGATTAATTGTACACAAAAGACTATTAATATATTATGAAAGTACATTTAGATTTTATGTTCACTTTTAAAAGTCAAGCACACAATTAAGACTTCTTCAGTGTCTTCTTTGACAGTGTTGCCTCATTTAACAGACATTTTAACAGTGAGATTTCTAAATGATATTCTAATGACAAGACCTCATTGCTTTCCTAAACTCATATTCTAATCAACAAAAAAACTCACAGTGACGAAGGACATAAATGTTTTTGAGTTCACAATGAGCTTATTTCCTGGCATGGTCATATCTTAATAACAAGCAGAATTAGATAAAAGCTTCTCGCTCTGAAGGACTCTAACCTCTCATGTACCCCTGAGCAGATAAACAGCTCACCCTTGGCGATGAGCACTAGGCTTTTATACGCCTTCCCTTTTCAGAGCTGTACATTTGATAAATGGGAGGATTCTTCATTAAATAATCATATTCTGAACAATCAATGGCATTTCTGAAGAACAAGGGCAATCTAACAGAGCTTTTAAGAGCCAATTATGTTAAAGCATTCGAGTTATAATACAGTCCTTAAGCGTAACCTCTTCAGTGACATATGCTACACCAACTTTTCCAATTAAATTGTTTTGGTAACCTCAGTGACATTTTGAGTTTCAGCCAATCGTTAGAAGGAGCTCACTGACATTATCAGATCAGAGATGATTAATTTAAATCAGCTTTATATAAGTTTTTGTCCTGCTTCAAAAGCAGAAGTGGCAGTTCAAGACAACATGATATCTAAATTCTCCCTTTTTACCTTATCAATAAATATCTGTCTTCATTATTTTTTGCCCTAATGACTTTCAGGCTGTTGTTTTTAACCTCTGCCTTTCAAACACCTATAAAAAACACTTTTCATAATCCAATCAATTCCCATAGATACATATTTTCCAAAAACATTTATTGTTGAATATCCTGTTTCAATTTATAAACTACTGTTTCTTTTTTTTTGGGGGGGGGGGGGTTATTTAATTCATATTTTAATTCAGCAAGAATGCTTTAAATTGATCTTTTATGTCACTCATTAATTGCTAAATTGACATTAAAAACATTTATACTTACAATAATAAAATAAAAATTAATAAATAAAAATAATACTTTCATAAAAATGCTGTTCATTTGAACATTGTTTATCCCAGAATTCTGAAGAAAATATATCAAGGTTTCCATCCCCCCCCCCCCCCCAAAAAAAGAATCCAAAAAATATGAAATTATTTTCATCTTTGATAATAGTTGTAATAATAAGAAATGTTTATCGAGCAGCAAATCAGCATATTCGAATATATCAGAATTATTTCTGAAGTATAATGTTGCACAGAAGACTCGAGTAATGATGCTGAACATTCAGCTTTGCATCACAGGGAATAAATTACTTTTTAAAATATATTAAAATAGAAAACAGTTATTTTAAATTGTAATAATATTTCACAATATTAAATGCAGCCTAGGTGAGAGACTTCATTCAAAAATATTATATATATTTTTATCAAGCCCAAACTTTATAGATTAAAATAGATTACAAATGTTGTTGTTTTAGTTTTTTGACTGTAGTAGAAAACTGATCTGTGCTTGTTTTAAGACTCAAGTGATGGTTTTGAAGAAACATGTTGTAAGTCTTTTTATTTGTTTATTAGAAGTGTACTCAGCATATTTACTGTTAAATATTAATGCAATAATTTATCAGATTATTTTTCTTCTTTCTTTTTTCCTGGACTCAAAGCGCAGCCTCCGAGGCTTTTAATCTCATTCTATCACAGAAAACAGTTATTTTACAGTGTGTTTAGGCTGACAGCAGGTTAATGGGCTGGACTGAGAGATGTGGCTCTAAGGGGCATCGGTGTAATAAGTGTGTGGTCTGATCTGTGGTTTGATCCTGTCACTTACTCGCTGCTGAAGACTCCGTTCCCTCAGCCAATCAGCTCTGAGTCCAGTCTTTAATATGTGTCTTCCTAGCGCTCGCTTAAGACCCGTTTGGGCACCCTGAGAGGAAATTATCCATCTGCCCTCCACAAACGTCTAAGTAAGTGTGCCCAAGTTTGCATTTTAAAACTGGCCTGGTTTCCCTCCCATTCATTTCACAATGACATTCGAAAGACTAATTAATATTGGCGAGATGGCACAGAAAGTCTGGCTACTATGTACGTTTTTGCTCTGCAGACCTCGTTTACTTTTTACTCTGACAAGTCGGTCCAGCTGGGATTGTTTCTCACTTAGTTCCAACTAGGGAACATTTTTTTTATAGCTAAACATACACACATGGGCTGGGGAGAAGTCAGCAATTAAGAGCAAACACTAAATTAAATTGCAAAGGTGCGCTAAGTAACTTTCTGGCTGATATAACAGCAGTCTTGGACTTCATCATGACACTTACTGGTGAGGATGTAGCATTACAGTAAAGAGGACGTTTTTGTAATTGAATGTTAGAGATTAAAATATAATATAATATAATACAGATTCATTTTCACAGCCTTCTTTGATCATGTTTACCAAGGGTGCCAATAATTCTGACCACGACTATATATAGGGCCTATATATTATTAGGGTACATTAGTTTAATAAAAAAAAATAGGCCGTATTAGACTGTATATGTGACTAATTTGGTTGGAGTCTTCATTTCATGTCAGTATGATTCAACTGATTAAAATATCATTTTAATCAGTTTTATCTAAAGTGCTATTCATTCTTTATATGTTAAGCATTTTAATGTAAAAGCAATACAAATATTTCAAGAGTACATTTCTGCAGTAAGTACTAAACATGTGTGCCCACAGGTACAAGTGCAGCCTTGAGAATGCGTGTTTATATGTTGCATGCCGTAAGCCTTAACGTTTCTTCCTTACTGGGAAATATTTATACCTCGTTGTCTGTGGCAGATTAAATCATGATTCACTTCATGGAATCAATTTCACAGCCTATTTCAGCGGCACCGTGTCCCGCATCCCACTGATGTCGTTTTTACCCACTATTTGTCTCGCTTGGGATGCACAAGCTTTCCCAATATATTTATCCCTCTCTGTTTATCATATCAGCCCTGCATAAAATCTTCATTAATGCATATGATTGAAACCCCAGCATTACAGTGAGGCGAGGCTTTGTTTGTCTTGCTCCCCGTTCTTCGTACACCCTCTTTTTTGCACGTACACAATCACAGTCATCTTATATGCTGGTGTGTTATTTATCAAGGGCAGAACAGCACCTTTCAGAACTCTATTAAGTGCAGATCTCTAGGCTTGTCAACATCAGCTACAAGAGCTGTCGACTTTAAGACAGCTCCTAAACTATTAGAGTTATACTGTGACAAAGCTGCTCTCGCATGCTGTCATACCCTTGTACTGATAAACAGTTGGCCTGTCACACTCTTGTACTGTTGCGCTACTACATACTTTTGCTCTCATACTTTGCTTGAGATCTTGGTTTAAACTAGTAGTTGACCAATATTGATGCCAGTGCCATGGGAAGAGCAGCAGATGGCTGATTTAAAGTCGATATGGATAGTAGAAATATATATATATTTTAATATTTATATATTATATAAATATATATATATATATATATTATATTATACTATAGTTAGTAGTATTGTGTATTTTGTAGCTAATAGTATTGTGTATATATACACTGTTCAAGTTTGGGGTCAATACGATTTTCTTTTTTTTAAAGAAGTGTCTAATGCTCCTCAAGGCTGAATTTATTTGATCAAAAATACAGTAAAAATTGTGAAATATGATTATAATTTAAAATAACTGTTTTCTATTTGAATATATTTTAAAATGTGATTTATTCCTATAATGCAAAGCTAAATTTTCAGCATCATTACTCCAGCCTTATCAGAAATCAATATTAAAATACTTTGATAAATATAAATATCATAGCATTTTATTTTAAATAGAAATCGTTGGTAACATTTTAAATGTCTTTACTGTCATTTTTGATCAGTTTAATGCATCCTTGGTACATAAAAATATTAATTTGACTAAAAAATTATTATGATCCATCCATCCATCCATCCATCCATCCATCCATCCATCCATCCATCCATCATTCTATTTATTTTTACAAAGTGCATCCAAAAGCTATATGCAGTTTTGAAAGTGGCTGAGCAAAAGTCAGATAATGAAAAATGTAGTATTGTGGCTACATTTAGTAATTTACACTCAACACAGGCTAGACTCTCGCTCTTTTTTCCTGCGAGGCGTCTATCGTTACTCATTGCTGAGTCTGAGTGTGTTTGTGAGAGTTTTTTAGAAGAACTGAAAGAAATGCCTTTCTATAAAGGTGGGGGTTGTTGTTATGACTGAAAGAGAATGCAGTCGTACATCACATATATTCTAGCTACCATTGTTCCCTTCACTTCTTCTTGACCTTCTCTGTTGCTCTGGTATTTTGTCTCTCTATTTCAGTCTTGCGGTGTGTGTTGTAACTGTAAAGGCTGTAATCATCCTCCCTCATTTATTACTAGAGCAGAGTTTGGCTCCTCCCACACGCTCCTCTGGCTCTTCAAGACATATTAGGGAGAGATGAAAATCAATCATTTCTCAGTGTTATTCCAGGCAACAGATCCAGACCTGCCCAATGGAATACACTGAAGCTAGAACAATTGCTAGCTTGTAGCTAACAATTTCTTCATTGCAATATAGTGCTTGTTTTTTAGATACATCCCGGTGAAAGGTTTGTTTGCATTCATTCACTGTCTCTTTCTGTAGGTTACATAATCATTCAGTAGGTTCAGTGCCTCTTCACAGCCTGTGCTCGCATGTTACTGTATTTGCTGGTATTGTAGTCAGTCTCAGGTAGAGAGAAGATAAAGAGATTTGCTCGCCTAAAAGACTCAAAATAACAGGCTGTGATCTTTTTTAGGCCTTAATAAATGGCAACTGTTATCATCAGAAGTGCTTATTGTATTGCCTCATCACACTCGTGGCCAAACAAAATGAAACCCTGCGCTGGTCCAAGCTGGTGAGCAGGTGGATGTGGGGTACAGATGCTGGAAGAGTGGGTAACTCTACATCCAAATGTCCATGAGTGATGAATACACAACTACTACTCCATCTGGTTCACAGCAGCAGCCGGGCCGGGCCGAGATCAGCTGGACTTCACCTGGACCTACTGGAACCGTATGCTCAGGCCAGAGATATCAAATGCTAACTGGGTAAATCTCATGAAGACACGCGGCTCACGATTCACTATAATATCAAAAGAAAGAAATACGGTTTTGACCATTTTGATTTATTTATATTGTGATATTGTTATTAAGATGATTAAGCACAGTTCCCCTGCATATTCTCATTAACAAATGCATCTGGATATGTGTTTAAAGATGATTCTCATTACTTTAATACAGATATGTTCTTAGTGAATTAGTGAAATTATCTTCATACAATTTTTTTTATTTAAATTATTTTAATATCGTATTTGTTTTATTAGATTATTTTAATAATTTATAGTGAAATTACTGTAATGCTATGATTATTTTTTCTTTAAATTAATTATTATACTAAAATTATTGCAATACCATGAATTATTTTTAAGCCAGCAAAAATGTATGAACTTAATGAATATTACTATGACATATAATTTTTATTTAATTTTACATTCGTTTTGTAGAATATATCATTATTAATATACTATTTCATAAAAAAATTCCTATCATAATGTAATGTGAATTTGTTAGAAAAACATGTTCTTAAATTGTAATGAAAAACAGTCATCATTTGAAAGAATATTAATATTGTTTTAATTTTCTCAAAGCAAAATATAACATAATGTAACTATGTTTGTATGCACTTCAAATCAACGAAATTTTAAGAAAAAAAACACTTCCTTTATTCATTAATTTTAGCATTTATTATTATTTTGTAATATTAATTCATAGATAAATTTGGTCATTCCCATTCAATCTAATGATATACAACAACAGAAGAGAATACATCAATTATTAAATATTGCTATGCTACAATACTAAAACAATGTAAAGTTGACCAAAAAATATATTTTTTTATATATTGTATTAGCAAAATATTAACATACTGCATATCATTATTTAACACATTATTTGTATTAATGTGTTTAAGTATTAAAAGATATAGGTTGATTTTGTAGGCAGGCAATTCAGGTTCAGTGGCCTACGTTAACTGTACGGTCGTTTCCTGCATGAGCCGCCCACCTCGTGACAAACATGAGGCCGGATTGATAGCCAGCACTGTTAGTGTATCTGTGTCATTCCATTTTATGAGTCACATCATCTTATTGTCAAGCTCAATGTCATAAGACTGGATTTCTCGAGAAGTGATCGCTCTCCACGGGTCACTCTAGTTTCTCTGGGGTAACATCAACTCCGCTTAGACTCCATAGGAGACAGAGCCCAACACGCTCCGTAGCCGACAATCTTTCTCCCGTTCTGCTCCCTCTACTCTACCAGCCACAATGGGAGCATCCGAGGCCGATCAGTTTCTGATGGAGCGTGACCTCAATTTCCTCTTCCTTTCACATGAGGAGAGACCAGGATAGAGGGATGAAAAATTGATTTGCATGTGTGTGGCTTTGAGGTGTTCAGAGAGCGAACGCAGTTGCTCGTACAAGATTTCCCGGGGTTTGCTTGAGGATGTGATGGTTTGAAGTGAAGCATGAGGGTCCGCTGAATGTGAACGGGAGAGTCTGATGAATGATGTGAGCTGATGAGACGTCTCACCTTGAAATCTGAACCCGCTGCTTTGCTGTTAAAAAAAGGTTCTAGGTCAACGCAGACGTTGAACTATCCTGACAGTATGAAAAAAAGGTTTACTAACAAAGGTTGAGATGAAAATGTGGTTTTGAAACCACATGAAATGAGAAGAAGCCATTGAGGTGATTGTTCAAGGAAACTGTATGCACTGCACATAAATAGAAAGTAGCAATAATAGCATATTTTTATTTTCATATGTGAACCTTTGCCATGGTAACTGAATGCAATTCAGAGATAAAAAAAGGTTTATTCATTATTTGACCCAAGAAATTATAAATATTTTTGCTATTTTATACAGCCATTTAGCACACATTTAGTGTAAGTGTAAATTAATGTGTTCTCCATAATAAGTGATAAATAACATCTGTTGTTTGTTAAGAACACAACTCTGTAAAAATAAAGAAATAAAATAAAATTAGACAAATAAAACTGATTATTTGAGTACTTTTATAAGAAAATACTATTTCAGTTTTGCTGTTTAAAAAAATTTATGTTTAATGAAATATTACTTGCTGTTTTTCATTAAATTTACTAGCAACTTTCACCAATTTTTTTCAATTAAGTATTAAACCATGAATAAACATATGATGTAATTACAATTCTCTCCCGTGTTCTCTTTAATTTAGTTTTTCATAAAGTTTTTTTAACCTTGTGATCTCGAAAGTGAGATGTCTTTAATATTTCAATTGCTTCTTATAGAATGCAATGAAATTAAACAGAGACTTTTGATTTAGTCCCCTGCTTCTCTGGTTTTTGTCCTAAAAAAGACCCTATAATCTCATTCCCCCTTAAACTCTGCTCACATGTCAAGATAACAAAGAGTGCAATCAAATGAATGTGAACTCATATTTCTCATCAAATTCCCCCAAAAGCAAATAATTTGAGATATGCAATCCGCATTCATTTTACATCTCTGAAGTCTCACTGTATCTGAACACTTACTCACTTGTGTCTCTTCTTACTTCTCCTAAGGAATTTTCAGAGAACCATCTGAGACTAACTTGAATAACTCACCTGAGCCATGAAAGAGCAACCTCGGAGTAATAAAATGAATGCAATGAAAGCTGTTTTGAACTTATTACCTGAATCAATAACAGCCAGAAAGCGTCTGTAGAATCTGCAACAGCAGCTTCATGCTGTGTCAAGGAGCGTGAGTTTACATCATTCAATTAAAGTATTGCATTCAGAGACATTGATGTCAGGATAGTCAAGGGCTGTTGAAAGTTTCTCTGTCAATCAGAAATACTTTTCAATGTACATTCATGGCCACAAGTTTGTGAGTACCTAAAGTGTGTTACAAAACACCTTTTCTCAAGAAAACTCAATGTCTTGTGTATGACATGTCCTTTCACTTTATTAAAGAGAAATACTTCTACAAGTACTTGATATTTCATTCAGTGTGACTCATCTACAGGTTAATGCAGTGCAGGCTTTCTCATGCTTGAATAATGGTTGATATTTAAAAGTAGAGGTGTGTATGAGTTCACACCGCTCAGCTAGTCCCATTCATTTTCTATTTTGAGAAAGAGATTTTATTAATAACATATAAACATTAATACCAACAATAAGCTTCAAGATTAAGCATCCCTTGCTATACTCACAAATAAACAAGTGGGAATTATGTATTTGTTTGATGTTCAATTATTAATCTTACCTGTGTTAGCCGTGTGTTATCTTAAAAGCTTCCACAAAAAATAGTCCATATTGTACAGAGCAATCGGCTTGAGTAACAATATGAACATTGCAATACTGTTAAAGTACTCTGAGCTAATTTCCACCTCAATTGATAACTGAGACAAGATGGCGCTAGTTGCGTTTGTTTGAATCGTGCGAATCCGTGGCATGATACGACTACGAGAGACAAGTAGCGCCAATGAATGGAATTTACAGCATTGCCATAGGCGACAGCCAAAATATCCGATGGCTGGATGTCGCGATTGACCGATCAGAATAGAATATTCCAGAAAGACGAGGCCTGATTTCAACGTACCAAATTCGCTAGTAAGAACTAGCTACCCATAATCCTGCCAGATTCAATCAGATACGTCGCCGATACTGGAAAAGCGCGCCATATGTCGGCAGCGACTACCTCTTCCCACGAAGCACTGCGATTGACGCATACGTTTATATGTTTTCAAAAAACTAATTGACTAGATTTAATTACATGTTGTTTTTAATCATAAACTAAGTAACTGCAAATCAGTATACTTACACCTATGTTTCAAATAGTCTGTTTCCTCAAAAAAGACCTTCAAACAAGTTTTGTATTGTTGTGATTCATCGTGAAGCTGGATGGTTTGGTAATGGCTTAGAAAAGTGATTCCCAGGTGGACATGTATGATGGAAAGTTTTAGATGTTGCTTTATGAAAAGACACTACACCCAAAACTGCACCCTGTACGCACCCTGATGCCATCCCAGGTGTATAAGGCTTTCCTTAGAAGATGAGCACAACGTTTTATTTAGAAAAATTATCTTGGTGAGTCCATATAATGTTTGCAAGTTTGTAGGACCTCCAAAGTAGACATTTCAAAAACCACACAAGTGAAGACGGCGGTAATCCTTATGACCCCAGTGAATAAATCAGTGTCAAAGACATGACATGAAATGCCTTTAAACCCATTTCTGTTTTTTTCCTTTTTCTTGATTAATGGTAATAATATCTAGTATCTAGTATAATACAGGCTGAATCCATTTCTGGTTTGATGCCAATTCAAGTGTTTTTAAGACTTAGGTATGGTACTGTGAATGTAAAACAGATTGGGAAATACTGGCTTATATAACTCTTTATTGAGGAGTTGTTTGAAAACCCCATTGAAAAATACTTCCAGAAACAAGGCTGCTAGAAAAAATGGGTGGCCACTGTTGAGCTCTATTGAATTGGAAGCTGGGAGATACTATAGAGAGCAACAGAAAGACAGAGAGCTAGGCTGAAAAGAATAGGGCAGTGTGCTCATTTTTAACACAGGATTCTGAGAATTGCAGGAAAAAATCTGGAAGGATCCAATGCAATTTTTATGCATGTCAGATTCTGTGTGTGTTATATTAGATAGTATGCATGCACATGTGTGCTCATTTCACACAAAAGATAACACGTTCAGGCATGACAGACCTGGCAATAGCATTTCAGATCATATTTCTAAATGTCTGAATTGAAATGGCATTGATCTGATAAAAACTGCAGTTTAACTAACCTTTCTATCTGTTCTTTTGTATTCGTAAATGGCAGGCGTGTTGCTGGCGTGCACGTGCTGGGTTTGTTCATAGATCAGCATCTGTCTCTGTCTTTGTGATGACAGTGGAGACTCTCATCTCGCTCCTGCTTATTGATTTTCCTCTTCCCATGTTGACGTTGATGTTGTGAAATGAGGTTCGGCTCTGTGAAATGTTACTGTGTTCAGTCGTGTGTCCTTTTCTGTTTCAATGCTGCTTCCTCCTTTCTCTCTAATGAATATTTTCTGGCTATAAAGTGTAACAGCCACCCATCAACTCTTTGCGTCTGTTTTATGAGATTATTTGTACGGTCCAGTTACAAAGAAGCTCTGAGAGCTCATCATTTTAAATCAAAAACAGATCATTAAAGGGTAAAGTGATTACAGCTTCACAGGAAACTTTATGACTTTATCGCTTAAATGTCGCCGCACGTTTGTAGATGTGTTCGTCAGAGCATGTTTATAAATGTGTTCATCCATCTGGCCCTTGTGTTTTGGTTTATTATGGGAAGGCTAGCCATGCGTAGCCAGACATTTGACTATCAGGGTGTAGTTGGGTCCAAAATGTAGCATATACAGTGTGTATATATATATGGCAAATGCTTTTTAAACTGCATATTTTAAAGCTTTTTCTTTTTCATCAACTCTGCTATTATTTGGCATTGACCTGTAAATGTTTTTTTTCTTGTTAATTTGAATACAATTCAGTTGCTGCCAGATTTCAATGTTAAACTCAGCAGTCCAGTAGTGGGAGTAAATGTCTCATTGAATCACTACATGTTTCCTGTTGCTTATTTGGACTCAACCAGTTATTTAGTTATATATTTTTTCATTTTTCTGAAAACGGTCCCATTGGGCTCAGTTTTCTTCCACAGTTGTGCAGACTGCTTGCTGGCCTGAGTTTTGCCTTCAAAGTCAACATTAAATAAAACTGGACCCGATTTATTACTTTCTTAATATACATTACAGGCTGAAGTCATCAGTGCATGTAATTCCAAAGAAAAAAAATGTTTGTCTTATCAGATTTTATGAATCCTAATGCCTCCTTTCCAATATTCTGCCAGTAGTTAATCCCAGTTAATGCTAATCTGATAGCATGTAATTATAGATATAAAAATGCATTATCATTGAGATGATCTTAAAGGTGTATTTGACCTTCAGTCTTCATCAGGAAACCTCCTAAAATGTGTATGCCAGCTGTTTTTCTGGAAGCAACCACTGCAAGAGCCCAGTCAAAGCAAAGGTTTTTCTTGTGGAATATTCTGGTGGACTTATAAATAAATCACATTTTGTAGAACCAAAATGGGTTTTGAATTCTGTTTCGTGTTGGCTTTCCTGGATTTGTTGAGAACCATGTACATTCGTTTCATTAGGCAGGCAAAGTTATCTGTTTGTAAGACCTGCACACTTTAGGGATGTAAACCACCCCTATTACGATGCATTGTGATCCGATTTCGATTCGATTCAACACAATGCGATACATCATGTAGCAGCAGTGGTGATGAGATAACTCGCTTGGAAAACAGTTTAGAGAGGACAAATCAATCTAAAATATTGGTCACAACTCTTAGTCAGAAGTATAGCCCATCTAATAATAATTATATATAAATAAATAAATAAAAATTCTCGATGCAAATATGTTAAAAACGATGCATCTGTCAATTTGAATCAGATGCACACTTTTTTAAATCAATGCACTGCATCGTTAACTTTAATGCCGATGCACCGATGCGAATCTGTGAATCTTACCATCCCTAGTGAACTTATGAGGAATCAAAAGTTCATTTTCTACTCCTAATGGGTGCGTTTACACTTGGCAGGTTTGGTTTGATTAAAACAAGTTCTGATGCAGTTGATCTGTTAGTGTGGTTCATTTGAATAAGTGTGAATGCTGCCATCTGAACTCTTTTCAGGGATCTCGTTTGGTTCAACTGATGAATGAACACAGATAAAATCAACCAAAAACTGGACATGGTATCACAAGATGCAACCCTAAACAGGACAGAATGCTCAAGCAGACGGTTCTTCTTGTCATAGGAGCTACGTTGCCCATTACAGTTCGGTACATGTGTCGGAAACACCGTCTCCTTACAGCAGATCTGCATATGTGCAACTGAAGAGATCCTGGCACTTTGACTCCTTTACACATTTTATAAGCTGGTAAAATACCACCATATGGACACACATACAACGGGCACATTTAACGCAACGCACAGCAGTTTTGGATGTTTGGCAAGTTTGCAAAATTTATGGCATAAAAGCTGTCCAGTGAGGTCGTGTCGTATCCTTAAGCTTTTTGTGTTGTACAGTATCTTTATGTTTCATGTTAAAATGACAGTGTGAATGTAAAGTGAACCAGGAATACATTTTGCTCCAGACCTAAAGAACTAAGAGAACCGAACTATCAATGTAAATACACACTTTATCACTATAGTAAAGTCTCATTTGGTTACACTTTATTTTGATAGTCCACATTAGACATTCTATTAACTAGCTATAGATGACTTTACAACTACATGTCAACTACCAGTCGTTAGAGTATTAGTGAACCTGTCTGCTTAATATCTGCTAACACTTTAGTAACTTTGCAAATATCTCAACTTATTCTACTAACCCTAACCTAAAAGTTTACCAATACCCTAATGAGAGTTATTTGCTAATTAATGAGGACATGTAGTTGCAGTTATGTATAGTCTGTAGAATGTCTAAAGTGGACTAGTAGGATAAAGTTTTCACCATGCAGGCTGTTATGATTTTGACCATATTTCAATTATTTTGATGCATGTGTTTTGAGATGAGACTTGATTAAAGGGTCAGTTGAGCGTCAGAGGTTCCTCTCTTCTTCTCAGAGGTCTTTGGGTGCTCATTATAATCTTCAGCATTCTCTTACATCGTGAGCTTCAGCAGATTTCCAACACTGACTGGATGCATTACTGGATGCGTCTGCATCTGATCCAGGCAGCATGTCTCTTACAGGATCAAACTAAGCACACTCATTAGGAACGAGATAAAGCTAATTACTATCAATACTCTGAAGTATTTATGGAAATGAGTCACTGCAATTAGGCAGCTATACACAAACGAAGAGAATCAGAGGCTTAGTTAGGAAAGTCAATCCACATTCAAACAATCTGACAGAAAACCTATTTCAATCTCTAATTAGTACGGAAGTGATTTTGGCACACATGTGTGATTCATATGCATTAATCCATGGATAGGCTGTAGGCCTTCTGCAGGAATACATATAAGTAATGTATGAAGCCCTTGTCGTTGAAAATGGGCTTTTCTTTTGAAAGAGTCTGTGTCTCAAATGAGCTGAATCCATCGTCGTGTGCGTCAAGCACACAGCTCTTTTTCATATCTACCTTTAAGAACATATGAAAGGAAAATTACATCTATTTACTTTCATGATAATTGGCCCTGGTTGTAGTGTGTATGATTTAGTGCATGTGGTCTTAATCAAAATGTAATATTTTCTGCTTTTGAAACTATTTGTTCAGTTAACATAAACAAGAAAATACTAAAAACATATATTTGTTTATTTTTATGACAGACTGTAGTATTAACAAAAAAGTATTTAAATTTTCATAATTACTTGAATCCAAATTAAAACATTTATTGAGCAAGGATACAATATGTTGATCAAAAGTGACTAAGTGATTTAAAATGTTACAAAATATTTATATTTAAAAAAGTGCAGTTTATTTATTTATTTTCTATTCATCAAAAATTCCTGGAATAAAAACTATGACTGTTTCAACAAAATATTAATCTGTTTTCTGAATGATCATGTGACATTGATATAAATGTAAGAGAAAACATTTATTTCAAGTTGCAATAATATTTCACAATATTACCGTTTTTACTCAAATAAATGCAGTCTTGGTGTGAGCATGAGAGACTTTCTGATAAAAAAATATCAGAAAAATTGCACCAACCCCACACTTTTGAATTGTAGTGTATTTCACCACGTTTCAGCAAATTATCCTGATGGCTAAAATCAAATCCTGCCCTACTGAAGTTACATGCATTGTGAGAGTCATTTTGTATTTGTCTGCATTTTAGAAATGTGTTTTGTGGTAGAATCGTGGCTAAGAAGAATAATTTGCAGCAAACACACACACACACACACACACACACACACACACACACACACACACACACACACACACACACACACACACACACACACACACACACACACACACACACACACACACACACACACACAAAGACAACTCTGTACTGAATGGGGTGCATTTCCCAAAAACATGGTCGCAAGTTCCGTCGTTACCAATAGAGTTCAATGGAACTAACGACCATAGTTAGCTAACGATGCTTTTGGGAAACGCACCCCAGAATGGACCAATCAGGCTGTTTCCTGAGTAGGTGAACAGGAAATGCACTATTTCTGCATTGCTCTCATCTCTTTAATGCCATCTGTCCGGTTTACTTTGCTTGAGTGCTAAGACCCACAATGGACCTAATCCAAGTTCTCCCATCATTTGGATATTATTTAATGATAAGCATCTGCCACGATTAAGCTTTTTCAATTTAAAAAGCATATTTAATACTCACATCACCTTTAATGTCGCTGACTGTGTATTTGTGGCACAGAATGCGTTTGTTTGTGCATTTTCATCGCTCTGAATTAATTCACTTGTTTTCATTTCTGCATCCAGTGTATCACTTCTCCATGTGATGAAGATTAAATTGAGTGTGTGAGATTATATTGAATGCCTTAAGCAAACTAATGTGTGAATTGATTTGCTGGGGAAGATTGTTCTCGCCGGCTGCTGGCAGATGCTTCAGCCTTCATTTCCTCAGTTTATTTTCCACTAAAGACAGGAAGTCTCTCAGTACGCGAGAGTCCTGTGTACTTAGTACAGTCACAGTGTAGCAGACCTAATGATCACTTACAGTCCTGCTGGTGTTTTTGACAAAAAAGGCCTCATTTAAAAATACAGAAAATAATGTAAAATTGTGGATTATTATTACCATTTTAAAAATCTATTTTATATTTTATATATATTGTAAAATATAATTTGTGATACAAAGCTGAATTATCAGCAGCCATGATCCTTCAGAAATCATATAATATGCTGATTTGATGCCCCCCAAATTATTATTATTATTATCAATGTAATTTTTTTTGTAATATATAATATAGCATTTTTGGGATATAATATTTTTGTGTAAACTGTGTGTAAAATATATATATTTTAAGGTTTCTTAGATGAATAGAAAGTTCAAAAGAGTGTTTATTTGAAATGGAAAACTTAAATAAAAATATGCACATATATGCTGTCACTTTTGATAAATTTAATTCATTTTTGCTGAATAAAAGTTACTGGTAGTAGTGTAGAAAGGACACGTTCTTTCTTTCCTTCTTTTCTTTTCTTTTCTTCCATTTTCCATCGTGTCTTGCACTCTTGGAGGTAAATTCTCTTCTCTCCTCTTATCGTGGTGGTGTATTGGAGCCCAAAGCACCGGCCCGACTGAATGAGACCAGAATAATTCAATCAGATTGGCTGAGATCTCATTTCAGGCTGTTTGCAGGCCGCTAAGCACTGCCTTTGCTTCTGTCAGAATCCCACACAATGCCCTGGGACCGCTGATTGACAGCTCTCAGCTTCTTTCAGGTGGAGTTCATCATTGCATTCCATTTTTCCTGGAAGTTCTGGCCGTTTTCCGTTGCGCCTCTGTGGCTTTCACATTACGCTATTACCACTGGTGTGTTTGGGTGAGTTCATCCGTGTCTACACGTATGTGAAAGTGTCGATGCTTTTACACTACGCTGATTGCTGGAACAGTCCTCGCGGAGCAACCGGAGGTTAAGTGCCTGACTCAAGGGCAAATCTCTTCTGGGAATCAGGGTCACACCGGGGACAGTATAGACGGGGAGGAGACGGACCACTGGTTGAAAAATTAATGGAAAAAGGAGAAATAATTGTCTTTTTGTGCACTAGTTTATGTGCATTTACATTACCTGGACCAGCCCTTTTTTAACATGATTTACGTTAAAGAAGCTAAATTTGATACTATTTTTTTGCTAATGTGAAAAATGTTATTCAGGGTTTATGCAAGATTTTTAAGGGTAGAGCAATGTGTATGGTAACATTAAATTGTAAAATTACTTTAAATAAATGATTTAGTTCAGATGCAAGTTTTTACAAAAATAAGAAGTTTTATAAAATTAAACTTCACATTTCAGCTTTTTAAAATGGAGTTAAAAGCACCTATTATAGTAATTTAATTACAATCAATCCATTTTTATATTAATTAAATAACATAACTACTGTATATGTTGTTTTAACAATAGTGCATCCAAATGCATTTTATTGTTATTTTTGTGAACATTTCATCCATGCAGATTTCATTTTTTACATTTATAATCAAAATGTTTTGGTCTTCCAGTGCTTCTTGATTTTCCAACAGGTTATGGATAGAGCCAAATCTCTGCCCTACATCTTTTTTATCCTTCCTACTTCTGTTTATCATGACTTTAGGAGGGTTTTAGTGCATTTTTAAGATTTACATTACCGATCATTCCCATCAGCGTTCTCATAGCGTTCTAACAATAGAATACTTTGTTTATCAGGATCAGGTCAGGTAATTTTAATATACATAGTCTAGTTATTTTTGGAAAGCATGAAAATGTGTCTGATTGGTTCTCTGGTGGACATAATGCTTAACCATTATTTAGGGCTTTCTTAAAGGGATACTCCCCTCAAAAATGAACATTGTGTCATCATTTACTCACTCTCATGTCGTTTCACACCTGTATGATTTTATTTCCTCTGCTGAACACAAAATAAGTATTTCTGGGAAACTAACAATATTGGAGCATATTGACTATTGACAAAATATTATCTTTTTATTTTTGGGTGGAGTATCTCTTTAAAAATGGACTGGTCATTCAGACGTGTTTATTTTGAAAATGCATAATTTTAAAATCAAAATCTGTTGTAGGACGTGTAAATGTTTTTGCATGTGAGTGTATGCGTACACTCAAAAAAAAATATGGTGGTATAATGTACTTCAGATAAAACCTGTTCCATACAATATGTAAAAACAAAATACAAACCAGCACTGGGTAAAATATGGACGAACCCAGCAACTGGGTTGTTTAGACCCAGCGGTTGGGTTACTGCTCAGAAGGTTGGGTTAAACATTTAACCCAACTGTTGGTTGAAAACAACCCAGCATGTGTTCTGTCCAATATTTACCCAGCACTGGGTTGTTTTTAACCCAGCATTTTACAGTACATGCACGTGTGATTGTATGGGTTGTAATTTGGAGTGCATGGATAAATAGTCCAGTCGGCCCAGTTTGCTACAGAAGGTCATGACCTGAAAGTGCAATTCTGGTATTACGCAAACAATGTCCACAAAAAAGAGATCTGAAATGCTCTGCGATGGATGGAATTAAACATTTAGGCAAATCTGCTTCCCAGAGTGCTTTGCACTACTTCGGTTTCTTTGAATGCTCTTGAATAGTGCAAACAGCTCGTGACTGGTGCACATCTCAGCGTGCTTTTACCATGTCTGCCCTGAGCCACAGACCCGTCTCAGAAATAAACATCCTGTGTTGGGTTTTTGATCTCTGGATCGCGCCCTCTCTAACCGAAAGCTCTCTTTCTTTTCTTTAGTATATACTTCATGTTTTTGAGAGCACAATTGCGGAGAATTCCCATGCCTTGGTTTGACGTTTGTACTATTCACATTTGTGTACGTACAGGAGTCACAGCAGGAGCCCTATTTATTTGAAGACCCGGGTTTGCTGGCTTCAGATCTTCTTCACAGAAAGAAAGCTCATCCTCTTCCTCTCTTTCTTGCTGTTATTTATGACATCTTTAACCTCTGTAGTTAATTGTATTATTTAATTGTATGATAATGCACTTGTGCAGGACTGTTTTAGTGTTGTTTTTGGAGATTAACAGACTGTGGTAGTGTAAATGTGAAGGAATTAAGGAAAATCTTAGTCTTTTTGGAAACGAATGATTCTTTTGAACTTTTGAAAACACTTTTTTGGTGTTCAATTCTGTACATATAATAAGAAATCTTCAAAAAAATCATTTTTGATCCAGTTTTAAATCTCAAAATCTATCAGTTTTTTAAGTAGATTTAAATTGTATTAATGTTATGCTCTTAAGGCTCTGTTTATTTCAATATTGTGAAATATTACATCAATAATAACTATTTTAATATATTTCAAAAAGTAATTGTATTTCAATCAGTGTTAAATGATCCTTCAGAAATCATTCTAAAATGCTGATTTGGTGCTCAAGAATAATTAGCTAATTATTAATTTTAAGACATTATATAATAATAATAATTTTATAATAAATGTAAATGTCTTTACTCTCACTTTTAATCAATTTAATGCATTCTTGTTGAATAAAAGTATTAACTTCTTTAACTGACCACAATTATTGTATATTATAGTAGCCACAATGCCTGTAGATATTTCAAATATTGTCAAAGGATATTTGTTTATAATTATTTTAGGCCTTACAATGCAAAGAGACGGTACTGTGTTTGTTTACTGTAATGCTCAGAAAGTATACAGTAGCCCAAAAGAGTATTTGAATAAAATAATGAGTAAAACTGATAAAACAATTAGATTATACCATTGAAACTGGAGGTCAAACACACTTTCTGGAGCTCAAATGTGAAGTTATTTCAGAGAATACTTGTTTGTATTGTAATAACAAAGTGTGACTTTGGTGTCCAAATATTTGTTGAAGGCCAATATTCAGTAGGTTTCAGTATATTATTGGCATTGATTGGAGTAATGATTAGTTATGATTGTTTATCCCTGATTATCTGTGTCAGAAAGGCATTTTGATAAGCCGTCATATATAAGAAGGTCTGGAAAGGTTGGATGTTAGAAGGAGAAAATTATAGTGTTTGAATTCTGTGTGGTCACTTCTCTCTTTTCCGTCCATTTGTCCGCAGGAACTGATTTCGATAAGAGTCAGGCTGAGCGGGTGATAAGATGTACGTGCGCGCGGCACACCACAAAACGTCTTCACCGGGGGAAATGAATGGCAGCTCCCAAAGGGACTGTTTGTATTTTTTAGCTCTATTTGTTGACGGAAATGCCAAGCTCCATGGCTGGCTTCTATTCTGTCGATTGGTATGTGTGGAGATGGGTACAGGTGCCACATATGCAGAGACGACAGAATGAGTGCATGGAAAAAATATTAATGCAGCGGCAAACCACAAACACAAAGCAGGGAACTTTACACGCGCACATTTTTTTTCTTTGTGGTCGTCTGGCTTTGTTTCCTAAATCCTCTCCCAGGCAGGAGTACAAGGCCTTCAATGCCAACTGGCTTTTTATCTTATGACATTTATTTCTTTCCTCTCCTTTCCTTTTTTGTTTTTCTGTGTGGCTCAGCAGCTGTGCCGGTGCAGATGGGCCGAGAGCAGCACACCTCGTTGTAATAACACTATCTATTTCCACATAAACAGACTAACAAATGTCAGCAGCTTGGCTAACCATGTGAGCATGGCAACCTTTCCAGTGGCGTGATGAAGAAGGTTGCTGCCTGTGATGAGATTGTGCTGTGTGTGTGGGGGTGGCTGGTACGGGAGATTGACAGTCTAACAGATGTTCCTCATTGGCTCTTTGGCTGACGGTAAGAGATATGCAGGTCACGGGCGTGAGGCAGGCATAGGCTGCTGGGTTAATTCGCCATGTGTTTCTCTCCCCCTCCAGCATCCATTCTGTTTGTTTTTTTTAGTTTGGGACTGCACATATGTCTCCATTTGCCTCTAATATTCCTGTTTCGTTGACTAGGTTTACATACGTAGATGTTTTCACAGCGACCGTTTTGACAACTTTGTTTCTGTTTGTGAAACTTTTCCAAAATGCAAAGTGCAATCGTTATTGTGTAAATGTATCCCAATACATTTTGATGTTTGCATCACATACCCATCAGCTGATGTAGTAAACTTGCTCGGTAGCGCACCTGATACAGAACTGCTCCTGTAGAAGAGCTCAAAGACGTGTATAAGAGCAAGCTAAATTGGCATTATTTCTTCAACAAATTAGTTTTTTATATTATCAGTTAGGTTTAATAGCTGTTATTTTCAGTGGCCACGCCACTTATGGTGAACTCTGATTCATATGGCTTCTTGTTTTGCCACATTATATTATCATGGTTCCTTTTGTTTTTACATATGGAGCAGGTTTGATCTGAAGTACAGTATACCATCATATTTAAATGTTTTACAGAGCAATTATCTATCATTCTTGTTAATCAAATAGTAGAGCATAGTGCCAGCAACACCAAGATCACGGGTTAATGCATGACGTTGTAGTTGCTTTGGATAAATGCATCTGCCAAATGTAAATGCAATTATTCTTAACAAATGAAATAAGATCTACTCTCTTGAAATTGGATGGTAATTTACCTGCGATTGATCTTAGGGCAACATTGTTTTTCTCATTTTGCTTGTGGGCAAATTCTGGGTAGATGTGGTACTTAATAGCAGCAGATCTAGTTTTTCAATCGTACACATCGGTAAAATAAAAGCTGGTACGTCAACACTTTTTTGTATTAGAGAGTGGCAATACTGTAATCAATCACACAGCTTTTTTTATTCCAGCCTATCTCTCTTTCTCTCTCTCTTTCTTGCTCTTTCTCTTTCTCGCTCTCTCTCTTTCTAATTTAAGCCTGTTCGTTTTTTAATCTCTCCCTTGTCAGGAGTCCATTCTGCCACCCTGTTGTTGACATGCCAGATTGTGGTTCAGAAGGCCCCAGTGAATTGGTGAAAGGTGACCTCTGGTGAATGTCTTTTGTGAACCTCACCTTGCTCTGAGATGATAACACCTAGTCCCATAGAGGAAGAGATAGCTTTCGGTTGTGTGTGTGTGTGTGTGTGTGTGTGTGTGTGTGTGTGTGTGTGTGTGTGTGTGTGTGTGTGTGTGTGTGTGTGTGTGTGTGTGTGTGTGTGTGTGTGTGTGTGTGTGTGTGTGTGTGTGTGTGTGTGTGTGTGTGTGTGTGTGCAAAATCAGAGGAAAAACCAGGAAAGACCCAAATTAAATTCAATATTATGCATAAAAACATACAGTTTTCAGAGATATGTTTGTTAATGCATTGCTTGTAAGATATATGTTAATTGCAAACCCACACAATAAGCAAGGACAACATATTTCATGTCTGGATGCATTTAGATTAAATTTTTCTGTATGGACGAATCTCACAAAGCCTGCCAGGAACACGTCCTGGCCACATTTCACCTCAAAATCAAAAGAAAGGAATAAGAAATTACATTTACCATAAAGAAAATTATGCATATTTGTCGTTTTTCTTTCTTTAAAGATTCTTTCACTTTTTCTTTGCATTATTTTCCTAACAATTACACACATTTTCCCTAAACATTATCAGTACCGTAATGCAAAAACTCAATGTACTAAATGTAAAGTTATATTATTTAAACTGTAAAGTTTTTGGGGTCAGTAAGAGTTTTTAAATATTTTGGAAAGTCAATTATACTTACCAAAGCTCCATTTATTTGATGGAGAAAAATTATGATTACAGTGAAAACAGTAATATTCTAAAATATTACGTTTTAATCTTTTTAATTTTATTTTAATATACTCTTATTCTTGTAATGCCAGAACTCATTCTAATATGTTGATCACTTCTGATCAATTTAATGTATCCTTGTTGAATGAAAATATTTTTTAACAAACTGCTTTAAATATCTTTTTACAGTAATAAAGTAGAAGTACTACAGTAGTGAGAATCACAATTAAGAATCATGGGAATTTTATTAAAAGTAAAAAATCTGGGTGCATTTCAGTAATTTGGGTGACATGTTTAGTGCAAACAATTTAATTTTCATGTATTTTCTTATGGCTAAATATGCATTTCCTTCCCCCAGTTTGAATGTGAGCTGGACATGTTGTGAGATTCATCCATATGCATGTGTGGGATTTCACCTAATTGGGTGTTTTTCTAGTGACATCACGAGGATGTATCATTCATGTGATGCGGAAAACCGCAGCATTTTCTGAACTGGAGTTTGAGTGAGAGGTCTGGAAAAATGACATTGTGCCTATCTGTAGCAGTCAGGCTTGATTTTCCTCATTATTTCCTCCTTCCTGTAGGAATTAATGAGCTTTGAATCCCACGCCTTCTCATCAGCGGTAACGCGGGCCACCATCAGTAATAGCCAGTTAAATGAGTTCTGCGGTCTAGACCGGAGATGATGGACAGACATGTCAGAGATGAGGTGAAAGTATTTCCCACAGCTCTGTTGTATCTGACCGGCAGCTCTGAGGCCAACCTTTCTGTGGAAAATAGGGTGGCGATACTTAGGGAATGGAGGTGGATCTATCAGCTTGTATTCATATGGAACCAGACTTTAAAGAAAAAATAAATTGATCTTTTATTTTGCTAGTGTTTTGAAATGTGACGATAGCTTTATGTTAGGATTATGAGTGAAACATATATCAGATGTGTGTGTGTGTGTGTGTGTGTGTGTGTGTGTGTGTGTGTGTGTGTGTGTGTGTGTGTGTGTGTGTGTGTGTGTGTGTGTGGTGCTGAAGGTTGTCGAAGAGGTCGAAGCCACCAGGAACATGGTCCTGTGCTTCTGGATCTACAGTGACAGATTAATTAAAAACACGATGGGCCTTGCGATTGCTGTCAGACTCACCAGCATCACTGCGTGTGTTCTGGTCCAGCGTGGTTTCATAACATGAACAAACTCATGTGATTAAACTCTACTTGAGTGGAAGGAACCTTTCAAAACGAAAGCCCTCCTGTCAGAGCAGACTTAGCATTTGAGAACCTCTGACAGGCCTGTCGGGCTTCAGAAGGAGATTTGCAGGGGTAGGTTTTTCCTCTCATATGCTGTTGCTCTCATTCTGGTCTTTTTTTTTTGGAGATCAACAGCAGCCTTTGAACAAAAGTGTTAGGAAGACAGGAACTGAAAGTAACCAAACTACTAGCTAACTAACTACATTTTTCAGTAGTCTTACAGTATTGCATAGGTTTTCATCATAATGTGGTTTTCCTAGCAACAAACTTGTTTTTTCCAAGCAAGAGAACAGAAGAAATAATCAAACACAGTTGCTGTGTCCTCTGTAATGGCAATGTCCTTTCTATTTTAAAAGAGCATATGATTTAATATTGTATTAATATATATATATATATATATCAAACAAACAGTTACAGTGTTCTCTGTAATGCTAGTGTATTTTCTATTTTAATACAATTATATTATTTAATATTTTTGTTTTGCTATTACTGTATATATATATATATATATATATATAAGAAAATATTTCCAAACAAATCAAGTCAAGTCAAGTCACCTTTATCTATATAGCAATTTTAACAATACAAATTGTGTCAAAGCAACTGCACAATATCAAAATAGGAAAATAGTGTATCACTAATGTAAAATGACAAGATTAAACGCTCATTTTTCAGTTAAAGGCATTTCATTATTGAATTCAGTGATGTCATCGTCCAGCTCAGTTCAGTTTAAATAGTATCTGTGCAATCAAGTCGGTGATATCGCTGGAAATGAAGTGTCCCCAACTAAGCAAGCCAGAGGCGACAGCGGCAAGGAACCAAATCTCCATCGGTGACAGAACGGAGAAAAAACCTTGGGAGAAACCAGGCCCAGTTCCCCTCCGGCCAGACGAACCAGTAGTTTGTTCCAACTGCAGCAAAGTCAGATTGTAAGGGCTCCACTGGTTCCAGTGGTCTTTTCCCGATGGAAGTCTAGGTGACGAGGTCCTCACTGGGGATCTGTCTCTGGGGCTCATCTAGGTGTCCTGGTCTCCGCTGAGGTTCAGAGCTGTAGAGGTCGTCTCTAGGTGCTGATCCACCATCTGATCTGGATCTGGTGACTGCAGTGAACATCTGGGCTGGATAAGGACCGGATCGGGTGGCTACGGTGACCTCGGAATAAGAAAGAAACAGACTAATATTAGCGTAGATGTCAATCTTCTTAAGATGTAACAAGTACATTGTGTTTTGGGAAATGTTCCCGGTTCCGGTTGACCTAATTAATGCAGCCTAACAATCCTTTAACGGATTTGAATATTAGAAGCGTATTAGTGTGTAATGTGTACGCCAGGTTAAAGAGATGGGTCTTTAATCTAGATTTAAACTGACAAAGTGTGTCTGCCTCCCGAACAGCGTTAGGTAGATTGTTCCAGAGTTTGGGCGCTAAATATAAAAAGGATCTGCCGCCGCAGTTGATTTTGATATTCTAGGTATTATCAAATGGCCAGAGGTTTGAGATCGTAGCGGACGTGGAAGGACTATAATGCGATAAGAGCTCGCTCAAATACAGAGGAGCTAAGCCATTCAGGGCTTTATAAGTAATTAACAAGATTTTAAAATCTATACGATGTTTAATAGGAAGCCAGTGCCGTGTTGACAGAACCGGGCTAATGTGGTCATACTTCCTGGTTCTAGTAAGAACTCTAGCTGCTTGGACCATCTGTAGTTTGTTTATTAAGCGTGCAGAACAACCTCCCAATAAAGCATTACAATAATCTAACCTTGAGGTCATAAATGCATGACTTAACATTTCTGCATTTGACATTGAGAGCATAGGTCTCAGTTTAGATATATTTTTAAGATGAAAAATGCAGTTTTACAAATGCTAGAAACGTGGCTGTCAAAGGAGAGATTGCTATCAAATAGCACACCTAGGTTCCTGACTGATGACGAAGAATCAACAGAGCAGCCATCAAGTGTTAGACAGTGTTCTAGGTTATTACTTGTGGGGGTTTTAGGTCCGATAATTAACACCTCTGTTTTTTCAGAATTTAGTTTCTGAAGAAATTATTAAAAAACAAAAGCGTATTTAACTGTTGTGTGACTCAGAGTATCACATGGTAGTGTTGTTCCTCAATGAATCTGTTTTTAAACATATTTAAAGGGATTGTTCACCCAATTTTTTTTCACCCACCCATTTTTGAGTGAACTATCCCTTTAATGATTCACTCATTGAAACAATCCTTTGTTTCATTCCTGAATGATCAGTGTTGTTAAACGAATCAGTTCAGTGAATGATTCAAATGACTCACTCATGAAGACGGTCACTTTCATTCCTGAATTATTCAGCCTTTTTGAAAGAATGATTGACTCGTAAAGGCAGTAATTTGTTTTGTTCCTGAATGATTCAGTGTTGTTAAACGAGTTGGTTCAATGAATGATTCAAATGATCAATAAAGATGCTTGTTGCCACTAACCTGCATGCAAACAATTTTTATATTTTAAATAATACATTGAATTCCTTGTAATTAGACTTTTGTTTTTTGCAACATGCGTTTAGCTAACCACTGTTTAACTCATAGTTTGACTGCTTTAAATGTAAAATATATGTTGGATCTTGGAAAGGTGCATTTTCATAGTATCTACTATAAATAGAACAGGTTTATTGTAGGTTGCATGTTTCTGATAATCAAGACATTGATCTGAACCCAGGCTAGGAAATAAGTACTGAATTCCAGATAAGTGTTGAGGGTCACTGCTAATCTGAACCCCATCTCTGCACCGCAATGTGCCCTGACACCAAATCAGAACGGAGTGTGCAGCACTCAGGCATCTCCAGACAGGTTCCTGCCCACAGCAACGATCCTCCTGCCAATCCACTCTACTGCAGACACACAGGTCATTTAGTTATACACTCGCTCTCACAAGCAGACAGATCGACGGACGTGACACCCACCCTGTGAGGAGAGAGTCTTCAGAATGACAGATTTGTTTGAGATTCAGGGAGGTATTGTCAAAGAGAATGAACTCCACTTTTGGCAGCCCAGAACTGTAGAAACAGCAATAGTTTGTTTTTGTGTGGAGATGTTGCTCTGAATATGTGTGACTTTAGCTGGACAGTTACAGCTCTGAATCGTGTGTCCTGCTGTCGGTACCAGGTGTGATGCAGCAAGTTTTCAGTGTCAAGATTTGTTTCTGTCCTCCCAGGTTTGTGCTTCATTCGATATTGAATTTACTGTGCCTTTCAATTCTAAATTAGAATAGAATTCAAACCGAGTAAACAGGATGCAGAATTCCAATTTGAGTGTAAGGAAGAAGGATGAATTAAAAAAAGAATATAAAAGTAATTTTAAAGCAAGGATTGGCAAAGTAAATGTTTAAGTGTTCGCTTGACAAAGTCTTGCTTGAAAGTTTGTAAAAAAAAATTAATTTCAATTTTCAATTTAGCAGCAATTCAAAAAAATTTTACAATTTTAAATTTCTGTTTTCTATTTGAAAATATTTCAAAATTGATTTTATTCCTGTGATGCAAAGTTGAATTTTCAGCATCATTTCTCCAGTCTTCAGTGTCACATGATCCTTCAGAAATCATTCTAATATGACGATTTCCTGCTCGAGAAACATCAATTAATATTATCAATGTTGAAAACCTTGTTTTCCCAAAAAAAGGACACCGTGATTATCTCATTTTGAATTTTTTTTATGAGAAATAAAAAGTTCAAATGAACAGCATTTATTTGAAATAATTATGATATATAATTATATAATTTTTTTATTGCTACAGTGAGTGTATCATTCTTCAGTCGCTTTTGATTAATGTATCTTTGCTGAACACACATACTGATCAAAAAATATGTATAGCCTGTAAATCGCTTTGGATAAAAGCGTCCGCTAAATACATAAATGTAAATTAATAAAAACATTAATTTCTTTAAAAAAAAATCTTAGTAACACCAAACTTTTGAATGGTGGATTTTACATTATAAATGCAGTTGGTAAACCTTAAAAGTAATAAAACAGACATTTGTTTAATATTGAAGAAACTAGAACTATCACTGGTGCCTTGTTACACTGACTGTTGACTGTGTCAGTCACATCAATAACCTTTAATGAGAAGTTGGAGTTAGAGAGCGTGCAATCGACAGTCTCGATGAAACAGCTGCTAATGCATGAGCAATATTAAGTATAGCAATAACATTAATTAAATTAGCCTGTTAAACTTTCCCTCCTGTATAATTGATTCTCCGCACTGAGCTGCTGGCTGACAGTGCAACCGAACACATGGCGTATGCTCTCTAAATGAGAAGTAGGTTCAAACTGTCTACCATAAGAAAAAAGATTAGACTTCATTGTCACCGCTGCAGGGTTTTCACCCACACACACAACAAAGCATATAAATGCATTAAAGGCTTTCCTCAACTTGCGTTTATAAACTTCAACTAATGGGTTTATTCTGCTCCTGTCATTCTCATTCGAAAATGAGGATGTGTTTTCTTCGAGAGGCCGTGTAGACCGACTGCATGTTTGTATGTGACCATCGAGCGTGGGCTGTTTTAACGTTGAGACGTGACATTATAGGGTTTTAATGAAAACACGTTCTCACTTGACATGGAACCCGGCCACAGCTGCTTTCGAGAAATTCCAGTCACGCCACCGCTGATGGACAGAGCTCAGAAACGCATATGAATTTTCAAGTAGTTTACAGACTCGCTTGGTATCTGTGAAGCAGCTGTGGCTATATTATCATATTTGAAAATGCAGAATACGTATTCTAAGTGAGCCTTTTTTGGTTTAATGTATGAATTGGTTATGCTGTGAAAAGTGTTGCTCCTCAAACAGAATTTTACACCTCGATTTGATTGCCCCCTCAAAATTCATTACTCTTTTGACCCATCCGAACCGGGTCCGCAGCAGTGCACGTTTGCTTTTTTATTAATTGGTCGGACAGAAACGTAGCCGACGGCGTCATCACATCGTTGACCGTTCTGCCACGCGAAGATGTTTAATTGGATTCATGGCCTTGAGACACATCTATCTCATGCTCGCTAAGTGGAATTTTTTTGCATTTATGAGATTATCAAAACTGTTGATATACCCAAAAAACAACCGTCCAGACTTTGCAATTTCAGAGCTGCTCAATAATGCAACGCAGCATCCCACGGTTAAGCTTAAGAGGATTTGAATCTTTAAATGGAAATCAGACGGAGCGTTCGCTTTCATCTTCCAAGAGAAGCCATAAGTGTAAATATTATTAAAGTGGGAGTGAGTGCAACTGTGCCACCAATTATTAACTTTCTTTGAGCAGCTCTGAACTGTTTTCGGGCCTTCGACAAATCTTGAGGTTCTCGCCTCGTGGTTAATTTTAGTTGTCTGCAAGCTAATTATGATCTGGGAGGTTTGATTAGCACAGGAAGCTGATTTTGTCCACGTCAGAGCTGTGAAAGGAAACCGTTACGAGGAAGCATCCAAAGCCGTTTCCCGTTCTGCGCTGTGACTGACAGCCGTAAGTGCTCGTCTGGTGGTCGGACTGGATTGAGTGCTTTGATTGGGCCCATTGTGTCCCTGTGTGAAGGAGATTGACAAAAATTACACAAGCTGCCATTTTCAAACGCCACTTAAAAGCTCCATATGCGAGCATCCCAGTGTTTTCTTCTATTTTGTTTTCTACGTTCTCTCTTTGCATTTTCCTGGTGCACTCGCACCATTGAGTGAAAGCGTATGTGTGTGCATGTATTAACTGGTCTACTGAGTGTGCTAAAGATGTCAGTGGTATCCGTGCTCTGCCCGCCAGCTCATAAAGTAGCCGAAGATGCGGCCAGGCTGATATACTCGCTGATCTGCATGCTTGCGGCACAAGTGGCCTGTGGGGATGGAGGCCTATAGACCTCCACTTGCCAGAACTCAATAAATATTGAGTAATGAAGCAGATTTTGTAAGACTGTGACTCAGCAGTGGCTTTGTTGACAGTCTGAGAAGCGACTCTTTCCTTAGGGCTTCTCTAAACTTGTGCTACTTTCACATTAGAGGGTTTTGTGTGCACCGTTCACTTTCTTCTTTCAGATGAATACAGTCGGAGTTATATAAAAAAAAGTCTTGGCTCTTCCAAGTTTATAATGGCAGTGAATGGTGGTGGAGATTTTGAAGCCCAAAAAGTGCATCCATCCATCATAAAAAGTGTTTCATGCTGCACCTAGGAGGGCTTAAGGCTGATTAAATCTTGGAGCATTTTTTTTTTTGGATGAACTAACCCTTTAAGGGTATATTTAAGGGTTACTTTGCCATCAAAAAGTTGAAAAATTGATAGTTTACCCAAAAATTACCCACCTTCTCAAACCTGTTTGACTTTCTTTCTTCTGCAGAACACAAAATAAGTTATTTTGTAAGTAAGTGGGGTCTAAAAAACATTAGATTAGACTTTCATTCAATGGACAAAAACACTGAAATGTTTTTTAATCTTCCACAAAATAAGTTTTTTTGGGGAGAACTATCCCTTTAATTGTGGTTGTCACGGTCAAAACCTTGCACTCCATAGTCATACAGTTGTGTTATTATCACAGGAACATGAGATTAAATGCCGTATCATTATTATTATACCCATTTAGTTTTGACGTCACTTGAATGTTAAGCAATTAAAAATAATGCATTTACTGTCAGTGTTACTATTTCCTATCTTTGACTTTCTTTTGAAACCCTATTAATATGACTTCAGGGTTGATTAAGTTTAGGAAATCAGCACGCTCGCATCTCAGGAGCCCGGCTGATATCGCTGAGGTGAAGTTTGGTGACTTTATTGAGTCTTTCTGCTGTCAAAAGAATTTGATGTGTCTTTTTTCTCCTGTCTGAGAGCGGCACAGCGCATCTGGCCTATTCAAATCCTGCTGCAGCCCCTGCTGCTTTTAACCATTGAAATTATCAAATTAAACGGAGCGGTAATGGTCTCCACAAAGACACTGTGTTTGGGGAAGAGCTGCGGTTGTTCTTGCGGTGCTGCTGCGTGAGGTGACGTTCTGAGAGGGACAAAAACATATTGATTGTGATGCCGTTACAAAACATGCCACATGCTGCGAGAAAAATGTGAATCACTGAGGTGATTAGAATAGGACTCAGAAAGACTGCTAAAGAGAAGACGTGTCAAGGGCTTGTTGTTACCCCGTTGTTGTTACTAATTGAGTAGTTTTTTTTGTTCTTCTATACAGGATGTGCCTCTCATTTATTATTAGCGGTTAGCACTATTAAATATTAAAGACATCACCTGTGCTTTCTGAAGCATCACTCAAGAATGATCTGCTGAGAGTTGTTTTGTTCTGTTTTCACTAACACTGGAAGCGACCGGTGCCCGTTGCGATAGCTTGAGGCTGTATGCACTGAAGGCGCTGAAGCTGCACGTCATCTCTGAATGTTCATGATCTCCAGATCAATCATCTGCAAACTCAAAGCTGGACTTCATCCACAGGAAAATGGATGAATAATTCTGTGTATACTTTATTTCTCATTGGAAATGCATATTTCATTGGATTTTTGGGACTAGCAGCGAGACCATTTTATAAAAAACTAAATTATAGGCCTAGTTTGCAACAAAATATGCTTAAAGTAGGCTTAAAATATTTTCTCATTACTTACTCACCTTCATGTTGTTCCAAATTTCTTTCATCTGTTGAACACAAAATATATTGGGAAATAAACAGTTGCTGGTAGCCACTGACTTAGGCTGATGATAAATGGGGCAACTTTTTGAGCAATTTTGCCAGGCAACTGTTTTTGAGCAATATTTTTTGGGCACTTTCCCATTGAGAATGGGTAACAAATTTCTATCTGGATACTTTAGATCGGTTATGGGCCCTGTGTCTCACATGGTTGTCCGCTGATGGCAATATTACCCAAAGTTGCCCGGCAACGTTGCTCAAAAAGTTGCTCCGTGAATCATCAGCCTTATAGTGTTTAAGTGAATGGATACCAGCAACTGTTTGGTTAGTGGTTACCAACATTCATCAACATATCTTCTCTTGTGTTGGGCTTTTAGGAATAACAACACCATTTTTTTTAACTGAGCTTACATAAGATTAACAACAAAATATGGCTTAAAGTACTTGACCAGTGACCACATTCTGATAGTTCACCCAAAATTACAATTTGTCTTAATTTACTCCCCCTTATTTCAGTCTCATTGACATAGTATGGACAAACAATGCTATGGAATTCAATGGGATGCAAAACTGGTTACCGACATTCTTCAAAATAACCTTCTTTTGTGTTGCACAGAAGAAAGAAATTTGGAACAACATGAGGGTGAGTAAATTATTGGATGAACTATCCATTTAAATTAAATAAATATATAGCAACAGATTGACGCATTTGTAAACAAACATTTCAGTTGGGGAAAATACAATGGCAGTGATACAAGAAGTGAGGCATCTGTCACCGGAAAACACACTCTGTTAATTAAGTAGGAGCAATGTAGTTTTGTCACAACTGCTGTAAACACAACCTTATTGTGATCAGCAGTTTTTATGTAATAGGACAGAAAATAAGGAGAAAGGAATATAGAAATATTACAAGCTGGTTCAAACATGCAATGCCTGTATTAATGGTCTGAATAGTAACATCAGCAGTCACTTTTGTACCGTATAACTGAAAGGAACTGAACATAGTTCAGTCAAATGTGCCAAGAAACAGCATTTAGAGCACTATCCAGTCAACCAGGCATTGGTTTGCAGGGCTTGAACCAGATCAACAGGATACTTAGAAGCCATAAATACAGTTTTCAACTCTCTTGTCAAAAATCAAAGAGAGTTGGGGATTTTAGCAAATCTTTCCACTTTGGGGGATTTTAGCACATTTTTCAACTTTTAAGCTCTTTTGCAAAGGCTGTGGTCCTTACACGAAGCCTGCATAGTTTTGCTGTCTTCTAAGATGGCCTCGCTTTGTCTAATAAGGCATTCACACAAGGCAAACTGAGAATTAAATCATAAATATACATGTATTTTATTCAATACAACAAGTATCAATTAAAAATAGTTCTCTTTAATTAAAAATGGACAACTTTGCTCCTATATTTGTGTATTGTTTCGGCTTATCACTAGAGTACCACATACTTAGCTTAGCAGCAAATTAAAGCAAATTCAGCTGGAATCATCTGCTATTAGCTTGAGTTGCTTTAGAAAGTAGCTCCCTATGTAGGCAGCAGACGTGGCAAGGCAGCTCACTTGGTTTTTAAACAGAGCTTTAATTATAAAGTCTTGCTTTGCGTGGCAGAAACGTCAAGGACAGATGAACGAGAGATCAAATCTCAGATACATATGAAGCAGCTTTAGATTATGATGCTCAGTCGTTCCTACATATAATAGATTTTTAATCAAATGATTATGACAGCAAAACCAAATCCCACCTGTCATTTAATCTGAACTAATAATCAGTTTCTTTAGCACTATTAAATATTACATTCTTTTAATATTTTTCTTATATATATATTTTTATATATGTTTTATTTTCTGTGGTGGACTGAATAATTGCAGTTGCTTTGCCGTCCACACGCTCTTTCTGTTACAGTCCATTATAAAACTGCTCCAGAGAGTCATTAATTACAGGAGAAAGCAAATTCATATCTAGCTCAGCCTGAATAATGAGGGACAGGGGAGTCTCATGCACATCAATAATAAATTCATAAACGATACCCCGTCTCACCCTTGTCCTGGCCAAGGATACTGCGGCCTAATCATTCCACAATTACCGTCAGCAGCCGTTCTTCATTGCTATTCTGCCTCTAACTCTATAATCAGCACACACATGGATAATTGGTACAGTCTTTAAAGACGAGATGTTATTTCAGAGGAAAACGTTGAGCTTTGGGAAATGAGATGGGAGTAGAACTGACCAGATGAGAATTATATTGTGCTCTTTCACAGCTCAGGAGATTTAATTGAGTGCTCATTGTTTTGTTGCAAGTATCAGGTTGGATTCGGATGTTTCTACTAAAATGCCTCTTCTGAAAGACAAAATAGACACAAATGAGACAAATATTGTATTTGAATTTTGTATGCAGTTAATAGTTTACACTTTTAGTGTACATTTTATTTTGGAAATACTATGGAAATGATTTTTTTTGTAATTATTTGCAAGTTCACTAGCATTTTATGAGTAAAAATTGTTTCAAAGTAACAGTTTTTTCTTTCTTTCCATTGTATATAAGTATATAACATGAATTAGTAGCATTGCTACTCATATTACCTTGAGATTTTTTAATTGCAACCTTTTGATTGCAAACTTTGGATCTTGAAGACACATGGCCTAAGAAATTACATGTAAACAAAATATTTTTAGTAAGTTGTAAATAAAGATTGTTATAGTTTTACAAGAAAATACTACTTCAGTCTTTCTGCTTTAAAATGTCATGATTAATTCAATATGTTACATACTGTTTCTATGTAATTGTGGACATTTACTAGAAATGTCTGAGCAGGGTTATTATTGTTAACTAAAACTTAAACTAAAACCATACATGTTACTTGAACTTGTTACTTTGATTGAATAATAATAAAAAAAAATATATTTTATTTCAGCTACAACATTTCTCTTGAACTTGATGTACTAAAATAAATAAAAATGAAATAAAAATGAATGAAAACTAATGAAAAGACACACAAAAATGACCATAACAACAACATTACTAAAATAAAATTAATATTAAAACTGTTAAAAAATAAAAAACTAATTCAAAATATTAAATTATGTAGACTCAATGATACTACAATAACCCTGTTTCTGAAAATTGTTTCTACACCAAATTGGTTAATCTTAATTGTCCATTTGGCTTCACTTGTTCTAGGAGAAACCGTTGAGATGTTAAAGAGATTTAAAGAGAATGAACTAAAGCGATTACAATTTTCGTTTTTGTTCTATTTTTGACAGCAAAATAATAAGAATGAGAAGCACAAAATATCGTTTTTTTACATGCAATCAAATGCTTGGTGCTCTTCCAGACTCACAACTCCACAATATTCAATAGGATGTGTTTACACCATTGTTGCCAGTGCTACTATTCAGAAGCTCATGAAACATGAAAGGGGGCTTCAGATTTGGTTTCCTTTCTTTGCTCCAATTCTTATGACAGCTCCTAAACTCGGTGTGTCCTGGCAGGCGTCCTCCAATTCAGCTTAACAATAGAAACACGTGAGCTTTTTGGTCCAGACTGTGGGATTAAGCTGTGCATGTCTGAATGGAGCACTATGACAGCAGGTCCGTGTAAATATATGCTGGGTTACAGTATCTTAATCCTGATGTGTGTGAGCGAGTGTGTGTGCGTGCTTGAGCTTGAGAGGAAACATTATATTGAGCACTAAGGCTAGAAATATGCTTACGCAAGTATGCAAACCCAGAACGTTTAGTCAACGTATTGCAAACGCAGCCCTACATGCTTGTGTTAATGTGGTGATAACAAGGGTGCGCTAGAGTTACCTTTAAATGCCATTTAGCCAAACGTGGTATTATTCATGTAGCTAGACTAGCCATGAACATGACAGTTATATTATTATTGTCATGATATTTTATGTAGTTTCTCTCAGAAAATAGACATTAATATTAATAAACAAACCTGGTAATGTAAAAGTATGACATTAATAATGACTTGCCCTCGTTAAACTGTTCCTCTGCCATGACATTAGTTGACCTGAATGAGAAAACTGACTGTAGAAGAATACTGTTTATGCAGTAATAATTGCAGTCAGTGTGATTTTTTTATATTTTTTTATAAATTAATGTTTTTATATAGCAAGCATGTAATGGGTCAAAAGTGACAGTAAATGTCACAAAACATTTATATTTCAAATCAATTCTGTTCTTAAAAGGTTTCCAAATGACAGTTTCCACAAAAATGTTAAGCAGCACAACCGCTTTTAATTTTTGATGGTAATTAGAAATGTTTCTTTAGCAGCAAATTTGCATATTAGAATGATTTCTGAAGGATCATGTGACACTGAAGACTCGAGTAATGATGCTGAACATTCAGCTTTACATCACAAGAATATATTACATTTTCAAATATATTCAAATAGAAAACAGTTATTTTAAATGATAATACAATTCCACAATATTTTAGTTTATTCTGATTAAAAAGGCAGCCTTGGTGAGATTAGAGACATTATAAACCATCAAAAAAATTAAAATCTTACTGACCCCAAAATTTGAACAGTATACATGGATAGCGTTTGTTTTGGCTTTCATAAATCGTATTAGCATTTGTCATGTGACAAAAGCAAACAATAGTATGTAGTTAATGAATAGTGCACTTACACAAACCAAATCCAAACCTGATTATGTTTTGCGCACCTTTTTACTGCAGCGTGAGCTAATACTGCAAGAAAATTCTGTTGCCTTTTCTCTAATACAGTTTTATATTTCCACTAAGGTCTCTAAAGTCCTCTATTCTTGAGCTCTGGCATCTTACCTTGCCAATATTTTAGTTTGCAAGCAGACATAAAAAAGACAAAAGAAACCCGCAATACTCAGAGGAGCAGAGAGCGTTCACTTCAACGTGTATACTGTGTGTATCTTTGCTATTTAATTATAAATGATCCTGAGGGTCTTCCTCTTTATCCTGACCTGGTGTGACCCCTATAAATATTCTCTCTCTCAAGTGTTCCCATAATCCTCTTTGTTTCCTTTTTTCCACCCTTGTCTGTGACCCTCCAAACTTTCGATTCTGGTGTAGCAGAGACACAGAAACAGAGAGCTGACACAATATTTAGTCTTTCTAAGGCTCTAATCCGCTAATAGCATTAATTCTGATTGGTGCTGTTTGTAGGCTCGCGGGAAGAGGCCGAATTGTTTTCGTCTTGACATCATTTCTCGTGGCTTCACGTAAAAAGAAATGCAGCGAAAGGAGATGTCCATCAAATCGGGTGATTTAAGACAAACAGACTCGAGTCAACAGCTTCTGTGACAGCAAACACGCTGTTTAAATGAGATCAAGAGTGCTCTGACGGCACCGTGGTAATTACATTACCCAGCTGCTAAACTACAGTTTCACTCGCCACACTGCGTCTAAACAAACATCATTACCCACAATCCCATCAAACAAGGATTTTGTATCTTTGACATTACTTTCTCTCGATCTTTCGCTGTTGCTCTAGCCAGCTGTTTTAGCTATATTTCAGCCAGTTATTTTTAGCTGGTGTTTTCACAAGCAAAGCAAAACTGCTTGAAAACTGAAAATCTGAAATAACATAAAAGCTTTTGCAAAGCATTTTCACCTGGCTTGTGAAAACATTTCAGATATTGTGTGGATTAACATTAGGAGCTGACTTGGTGATATTGAATATTTGCAATACACTTTTTATTATTATGTTAGCAGTATACAATTAACCGATATTGTGAATTTTCAGTGGCGTTAACACATTTCACTTGAGCTATTAACTTTCCTAAAGCCTGATTTGTTGATTAATTTCTTTATACTGTCCGTTTCATTGAATGATATATAAAAAACTTATTCAAATATTTATTTGTGTTCACTTATCAACACTCTGGTCTTAAAGCTGTTTCCACCACCTGATTTAACCCATACGAATTCGTTTTGTTGGTATAAAGGAATGTATTTAGGTTAATTCATTGATGTTAAACAATATTTTTGACTAGAATAAAACAAGTTAATTTAGACGGCACAGTTTTAGGTTGCAGTTTTTTCAGTCAGTGTGGAATTTTGAAAGTTTTAGTTAAATAATGTTGTAAATATTGCAAATGCTTATTACGAAGTATTGTTATAATGGTGCACAGAAACAATTTTATTTTTAGTAACAATTCTTTCTTGTGTTCATGATTTATTTTTACTGTATTTTTCTTCTTCTTTAATGCATTTCCAAAGTACTTCAAACTGTCAAATTGTCCATTTCTGTTGATCGGATAAAAACTGATTCAAAGATTTGTTTGCATCTCCACTCAAAAATTATTTTTTAACTCAAAATTTGTATATTTATGTTAAATTATGTTGTAAATATTGCAACTTATTACCAGGTATTGTTACTTTGGTGGATATAAATATTAAATATATGCATTTTTTATTTTTAGTAATATAATTGTTTTGTTTTAGTAAAAAAAAAAAAAAAATTCTTCCATTTACTTTATTTTTTCCCCTTTTTAACCATTTACTTTTTATTTTTACTGCGTCTAGGACAGTTTTGAATGTACTTGGTACAAATGACTGTCTAAATTATAATTACAATTCCTTTGATAAAAAAAACACTTTTAAGAGTATTGATTAGTATTGATTGAGAGTATTGAGATCCTAACAATCCCCATATCTGCTGATTGGCTGCATCACTCTGTCTCCTCTCCACCAGTAAGCTGGTGTGTGGTGGGCGTTCTGGCGCACTATGGCTGCCGTCGCATCATCCAGGTGGATGCTGCACATTGGTGGGGGTTGAGGAGATGTTGATGTAGACAATGTAGAGTGCTTTGAGTGCTTAGAAAGCGGAAAAGCGCTATATAAATGTAATTAATTATTATTATTATATATTTAGGCAAAACATATTAAAAAAAAAAATATTATATTTTGAAATTTTTTAATGAATGAATTACAACGGCGCCAGTGCGCTCACCACACACCAGCTACAGGTCATAGAGTCATAGAGCCAATCAAGTGGATGGGGATTATTAGGAGGCCATGATTGACAAGGGCCAGTGGAGGGAATTTGGCCAGGACACCGGGTTACACCCCTACTCTTTACGAGAAGTGCCATGGGATTTTTAATGACCACAGAGAGTCAGGACCTCGGTTTAACGTCTCACTGTCCGAAAGACAGTATAGTGTCCTCGTCACTATACTGGGGCGTTAGGACCCACACAGACCACATGGGTGAGCACCCCCTGCTGGCCTCACTAACACCTCTTCCAGCAGCAACCTAGTTTTCCCAGGAGGTCTCCCATCCAGGTACTGACCAGCTCAACCCTGCTTAGCTTCAGTGGGCAACCGGTCTTGGGCTGCAGGGTGATATGGCTGTGGCTTTTAAATATCGCCCAGTCGTGCTGTCGGCTAACATAAATAATCTAGTAACTGTTCTTAATAATGACCATTTGCTGGCTCAGATTTGGTTTGCTTGGGTGCTTTTGATATCAATGCAAACAAAGCTTTAAATGATGTGGTAGTATTGGAGCTCACAGCAGCTCCTGATTATGGCCACCTGCAAACACATTATGCACTTCTGTTATTCAGAGCAAAATAACTGCGTTTGCCAAATGGAAGTTAATTTACACTCAATTATGCACCAACACAAAATATGAAGCATGTTATTTTTACAGAATCCAGTGTTTGCATAGGTTTTTTGATGGGTATAACACACAGATCAGAGACAGAGAGGGTCTGCTACATGTTGGGTAGAAGAGGAATACAAATGCGTATGCAGTATGAATGTGAATATAGATGTGTTTACCGTAAAGCGTGTGTGTGTGTGTGTGTGTGCGGGAGAAGGAGTGATTGGCCTATTCCATCATAATCAGACACCCAAAATTCAATTCTTTTCTCCCCTGTGTCTCACCATCTTGTCGAGATGCTGGATTGTTGTTGATGTATCTCCTCATTTTAGCCGCTGATGGAATTGTCCTCTGTTGTAACATCTTAATTAGGTGAAAAAAAATGCAGGGCAATTGTATTTAGCATGCGTCGGAGGGTGTTGTGTACCCGTACAGGAACTCCCAAGATGGATGATTCCTGCTGCTAAAATGCATCAAAACCAGAGATGCCATTTTGTCTAACTTGATATTCATAGCCTATTTATAACCTGTATCTGTTTGTGACCCGTCTCAATGTGCTGGATACAAATACGGCTGCCAGACATTTATCTAGATTTCATGACTCACTTAAAGTGAACGTGAAATCCAAATTGACGTTATTTACGTTCTTAATACACGTTTCTGGTCTTATTGTGAAAGATTCATCGGTGCATTTATTGCATCTCAAGCAATAAATATTCCGGAAGTCACATTGCTTGTTTAGGATGCATGAGATACTGGATAATTTACACCGGTGTTCAAACTAACAACAAACTAATAAACATTGATTGCGATAAATAAAATAATGTAACAACATTAAATGTAAAAAAAATTACAGACAAATGTAGCAAAATAATATAATGTAAATATATTTAAAAATATTACATTTAAATAAAATACAAAGTTATGCATATTTATAATTATTTTTTCACAGTATAATCTAGTTTTTATGCAAATAAATAGCAGCCTTTTAAACTTGCACCAGGATGATCATATTTTGGGGTCTGTGTCATCTAAAATATTAAAAACCCTTGATTTTGACAATAGCCATATAAATATAACTAGGCATTCAGTCTGGCTCCTTTCTAATATGAAACATTTCTCATAATAAATATTCCTAAGAAGTGCACATTGCTTATTTAATTTCATAGTTATCCAGCATATTGGCATTTGAAACTACTGCAAGTTAGATTGAATTTAGAGACGGAATCTCTTGGAAGTTAATTGAATACTTGTGACATAAAATATACAGAAAATAGTTTGAAATGTGCTGGAGATATCCGAGTTTCCCCAAGAGAGCTCTTCTTCCGTCGTTTGAACTCCGCGCAGTGCTATAGAATGGCAGAAATATTCAGCCGCGCATCAGATAAGGTCTTAAATCCCTTTTAGTGCCGTGTAATTCCTATGAGCACGTGCTGTTCAATTTTTATTAAATCTATATTTGGTGTGTTGCCTGCGGACCTAAGGAGAAAATTATGCTCAATTAAATTAGTCATGTTGAAACCCCTAATTAGCTGTCTTCCCTGATAAGAAAACCCAATGTGAGATACAGCATTTAACCTCATCTCACCCTGATGCTGTAAATCTCGATCCACCCCAATTCACACAGCGATGGCATCATGAGGGAGGCGGCTCCCTCCGTGGTTTGTGACTCTAATGTTAACGTCTGGGAATCATTACCATACTTACAGGGAACAAACTCGAATGATTGGTGATGGCATCAGAAATCAGGGCGTGGCAATAATAATAATTTGTTAACATTTACATAGCGCTTTTCTAGGCACTCAAAGCTCTTTACATAGAAGGGTTAAATCTCCTCAACCACCATCAATGTGCAGCATGCACCTGGATGATGCGACAGCAGCCATAGTGTGCCAGAACGCCCACCACACACCAGCTTATTGGTGGAGAGGAGACAGAGTGATGAAGCCAATCAGTGTATGGGGATGATTAGGAGGCCATGATGGTCAGAGGCCAATGGGAAAATTGGCCAGGATACCGGGGTTACACCCTACTCTTTTTCGAAGGACATCCTGGGATTTTTAATGACCACAGAGAGTCGGGACCTTGGTTTAACGTCTAAGATGGGGCCAATACTTTAATTCTGAATTCTATAGTGCACAAAGTTATTTCCTTTAAAACACTGATCATCTTCCTTTATGATACTTTGTAACATTGAAACATGCATTTTCTGTAAAGCTGCTTTGAGACAATATATACTGTGGAAAGCACTCTATATAAATAAACGTGAATTGAATAAAAATGATGAGGGCCTGAGTGTCCTGCTTAAAAGAAGAGAAGGACCTTCTTGTGTCTGGAGATAAAACCTGAAGAGCAGATGGATGCCGAGCGAGAGGGTCTCTGTGAGGGAACTGCATCATCCATCATTGGCTACAAACAGGTTGATAGCAGAGCTACACAGGGCTAATTAGCTGAATCAGTTTTTCGATACAAAAACTGACTCCGAGCCAGTGGTCCGACCCTATCTCAGTCGACCAGGTGAGGAGAGACTTGGGTAATCTCCACACAGGAATCTACCCTGGGGTGTAGGAGATATGCTCCAGTCAGCTCTGATGAGTGTTTCAGGACTTCGTTTCCCTCCCATTAAAGTCAGCAGAAGGTGCTCCAGGTCTGGAAGACTTCCTGCCGTGTTCATCTTAACAACCCTAAAGACTACACACCAGTTGCTCTTCCTTCACACATCATTAATATCGTTGATAGGTTGGTCCTGAAGTAGCTCCGTCCCCTAGTCACAGACCATCTGGACCGGCTGCAGTTTGCTTACTCTGCACAAGTAGGTGTAGATGACAGATTCACATACTTAAATGCCACGATTGTAAAATGCTTTTATGATATGATTTCATCCTAAAGGTCATGGATTTGATCCTACTTTGACATTTGAGACTGTATTGAGATCTGTGATTTACTGTAAGTCAAAACTGATGTGAAAATGTTCTCCATTCTACTCCAATAGACACTATGGTTCAAAAGTTTGGAGTCAGCAAAATAAATTAATATATGTATTTAAAATACAGTATAATGTAATATGTGTACTGTAGGCCATGTATTAGTTTGTTCATATTGATGTTTACTTATTTCCTACACCTATAAATGACCAAAAATGGTCTTTTATTGCACTTTGTAATCAGTTTCGCTTAAGGCAGACATATAAAAAAATTAATAATATTCATATTGATTTGTTTATCCTTACTTATTTTATTTTCCTACACCTATATGTTTCAGTGCCATATAAAGAAAACCAAAAATGGTCTTGACTTATTGCACTTTGTAATCAGTTTTGCTTAAGTGCAGATCATCTATTAAATCTATCGTTCTAATATTATTGTTCTATTATTAACTATAACTATTGTTATGTATGTACCGTTATGTTGTTTTATGACTTTCAAACAAGATTTTGTCAAGGAAACATTTGAAATTATGTCACACTATGCTTTTCTAGATAAAAATTGCAGTTGATTTACAGCTGATATTTACTTTTAAATTCATTTTACTTCTACTTCCTTGCATTCAATTTAGAATTGCAATTCTACATCTTGTTTGCTACATCAATTCAAATTCCTACAAAGTACTACCTTTAGCAAAACTAATAGGCTGAATTTGTAATAGCATACTAGAATGAAATGCTCATACTATTTTTACCTATCATTATTTGGCAGGAATAGTAAGAGCAGTGTGCTGGTATGCTATTCCGAATTCAGCCATAGTGATGCTGCTTTAGCAAACGCTACTTATAAATGTGTGTCATAAGTCCCCAAGTCCACTTCACAGGAAGATTCAAAACTTTTTGTCTCTGGAGACCAGTGAAAGCAGAAGCAAATATATTGTGATGTACATAAGCAAGGGAGAGAGAGGGGGATGTAGGGCTATAATTTGAGCGCAGGAGAGAGGGAAAACATTTCTTGTGCAGTGAGTTGAAGAGCGAGAGAGACTACAGAGACCCGTTTGTCTGAGTTTGAAGAGCTGCACTCTACTATTAGGACATTTTTTGGGGTAATGCAATGAGCAGATCTGCATGATGTGGCTGCAGGGGCCTCTCATGCTGCCTCGGGGGCCACCAGGGGCCCCTCCAGGCCCTGCAGTGCTCGGAATGGCATCACGGACCATCCCAGGCTGCCAGCTTTCTGCTGGCCCAGAAAGATTTGTGTTTGGTCAGCTGCTAGAAAAGCAGCTAATTAACTCTGTCATTTATGGCTAAAAAGTTGACTAAACGAGAGGCCGGATGACTGGAAACTCTCTGAGGGACAAACGGAGAGACATGTAGCTCAGCGAGATGCTTCTTATTTCATTAGCCTCATCAAATTTGCCCTTTTTGAGTCTCTCTCTCTCTCTCTCTCTCTCTCTCTCTCTCTCTCTCTCTCTCGTGCATCCTTCCACCTCCATTTCTAACCCAGGCTCATTAGAAAAATGTGCCCGTGTTGACATTTCTGCAAAATGATTTTACGTTGCTTCTTGCACGTTTTGCTACACTTTTAATGTGAAATGTCCATTAAATGATGCTAGAAGCGAGTTCAGGTTTATCTAGGGCTGGGCGATATGAGCAAAAATTCATATGTCGGTATTTTTTGGCTTTTTTGGTACATATCTCTGATTTGATTAAAAAATAAACAAATAAAGTGAAGTTACCATATATGCTATATTGTGTGCAAAAAAGGGTTAAAATAACAACATTCTACATTGTAATAAAAACAAAAACCATCTCTAAAGCAGAAGAAAGTAAAAAAAAAGCACAGATTTTAAAAAGGCTATTTTGATTATTTACGGTCACTTTACATTTACATTTAAAAAAAAATAACTTACAATTGAATACGAAAGCAATACATTATAAAGAGGCAAACAGACACAGGAAGTGCTTGTAATACAAATTACTAGGCATGTAAATTCTAGACATAGGTAAGGGAAAGCGAGCTATATTGTGTGCGGAAAATGAGTTTTCAGGTGTCGCTTGAAAATTGGTTCAGCATTCCGGATGGATCTTTGCTTTCTGTCAAATCTGACGGGCCGAGCCGCTTTAAACTAAAACTATAAACTATAGCTACTATATCTTTTACGAGTTTAAGCCCTTCAAAACCTTGTCACATGCTTTTAAAGCAGAACAAAGTGTATTATGCACTTTCTCCACAGCAGTTCAGTCTGTGTCCTCATCCCTATAGATGTTTTTTTGGATGCGCTCGAATCAAACTCGATATTAACGTATTGCTTCATACCGTATCGCTTATAAAAATATATCGATATATTGTACAAACTCGATATACCGCCCAGCCCTAGGTTTATCCAAAATAGATGAACATTAATCTCGCAATATTATGTTTTCATAATGCTATGTACCAAAGTTAATACTTTACTGTAAGGTGTGTTAATTTAATCAGTCTTGCCATCTATCTACACTTTAAAAATGAAATGTCCACTGAGTGACACTAAAAGAGATTTTAGTATTATCCAAAACAGATGATCATGCATCTGGCAATGTTTTATTACATTGGTTGATGTAGGTCTGCATATTGTGGTAGTTTGTAAATGAAATGTCTGGTGAGTTGTGATTAAAAATGCTCTTGAAAACAGCGTAGCACCACTAATACTTTACCTAAACCGAATTATAATGTTAACAAAAGATATGAGATTAAAAAAACACATTTGCTGATGCAAACATGCTATTTGTGCTTGGCTTCAAGATTCAAGATTCAAGATTTTTATTTGTCACATACACAATTATACAGAATATAATCAGCAATGTGCTAATATTCTTCATCCTAAACAGCAGTCATAAGAGGAGTGTAGGGCCGCTGCTGTCTCTTCCTGAAGTCTACATCAGCTCTTTAGTTTTGCTCACGTTCAGAGAGAGACAGTTGTCCTGGCACAGTAAGTCTCTCTACCTCATCCAAGTATGCGGTCTCATCATTGTCAGAAATGAGGCCCAGAACCACAGTATCATCAGGACTGAATACCCTGTGGGGCTCCTACAGGGTGATGGAGTTGGAGGTGAACTGGCCTACTTTCACCTCTTGAGGTCTGCTCTTGAATCCAGTCGCAGAGTGAAGAGTTAGGCCGAGGTCTGTGAGTTTATCAGCTACTTGATGGGGAATTGTATTGAAAGCTGAGCTATAGTCTCTGTTCCCATTGTTGCTGTCAATGTGTGTGAGGGAAGAATGCAGGACGTGAGAGATGGCATCGTCAGTAGATCTTTTTGGGCGATAGGTAAACTGAAGAGGGTCTAACAGGGATGGAGAGGATCAAATGTGGTTTTTGTCTCTCAAAAACCCGCGCTGGATGATAGTCCTCAGGCAAGCGGGTTTATTGTTCTTAGCACAGGGATGATGCAGATTTTTTAAAGGAGGTGCCAGAGGTAGCGAGGGCACTCATTAAAAAAGCGGCCGTAAACAAACTAGCAAGCTGATCAGTGACCTCAGAACACGGCCAGTAATCCCATCAGGTCTGGCTGCTTTCCTGATGTTCACTCACTTTAGTTCCCTCCGAACCTCGTCCTCCGCAAACACGGTGATTGCATGATCATCTCTGCTCTGTCTACTTGCCACGCTGATCGGCAGACTCTGCCGCCATTGCACTCAAAGCAGCCGTAGAAGGTGTTTAACTCTGTGTAAACAGCTATTTGTGTTTGCTTTTCAAGTGTTTGAACTCAAGTTGCTACTATGCTACCAAGCAAGTTTACTATGTCAGAAAAGCCGTACAAATGGAATTGGTTATGTGATGCAAACATCAGAATATATTATTTTACAAATTATGCACTATGGTAAAAACATTTTGAGGTCATAATATAGTATTGTTCAAGGAACCAAATGAAAACAAGTCTTTGCTAATTAATAATCTGCCCCGTAATCATTATTTGTGTGAAAAGGGAAGAAGTTATTGGTGTTTAACTGCCATAAAAGCGGTCATTTCAGCTGGAAACTGCATTAAATTGTATGTAAGAGTATGTTTTTGGAGTTTTGCACAAATGTAGGCTCAGGCACGTATTTTCACTGAGTCTGCCTACGTTGCCCATTTCCTCCAGTCCCTGTTTTCATTTTCCTGTGCTTTAAATCAGCCTTGAATTACCCTGTAGCTGTCAATGAATCCGCCTGAACTAATAGATTCATCTCTAGTGCTGCTATGTCCGGTTGTGTTATGAAACATCAAGGTCTATTTCTGCTTTACTCGCATGAACGAAAAGCATTTAGGGGCTGCGGTAATCCTGAAAGCATGGTGAGAGAGATACTACACCAATAAACACAGCCGCCCGGCTCAGGGATCTAATTAAGAAATGAAGCACAACATATAATTTAGCACCAAACAATGTGCAATTTCCCCTTCAACCTCTTAAATTGGTGTAAATGATGTCACCCTGATGGCCAACCGATCTGGCAGTAGGGGTTGATGTTGGGTTATGAGTCCATTACTACTAACCTCGTCTCCCAGTTGCTTAAATGACTGGAATATGGTGTGTGTTGAAGATGAGAAATGGGGAAAATGATAGCGTGAAGTAGAGAAAACGAGAGAAACAGTTGCACAAACTTTGTGTGTTATTTACAACCCACATACCAGTTAAACTAGGCACTATCTATGCTGGTATAGCGCTGCATCATGCGTATAATTAACTGTCATCGTTATCACACACCTCGCTGAATTTACTTTATTATATATATAGCATTATTCACGCTCTGTAATTTTCTATTTGCACAATTAATTTAATTTAATTTAAAAGAGATAAGATTAATACAGGATAATTGAGCCATCTCAATCAGAAAAAGTGCCCAATTTTCCTGAATTTACCCTATTTATGTATATTCTCAAGTGATCCTAGCAACATTTTAATCATCATCAAATTTTGAATAGCATTTTATTTTATTTTTGATGACTTTTTTGTGCCCTTTTCTATGAAGTTTTAAAATCTCCCGATATTTCCAGATTACTACAACACAAACAGCATGTGCAAATATATAAATGAATAAATTAAGTAATTGTAAACGGCGTATATTATAAATTCAGGATAAATGTGTACTTAATTCAGACTTTTTCCTTTTAAAATCACTTTTTTTCTTTTCTTTTCTTTTTTTTTTGTTGTTGAGCATATCAGTGGATGCGGTTCACTGTTAGTGAATTCCTTATTTATATCTATATCTTGACCTAAAATGATGGAAATTGGGAAGTAAAAAAGTTAAATAGATTGTGATAACACTTTAGATTAGAGAACACTGCACTATTAACTTATCAGCATGCATATTACTAGTATATTGGCTGTTTTTAATACTTATAAAGCACATTTTAATGTCTTATTGTGCATGACCATATTCTAATACAATACCTAAATATAACTATGTCAACAAATACCTTACAGACTGTCAATAAGCAGCTGATTTTATTAAGGGAAAACCCTTAGTTAATAGTGACTATATGTTCCCTAATCTAAAGTGTTACCAAGAATGGATCTTCACAGTGGTTGAAGGATCTTCACAGTGGTTGAGTACTGCTTTCGTTGTCCTGCTTCAGTGCCATTATGTATATTTAGCTTTGAGTAAAGCAATTACTAACCTCTCTGTGGAGGAGTGACATGTCCTAGCATGCATCATGCCTTCTAATTAAGAGCTGCAGTGGTGAACCAGCTTTGATGGAGCGTTTAATGTCACATGGTTGTGATGTCACTGGTGTTTATCCAGACTCCGACCAGTCTCAGAAGAAAACCTTCGGTCAGATTGAAAAACAGCATCTCTACAAGACATTCTGTTTAGAGCCGTTCCTAGTCCTGCCTTTTATTCATCACGGAAAAACATCTCAAGGGTTGAAACATCAAAGAGCTGAAGGCATCAATCACATTAAAGCAAGACGAGAGTGACTTGCTGCGGGAATAAAGTACCTGAAATAAAAAATTGAAGATGTTCTTGCGGGCATACGGTGGGCGGATGGGTCGGTTTAGCTCAGGTATTGTGTTGGGAATTCATTATCTGATTGCCAATAGCATTGTTAATTTACATGCATTATTTTCTCCATTTAAAGTATCCAGGTGTTCTGATGAAATAAACATTTTAATAGAAAATCTTGCTTTTCTCCATTTCATAATTTGATGAATTACTGCTGCCATGATCAATAGAGAATTTACGCAAACATCCTTTTTAAACGAAGCTCTGTACATTAATTGCATCAAGCAAAATGCGCTGACTTTTGAGAACAAACTGCAATCTGTAATAAGCTTAATTTGCATATAAAGAATGTGTGTTTGAGCAAAGAAAGAATGACAGCGACTTAATTTAAATATGCAAACAACGCCATATCAGTGCAGATGGCGCTTTGTTAAACTGAATTGTGGGTGGGTAGTGATTAGGACGTGCTTGTGCTGGAATCTCATGCTCAAAAGTGGCGCAAGTGTTTAGTGAATGGCTCTTCGACTTTCAAAAAGTCATTTGAGATCAGAGATCCAGGAGGGCGTAAACAAGATGTCCTAGAGTCGAGAGACAATGTGACGGAAGGGACAATCAGGGTTGGGAAGCAGCCCTAAATCACGCCACAGATATTTATGGGGATGCTAATGACAACGAGTCGCTTTTTAATGTCAGGTCTCAACCTGTGATTGCACACTGGGCTGAGTGATTTGGACGTCCTGACAGTTGTAATTATCCTAGTGTCTTCTGTCAGACTGGCAGGGGGCTGAATCTACCTCAATTAGACTGGCTAATGTTCTCGCTCTCATTCACTCATTCCCTTCACAAACATTTTTGTGGTTTCACGAAGGGCTAGAAAGCATGGAACTGTTGGTTATGCCCTGCCAACAGCGGACGTGTCGTTGGAAATGTTTCCCATTTGAGATTTTTTTATATCCTTTGGGAAATGTCGGGGCACTTGGTTTATGGACAGCCCTTTTTGTCCGCTCATTTTCCACTCAAGTTCACGTTCGGTTCTTGCGATGACTCAGAGCCACTAATGTGTTCGACTGAGGTCAGACCTTCAAACACTAGCCTGCTCCATTATGTGTGCATTTCTGTGCTCCGTCCATCATTTATGTGTCTTTGTGGACGGCGTCTGAGAGGACAGACTGTTCTTGTTCAGAATTGTGGACACAGCATTCAGCTACAGTATACATTGTTAGAGCTGTTTGCTAAAGAAAGCAGCACTTTTACCATTGCTCATATGGGTTAATGATGGAAAAAGGATGAATAAAAGGTCCGTGTACGTTTTGATAGTTTGTTTTTCAATTTGAAATTAAATAAGCAGAAACGAGATTTGGCATACGCTTTTATCCAAAGCGACATGCATTGCATTCAATATGTACATTTTACCAGTTCATGCATTACCTGGGAAGCAAACCCATGACCTTGTATTGCTATAGTAACACCATGTTCTTGTGTCTGAGCAACAGAAATACCTAGAGACCCAGTCAAAGTGGGCTTGAAACGGGAAAGTGAAGCTTGAATTTTGACATAGGACAGTATGCAACCATGTGTCTACTATCCAGAACAACATATCAGCCCTGTTGAGTTTTGCATAGCTTCGCTAGTATACGCAATTTTCAATAATTGTTGCATTGGTTTTTATTACCATTTTATTCAAATGACTTGTTGGAAATTGAGATTAATCACTTTTAATCACACTCTCAAATATATATATATATATATTTTTAAAATAAATTATGTTGATTTATTTTTTTCTTTCTATACATCTATTAATAGGGAAGAAAAACAGTAAATATTTTCCAGATTATATTTCTTAATTATATTTCTATATTTATTATATGTTTATGTTTACATTTATATTTATAAGCAAAAAAATTATATTTATTAATATTTACTATTATACACTACTGTTCAAAAATCTAGGGTCAGTTAAAAATGATATTGGATTTGCATTCATTCAATGAAAAGTGAAAGTAAAAACTTTTACATTAATACAAAAGATTTCAAATAAATGCTGTTCTTTTGAACTTTTTTATTATAATTTTTCAGAATGATTTCAGAAGGATCACGAGACACTGAAGACTGAAGTCATGATGCATGAAAATTCAGCTTTGCGTCATGGGAACAAATGACATTTTACAATATATTAAAATTAAAAACAGTTACTTTAAATTGTAATAACATTTCACACTACTGTTTTTTTGTTGTTGTTAATTTTTGTCAAATAAATGCAGCTTTGGTGAAAAGAACATGGAAAAAAAATAGTGACCCCAAACTTGTTAAGTGGTAGTGTATACTTGCCTGTACCTATCTTTTTTAGTAAGGGGTATCATCACATTTCAGGGTCAACAAAAAGTTTGAAAACCCCTGACTCATTATACACAGAAAGAGAGAGTATCTTCTCTAACTAACACACCCACAGGCAAGTGTAGAGCAGGTTTTGCACATAAATATGCATGCATGTCCAGTGTCCACACACACGCATACACTCTACCCCGTTGCATTGCAGTGATTCACTAAATTCATTTCAGCAGTAGGCTGCTCTCCCTGTAACACTTTAAAGAAGTAGTACACAAAAAAATGACAATTCTGTCATCACATATTCACCCATAAGACTTTATTTCTTCCCTCAGAACACAAAAAACGACAGCACCGGGGAAGATTATCAGTGAATGGCAAATAGTAGTTTGTTCCTTGCAAAATATGACTCAAGAAGACTTCACAAGTCATTTGGACTACTTTTGTGGTACTTCACGCTGCGTTTTGGTCTTTTAGGAAACTTGATTACTTCCGTTAACTACAGATTTGTCCATTAAGAATGCACTTTTTCCTCGGAACAGCACGCAGTTCGTCATGTGTGATCATGGAGCTCCCTGCAGGTGCTTTTTGTTGTGCTTCATACAATATCCACCGGTGACGCAAGGAACAACATTCTGCAGTTAAACACCCAGACAAGATCTACGATGGCGTTTTATGTGCCACGTAAAATTACAAATAAAGTAAAAAAACAACGACAAATAAATGAAGAAATTCGATTATGAGATTAAAGTCATAATATTTTGAGAATAAAATCTAAATTACGAGAATAAAGTCGTAGCCATATTGTTGAAAATAAAGTCATAGCATTATGACATTAAAGTCATAATATTTTGAGAATAAAAAGCAATAGCAATAATAAAGTCAAAATATTTTGAGAATAAAGTCAAAATTACAATAATTAAATCATAGCAATTATGAGATTAGAGTTAGAATATTTTGAGAGTATTGTGTATGCAAATGGCCCAGATTGGGAGCACTGGGAGAAATTTGGCCTGGCAACTGATTTGAATAAATGTTGGATTATTATCAGAAATTATAGCATATGTCATATACTTGCAGGGACAGTGTCCTTGGAAATAATATTTCACATCTTCGATTGCTTTTAATATTTGTAGTGCGCCAGCCCCCCAATAATAGCAATTTGTGCTAATAGCTTTGTGCTTTTGGTACTTTTAATATAAAACAAAGCACACACACACACACACACACACACACACACACACACACACACACACACACACACACACACACACACACACACACACACACACACACACACACACACACACACACACACACACACACACACACACACACACACACACACACACACACACACACACACACACACACTTTGTTTTATATGTGTGTGTGTGTGTGTGTGTGTGTGTGTGTGTGTGTGTGTGTGTGTGTGTGTGTGTGTGTGTGTGTGTGTGTATGTTTGTATATATATAGGCACACATTATATTGGCCTGAAAAATATATTCCAATATATTTCAGGCCAAGCCTTTTACACTGTAAAATAAAAATAAAGAAAAACATTTTATCTAAACATTAAGGCTGTAGAGTGGTCTTTACCCGTCACTTTGAAATGTTTTGAATTTTTGCTTTTAATATGCAAGGCTGTCATTACCGTGAGCTGCTTTCACTGCCAGAATTTTTACCCAATTACCTCAGAGTGCCTTTGCTTCTCTCTCCAATCAGAGCGGCTGATAACAAACATGTCATCAGACTGTCAGAGTGGCAGCTCATACGAGGAAGCAGCTGCCTCTTTCACTGTCAATGTTCAAATATTTATATACGCTCTTTAGTGCACTATAATGAATGTAAAGTCTCTCTTTGTCCTGCATTTTGTGCATTTAGAGATAAAAACAGTCCTTTCCTCACCTGTCAGTCTGTAGCTCAGAGTCTTTAATAGTTTTAAATAATTGAAACAGTACTTAAATAATGATGAAATAGCTGTTTAATCTGAAGTAACTTGTTTTTATGTAGGTGTTTGAGAGGATTGAACGTTCTCATTATAAGCAGCGATTATGTTTTACGTGCAGAGCTGAACGTAAACAAGCTGTAATTCGTTCTCATTAAAACCTTCCCTGTGATTATTTCGCATTCACCTGTATTTCAGACGGCTGCGGTAACAAGTTTGTGATAAATGAGTCAGGAGTGTGATGAACAAGACATCAAACAGCTGCGTGATCGTGGAAAACATTCCCTGTCGTTCTTCTTGCATGTGATTATGTCGTTGTGTCATGTTTAATGTCTGTTTGTCTCAGGTACACAACAGAGAGAAAGAGGTGCTTTCCTGCAATATGCAACAAATTAGTGGTGGTGGGTCAATCGCAGAAACAGGGCCGTGCATGGAATTTGGAAATAAAAAATAAATAAATTCCACAGCAGCTTCACAATAGCATCAAATTCACCTGCTGCTGTAAAGCAGCTCTAACAAGTCAATGGAGCTCAAGTCAGTTCAGTATTGATTCAGCTCAGTTGCATAACTGTGTAAAACTCATCAGTCATACGTACTGTACACACAGTGTATATGTGCATGTACAGTATGTGCGAGAGCTATGACAAACTCCTGTGCTTCACTGCACTCTGAACAAGCAAAAGACACATGGCAGTAGTGTTTTACATTTATCACATCTGTGTGTAGTTTGGCGTTTGGCTAATTATGTTTGTGTGAAGAGTTATATGCAAAAATACAAGTTAAAACAGTTTTCAAAGAAATGTTTGCTTTTGTAATATGTGTGTGTGACGTTTTGTATGTTGTGTGTGTGTTTTGTGTGGTTTTGTGTGTAGGGTTTTGAGAAATAGAGCCATAGTTTCAAAACCTGTGTGTAAGCATTTTGAAAAACTGTATTAATATGCGCTATTTTGTTTAAAAATAAAATTAGAAATATGCTATAATTAGTGTTAGTGGGTCATTCTCAGAAAACAGGACCATGTTTGTGAAAAAAATAAACATGATTTTTAATTTATATATATAATAAAAAAAATAAATAATGTAAATAAAATTAAAAATAATTGTAAATACATTTTTTAATGTAAATATAGAAACAAAAAGTAATAAGTGTAATTATTTGTCATTGTAATTATATGTAATTATTATTATTTAGTTAATACTATTTAAGTAATAATTAGTTGTATTAATTTATTGTGTTTGTTTTTTATTTCATTTCAATTTAAATTAATGAAAAATAATTTTTAGTATTAGTCGGTCAATCTCAGAAAACAGGTGTAGAAAAGATATTTAGGTTTTTATATCTAATTTAAATATAAAATGAAAAATTGTGTATTTATTTAATTGTTTGTTTATTTATTTGTGCATGGTTTATTCATTAAAAAATGAAATCAAATATTGTTAGTATTAATGGTGGTGGGACGACCTCAGAAATCAGGACAATAGAAAATAAGTATTTTATTTAGTTTTGTTTTGTTTTAAACTAGAACAAGAAAATTGCCTGATATTATAATGGAAAAAACAAACAATAAAGAGTAAGTCCCGGAGACACTAATGGAGCACAAATGACACTGTTTCATGAAAATGACCCTCACTGAGTTCTTCCCTGTCACTTTGAATCCATCTTTTTTTGTGTCACTCTCCCTAGATCTCCCTGTTTGTGGATTTTCCCGGAAATATCATTGCAGTGTGTCAGAAACACAAGCCAGGCAATTAAGTCCTGTCATTGACAGCATTTCTTCAGTGTCCGTTTGATAAGAGCGCTCTCTGGCAATCAGAAGCTCCATCACCACAGTCCGTCATCCCCCCCCCATCCATCCATCCCACCTCCTAAATCAATCCCCCTCCGTCCCTGACATCAATCCCCCAGTGACGGACAGCGTCATTTGCTTCCATGCTGATTGATTCTGGAGTGTTTGGAAAGTGCAGAGAGCTGTAGAGAAGACAGAATGAAGCGTGGACTTCCATGCATTCTGCTCCGGTGTGCTGTGGAAAAAGCCAATATGAGTGCTGCTTGCCTGTGCAAAACTGTTTTGGTTTATTGCCAGGATGTCGCTATGCGGTTTTGGATGGTTGCTAGGTGGCTGCTTATTGGCCTAATGCAGAAGCGCTCGCCCTCAAGTCTCTGTGATATCCTAGTCTGGAAATATGGCTCAGGTCCCTGCTTCAGTGTAAGTCTATGGGGTTTTTCTTGCCTACTTTGTTGCTCACAAGGTGAAAATCATGAGGAAAGCAGCACGATTCACGATAGCAATTATATCAAGCACAACCAAAGTTTATAAAGTTTCCCAAGACGCTTGATTTGGCAAACTCTACTGTATATAAAATTCAACTGTTAGCCATAGCTGTGCGTATTTCATCAGCAGTTCAGCTTCAAAGGGCCTCAATCAGATTTTTGAGCTGGAATTATTTATTTCATAATGTTAAAACTGACGTGCTGGGATGGTGAGAGCTTGTGTTGATGATATTGTTCCAGCACTTTTGCGACAGGGATGTATGTAATACACTGGCATCTTGCCGAGGGGCTGTCAGCAGTGAAGGAAAGCGACAGTGGCCATGTTTTCTGGCGCATTGTATTTCCACAGCTCGCAGTTCATTCCAGTGCAATCCTCAAACAAAGTGCAATGAGCGCCAAAACTTTTATTAGGAGGTATTAGAGACCCATATTTCACTTGACACTTAATGTTTTATTAGCACAATCAGCAATAGAGATAATAAGACTTGAATAATATTATTATTGAATACAATTTTTTGTATATATGTATATAAATATATTTCAATTCCTATCTAAATGTTTTTAATCAAATATTTAGAATTTAGTTTTGACTGATTATCTAATATTTTATTATTATACACACCTGATTAATATTTTATATTTTATAAGCATAATTAAATTATTATTAATGAGATAAGACTTGAATAATATATTATTAAATATTTTTGTTTATTTATTTTTATATATATGTGTGTGTGTGTGTGTGTGTGTGTGTGTGTGTGTGTGTGTGTGTGTGTGTGTGTGTGTGTGTGTGTGTGTGTGTGTGTGTGTGTGTGTGTGTGTGTGTGTGTGTGTGTGTGTGTGTGTGTTTTATATTAAATTCTATAAAACAAACAAAAAATAACTTTAGGAAAACTACAAGTCTTTCTTTCTTTCTTTCTTCAGTTATTTATTTATTTATTTTTATTATTCATTCAGTTTTTGAGTTAGTTAGTTATTTATTCAATATATTATAATTATATTAATTATAGTTATTGTTAAGTATTTATTATTATTATTATTATTATTTTCAATACTAAAGTAATAAATACTCAATTCAAAACTACAAACCAGCTCTCTCTCTTAGTACATCCCATAGATTCTTTATAAAAACAGTAAAGAATCATATTAAAATGTTTGAGCATAACCTAATTAATATTCATGAAGTCTTTGTTATGCTGTGATATGAAGACAGCATGTTTCGTTCACAGAGTGATGGCTGATTCTTGCATACACGCACGTCTCTCTCTACCCAGCGGCATTATGGGTATTCCTGCCAGAGCGTGATCGTGACTCAAACCCAGGAAGTTTGAGGAAGCACCCGGGGTGTTTGGGTAACAGTCACACGGTTTGAACCCTGTGGCAGTGCTCGCTGTGCAGTGACTGTGGTAGACTATCACACGAGGTGTAGCAGTCTCTCTCCTGTCTTCTCTGCGTGTGATTGAGGGGCTTTTCAGGCTGATTGCTGCCTCAGTGCTCTAGTGTTGCACGGCAGGGTCTCGGCAGAGCCACACATACACGTTCACTGAGTTGGAAATCACACAGGATGTCAATTGGAGGGGATTCTGGGACTCTTAATGAGCTCACTGAACGTGGAGGTTTTTAAACTTAAATCCTTGTCTTTTGTGGTTCATGAGCTGCCTGCGCTCAGATCCAGACGTGCTGTTACTGGGACTCTACTGTACCGTAAAGGACTCATGCAGTGTGCGGTTTATAGAGTAACACACACACACACACACACACACACACACACACACACACACACACACACACACACACACACACACACACACACACACACACACACACACACACACACACACACACACACACACACACACACACACACACACACACACACACACACACACACACACACACACACATCTTTTTTGAGGGGGCAGCAGTGGCAGTTCTGGCTCACTTGGTGCCATTGGCGAGATAAGGGGAATAAATTAGTGTTCAGGAGTGCTTTTCTGGCAGAAAGTGTTTTCTGGGCAGAATTCAAGGGAGCTTGGGTTCAAATCCTGACCAAATATATTAAAATATGCTCTTTTTCATACAGTAAAAAAATTATGATGTTAATAACTAAATGAACAAATAAATAAATAACAAGTCTTTGCAGATGGTGTGTGGTTGGATTTTTTTTTTCATCTGGTTATTAAATTAATTGATGTATTTTTCAGCATGTGCTGCATTAAGCTTAAAATATTCAAGAGAATTTCAGTAAATAACAGCACAAGTTCATTTATTCAACTAATACCTGAAACCAACAGCACCTTGATGGGAAAACCCATGCACTAAATATGTTGAATTTCAATAGCCACAGCAAAGCGTCACATCAGCGCAGATGGTGACCGGCTCCGCTGGATTGCGGGGTGGTTAGTGAATAAAGCAATTCACCCTTTAGCCTCCATTCGTTTTTTGCAGATGTGTGATCAGATTCACCATGAAACGAGAATAACGTGCGGACAATTGAGAATCCCACAACCACCTGCTGTTAAACACGGGCCAGCCAGAGATCAGCTGGCAGATGCTGGACCATCTTCTACAAACGCTCCGCACAAGAGATTTATCTGATAAGAGGGGCAATTTAACACATCTTTGCTGATTTGCGGATGTTCTCGCCTCCCTGTCCAGTATCATCAGTACGGGTGCCAGTGCAGAGGCTCTAAATAACAGGCTGCTGATTTGCCGGCCGGAGGAGGAGGAGGAGGAGGAGGAGGAGGAGGGAGAGAAGGCCTCTGTCCTTCTGAAAGATCGAGGTGGTGTAAAAGCGCTAACCTCACGGCACTGTAATTGGGCCTGGACATCAGTCACAGGAATGTTCTTAAGGGGACAGGCGGTACAGAGGTTGTATTGTTTATTACAGCGCTTGTTCTCTATCAAACAGCTTTTTCAGATTCGGGCGCAATTTATCGTCCATGAAACCCCCAAGAGCTGCATACCCAAAGGAGAATGTTATTGCTCAAAGGTTTCACAGTGCTGGAGACCTCAAGGAATATTTCAAGCAAAAATGAAAATCCTGTCATCGTTTCCTCGCCCTCATGTCCTTCCAAACCTGTATGACTCATGAAAATATATAGCTTAATTCTCCACACAAAGAAAATAAATGGGAACTCGGCAAGCTTCAAAAAAAGCACCATGAAAGTACCATAAAAGTGTCCCAACTGACTCTTTATTACAAGTTTTCTGAAGCTGTACAATAGTTTTGAGTGAAGAAAAGCTGAACATTTGAATAGTTATTTTCTGAAAATCATCCCCTCATCTGTAGCTCACCAAATCTCATTTATGGAGATTTTTTGTTCCAGGATTTGACGTAATGATAGAAACTAAATTTGATTCCATAAAACAAAAAAGTAATTTTATATATATATAACAAAATACAACCATGCACCATCTGCACTGACTGCAAGATTCACTTACTTACATTTATGCATTTAGCAGACGCTTTTATCCAAAGCTGTTTTTATTCAGGCTCTAATTTATTTTGTCAGTATGTGTGTTTCCTGGGAATTGAACCCACAACCTTTTGCGCTGCTAACGCAATGCTCTACCACTGAGCCACAGGAACATAATTTACTTAACTTAAATACTTACTTACTTATTTGATCATATGATTATTAATTGAAATAAAAATCAATGCTTAGACCTATCTAGTTTGTCAAGATTAATTTTGTCCAGTTTTTAATTTAATCTATTCGTAAACAATGACATGTGTAAACAAAGAGCGTTCAGTGCGCCGCCGGCGTCCTGGTGCGGGTTAACAGGTTTTAATTAACTATTATTATTATTATTATAATCTTCATCATCATCATACAATTATATTATTTATTGTATTATATATTTAAAATATTTTTTTAATTGGAATAAAAAAACTTAATTTAATAAACCAATAAAAAAACTTCAACCACACACCGTCTGCAGAGACATAAAATGTTATTCACTGTATTTATTTTTTAACACAAGATCAACATGTATTTTTTTTACTCTATAAAAGAGATTTGTCGAGATATTTTGCTCCAAGTTTTGATGTAATGATAGACACAAATGAGACAATTATTGACATTTAAGGCTAATAAATAAGGCTAAAAAATGTATGTGGATCTGCTCTTTACTTTTTTTAGAAGTTAATATATTCTATTCAAAGGAATTTATTAAACCAATCAGTTTTCTAAAGTTTTAGATTTTAAATAATTGCCTTTTTTGTTTTTCTTCTTTTTAAATTGCTGTTGTTTTTTTCTGTTCATCAAGGAATCCTGAAAAAATGTATCACAGTTTCCACAAAAATATTAAGCAGCACAACTGTTTTCAATATGGATAATAATCAGAACTGTTTCTTGAGCAGCAAATCAGCATATTAGAATGATTTCTGAAGGATCATGTGACACTTAAGACTGGAGAATGCTGAAAATTCAGCTTTGCATCACAGAAATAAATTACATTTAAAAATATTTTTAAATAGAAAAAGTTAATAGTTAATTGGTGTTTTGGTGAGCAAAACCCACATGGGGTCATGATTCATGACCTTAAGGTTAAGCTCTAAGTTTGAGACCCTACAGTTGAGTTATGTTATTCTTAAAAGTCCACTTAATCTCATTTATGTATAGGAGAAGCAACTTAGATTTCAAAGAATATTTCTATGTTTCTCTCTGTGGGCAGAAGTGAAAGAGAGGAAATTGAAGAGAGTGCTAGAAAAAGAGGAATGTACAAGCAGTGCAGGTCTGTTCGGCGAAATGATCCCTGTCCAGCATGAAAGAGTTTTCTGCTGTTTTCATGGCATGATCCCGTGGCCACATTGCGTCTTGGGAAATTACAAGAGGGCATATTTCACTATTCCAATTTCTGTCTCCATGAATGACTGCACACACGAGAGCACGAGTGTGTCTGCGAGTGTGTCGGCGCGTGTTTGAATGTGTGAGCCTTCAGCCAGCACCGTTCCCAGAATACAGGTAACCTTGGCAACTAATCCTATTTACTAGTATTGGATCCATTATTCAAGCCTTTGGTCCCCAAGATAAATACATCTAATCTTCATTTCTCAGTGACATTAGAGAGCTTTAAATTCGAACTGGAGTTTGAAGACGTCGACACAAAATACTAGTGTCGTTTGTGATCAGATACAAACCTCGATGTGACACGATTTTTGTGAGTTTTCCTGTTTCCCACCGAACACGAAAGAAGAGCAGCAGCGTATGCGGACCTTGATTTCTGGGTTACTGCATTCAGTATTTCAGTATTATACATTAAAATAATGCGCATCAGGAACGTGCTATTCAGCGTTATGATAAAACTGATTGTCTTGAAATCAATTTTACATAAGGAGGTAAATCATATTTACATGAATTGTAACTCAGACCACAAACTTTACCAAAGAAAATAAATTGTGAATACAAATACCAAAACATGTATCTTTTATCTTTTACTAATAAAAATGTGCACATTCTTGCCTCACAACTCTCATTTTTTCTCCATTAACACACTCAACAGTGTTGTTGTTATTATTATTATTACCTAAAGTTATTACAATTTATTTTCAGTAATTAAAATAAATCTGGAATAAAATAAAACAAATATTAGATGAAAAAACTCAATTTAAATTAAAATCAGAAATGTTGAATAAAATAAAACAAATATTAGATGAAAAAACTCAATTTAAATTAAAATCAGAAATGTTGCTTTGGCAACTAACTGAAATAAGTTTCAATATTAAAATTACTAAAACTAATAAAAAAAAAAATTAAGACTAGAAATATTAAAAAAGCAAAACTAATAAACATGATAAAAAATAATTACTAAAATAAAAAAAATAAAAAATATGAATAAATCCTATACTCATATAGAAATAATGCTAAAATAACACTGAAGGTCATTGCACACTGAGTCCGAATTTTTTGCATGCATTTTTCAGTTTTTTCGTATTCCTCATCCTTTCCTATCAAAGTGAATGCTACGGATGTGAAAATGCAGAAAATCGAACCTGATCCGAATTTTTTTATGAAAGTTTTGGAGGCAGTGTGTAAACATGATTGACATAATGTGAGGTCGTATTAATTTTTTTACGTGCAAAAATTTCAGACTAAAAATTCGGACAAACAATGATCTTGACGCTCCCAAAAAAGAATTGCGAAATATAAACTCACAATTGCGAGTCACAAAGTCAGAATTCACAATTTTCAGAAAAATGCAGAATTGCAAGATATAAACGTGCAATTTTAAGAAAATTCCGAGTTTATATCTTGCATTTAAGAAAATTGCGAGTTTATATCTTGCAATTCTGACTTTATCACTCAGTTGCGAGTTTATGTTAAACAATTCTGAGAAAAATTCTGAATTGCAAATTTATATCACGCAATTCTGAGACTAAAGTCGGAATTTGCAATTTTGCAACTGCGAAAAAAAGTAAAAAGTTGCAATTACCGTTTTATTGTTTATTCAGTGGCAGAAACAGGCTTCCACGGGTATCTACTGTTTATTGCAAAAGATTGTGATTGTAAAAAGCTGTATAGTGCAAAAACAGACAATTTGCATCGACGAGAAGTCGTTCATTTTCACTGCTACAATTTATGCACAAACATTTTCCTTGCATAATGTTTATTTCTATTCTTTTTTGCCAACAATATCAGATTTCTGAAATCTATGGTGATGCAGCCCACTAATAACATTATGGCACCCATAAATAGTTATGCCTACTAGTGACCTGTCGACCTCCAGCGATTAAAATCACTGTTAGTGTGAACGACCCATCAGCGGAGCAACTCAACACTCCTGCAGCTCAACAAATACCAAGTATATATTTGGTCGTATTCGGTCAGCGCCTTTGATTCAGACACACTGGCTCACTAGTGTCTCCGTGGAGCTGCGTGTTCATTCTTGCTGTCTTGTGAGAGTAGGTCGTTGACAGCGTGAGAGACAGAACATAATGCATCTCTGTCTCAGACAATAGCAGTCACTGTCTCTGAATGTGTGCGTGCGGGAAGGGGAGTTGGATGACACCCAATGGGAGGATCTCGCTGCTGTTCTGTTCTCTGATGTGAAGACTGCCTGACTGTGTGTTCACTGAGTAATACGGAGACTGCATAAAACTGAGGCCTTCATTTACTCTCTCTCAGCCGCGCGCCGCTCACTTTCTCGCCTTCACACCAGCATGCTCACAGAGATTGCTCATATTCTCAAACACAAATAAACACATGCATCTCTCACGTACACACACCAGCTCTCACTCATATTCGCACATATTCAGTGTGCTGGGCGGTGTGAATGTTAAAAACGCCGGTGCTGCCGCTGACACAATCTTTTCAAAGAATCAGTAGGAACAAGTCTGTTGGCTATATACCATAAAACAGCAGTGTAATTATTGTTATCGCTCCAATAGCTGTTCTTTTATCATGATAAGGAAACAATACAGTGTCTTATCCTAAAATCTTTATGATGGTAAAATGTGAAGGTTGAGTCAGGGACGTAGAATACACTGCAAGTGCTTTTAGAGAGTTTTTTGGAAGTTTGTTCCACTTTTTGGTAGATAAATATAATATCACATGAATAGTTCACCTAAAAACGAAAAATGTAGACTCACTCTTAGGCCATCCATGATGTAGATGAGTTTGTTTCTTCATCAGAACAGATTTGGAGAAATTTAGCATTACATCACTTGCTCACAAATGGATGCTCTGCAGTGAATGGGTGCCGTCAGAATGAGAGATGATTAAAACATCACAATAATCCACAAGTAATCCACACAATTCCAGTCCATCAATTTTTGTCTTGTGAAATGAAAAGCTGCATGTTTGTAAGAAACAAATCTATCATTAAGACATTTTTTTAACTTTAAACCGTAGTCAATAATCCATAATAACGCTTCCTCCAGTGAAAAAGTCCACCCCCTGTTGTCCTCTCACACCAAAAACCAATGACATATACTGTTTTGTATCTTTCCCACTTCAGACGAAGTGACTTTTCCACTGGAGAAAGCAATTTTATGGATAGAGGACTTCTTTTTTTTATTTGTACTTTTGAACAGGTTACTAATGTTTATTGTATTTTTTGGACCAGATCACCAACTTCCATTTTCCATCATACATGATCTCCAAACAACATCGTTGAGCCAAGTGGGAGATGTTCCTTGAGATTCTTTGTTGGCCTTTGTTTCCTAAAAATAAGCCAACATTTGCAGTCAGTTTTTTTCTTTTTAATAAGTGAAACAGGGTTTACAACAAGTGTGAAATGTTGAGCAGTACTTGATTTTGCACTATAATCCGGATGTGATTGGAACATGAATGTGGTTTCTAGTGCAGGTAGTTGGAGAGAAGTGTTTGAAAAATAAGAGTTGGCGACATATTAAGGATACAAAGACACAAATCTTTTGTCTCTCTCTAACATTATTGATAAATCTTTCTCAGTAATATCAGAACGTTTTATATATATATATATATTATTAAAGGGATAGTTCACTCAAAAATGAAAATTCTGTCATTTACTCACCTTTATGTTGTTCCAAACATGCATGAATTTCTTTCTTCTGCTCAACACAAAAGAAGATATTCTGAAGAATATTGTTGACCCATCAGTTGGCGGTAGCCAGTGATTTCCATAGTATTTTTTTCCATACTATGGCAGTCAATTGCTACCAAACTGTTTGGTTATCAACATACTTCCAAATATCTTCCTTTGTGCTCAACAGTGTTTGGAACAACTTAGTAAATGATGACAGAGTCTTCATTTTTGGGCTTTATTTTTACTATGGTAAATATTGATGTCATGGTACCCAAATCAGAGGAAAATGACAGGATTGTTTTTCAAGCCTGATCCCAATGCTATGCAAAAATTGTTTGGTAGAAATATGGTTTCATTTCTAAAAGGAAAGCTTCACAAACTAAAAAATCTATATTATTAAACATTTCAACATTTGTACAATGAAGCATCCTTTAAATGCTACACACACATTCCCTACATCAGGTGTGGTTGATGTCGTTCCCATCATGTCTCTGCTTTACAGGAGAAGAATGAACGGGAAGAGTCAGACCAGCAATGTCACTAACAAGAACGACCCACGCTCCCTCAACTCACGGGTCTTTATCGGCAACCTCAACACCGCCATCGTGAAGAAGGCCGACATCGAGGTCATCTTCACCAAGTACGGCAAGATCGTGGGCTGTTCGGTGCACAAGGGCTTCGCTTTCGTCCAGTACATCAGTGAAAGGAACGCACGGGCGGCCGTGGCAGGCGAGAACACCAGGATCATCGCAGGACAGCCGCTGGGTGAGTTCCTTTCTGCTTTACTGAAGCTGTGCTCGACAAAACCGCTCGTTTCGCTCGGCTCTGCCGGACTGACAGACGTTCACAGGGGCCCGCTTTGCCTGAGGCGGATCCAGAGTGCGTTTGATTTGGCTTTGTGATTCTTGGACATGCAAAGTGTTTTTCAGTGTTTTGACAGTCGGTGGGAGAGACGAACACTGTGCTACATGTCATTGTGGTGGCGTAGAAGTGACATTGCCTTTATTTTGGGTTTTACTGTAAAGATACTTGAGAGAATGGAAGTGGAACAAGAGATTTAAAGATGAAGTGTGTCATTTTTTATGCTAAAATACGTATTCGTTCCAAGCTTAACGTGCAGAGACAGCTACTGTAGAAGTAAACCATTTGTAGCTTGATTTTCCTGAACTTAAATGAATGAATGAAATGAATGAATGAATGAATGAATGAATGAATGAATGAAATTGTTAGTATTTATTTATTTAAATTTTTTCCATTCTGACCATTCCATTCATCCATGATTGAAATTAATGAATGAATAATAAATAAATAATTTTGATTCTGTTTAAAAACACCACATTTATTCATTCATTCATTCATTCATTCATTCATTCATTCATTCATTCATTCATTCATTCATTCATGTATGTATTTTATTTATTTATTTATCCATCTGTCCTTCCATCATGTGTCCTTCCACCATTCATCCACTGGGAAAGACAGAAATGAATGAATGAATGAATTTAGTTATATTGAAAAAATATATAGATATACAGTGTTGTGGGTTTATTTTTTCATAATCTTTGCCAGGAGTTTAGGAGATTTCAGTCTTTTTTTTCATTAGATAGGAGATGTACTTCAATGATTACAACATAGCAAGAAACAGTCAGGGCTGCGTTTCCCAAAAGCAACTATGGTCGCAAGTTCCGTCATCACCATACCAATAGAGTTCAATGAAAGTAACGACTATAGTTATCTAAGGATGTTTTGGGGAAATGCTCCCCAGATCATCTCAAACAGTGGCGTGAGAGTTGGGGGCGGGGCTGTCTGTTTTCCCAACCAATGGCAAACAGGGAGAGAGAAAAAAAATCATTATTTGTGCCTTTTGTTTGTTGGCATGACATTACATACTTCCATTTTCATTGAATGCTTTAAAATGCCAACATTTTGTTATTTGTTTCTCAGAGTTTGATTTCGGAGCTCGTTTAAGAAGCTTGTCTAACTTCGATCTATTACAGCATGTGCAGCATTGTGTGTATAATCAATAACCAGTGGACTTTCATTGTCAAATTACTATAAAATTCTGCTATAACACTCTCATATTTGTAACCTCCTGGGAGCAGTGCTATTAAAACAGGAGGCCTGACACATTACTTAAACTTCTCTCCATCCTCATTATACCATTGGCCTGCTTTAAAAACACGGTTTTATTTTTGCAGCGGAAAACATTTTATACATAATGCAAAATATAGCCAGGGGACCCTCATTAGGAATGGCCACAGAGGACCTGCTGAGATCAAATTTAGCTGGAGGTCAAGCTGTAAACATGTGCACTGCTCCACAACTGGGGATTTCTGCTAAACGAGGCTGTTTCATTAGATGTTAAAGTCAACATGAAATCAAAATTGAATGTTTGCTTTTTTTAACACGTTACTGGTCATTTTCATCTAAATTCAGTAACTTGGTTGACATCATCAATCCATCTCATTTTTCCATAGCCATTCCCCAACAGTCAGACTTACAAGACTTTTCATTATCCAATCAATTCCTGATGGATGATATTAAGGCAATGTCTATTTAAACTGAACATAAACATGCTGTTTTCTCTAGTCTACAATCCATCGGTCAGATGTTTTACTTTTTAACACAAATAGCGTGTAACATTTGTTTTGCACTGTAAATATCATCACTTTTTGCACTTAATACAAATGAGCTATGTGTTGCTATTTTACTTGGTGCAAACAGTGTCTAACATTGCTAGTACATTTTGGGATCGATACGATTTTTAAAAATGTTTTGAAATAAATCTCTTATGCTCACCAGGGTAGCGTTTATTTGATAAAAATACAGTAAAATACAGTAAAACTGTAGAATATTATTACAATTTAAAACAGCTGTTTGCTATTTCAATATGTTTTAAAATGTAATTTATTCATACGATGGCAAAGCTGAATTTTCAGCATCATTACTCCAGTCTTCAGTGTCACATGATCAACCAGAAATCATTCTAATATGCTGATTTTCTGCTCAAGAAACATTTCTTATTATTATCATTGTTGAAAACAGTTGTGCTGCTTCATATTTTTGTGGAAACCATGAACCATGTTTTTTAGGATTCTTTTTTTAGTCTTTAAATAACATTTAATAATGACCAACTCTACACTTTTGTTCTCATTGAATATCCATTTTTAGCAGTTCTACTTATGTAATGTCACTCCCTGTTGAATCTAATTAGTTATCTTGTAAAAATGTGACACCTGCAGTATTATTTCTTACACATGGTCTGTATTTCTGCATTCAAATACAGCTTGCTGGAGTTCAGCGGAATTAAATAGGCAGAATTTATGCATTTTCAACATCAAGGCTTGTTGCCAGTTATCCATAAAGTATTATGCAAATTAGCATCAACGTGATCCGTCGACTACCAATAGGAGTGCAGACAGTGACGCTCATGTGATCTGCCTCCTGATACAGTTGGATTTAATCCGTGCCAGTACAAACGCGGAGACTACATTCTCGTTTCTATGCAAGGTGTCTGGTGTTTTGAAAGGCTCTTGCTGCGATTCTTCTCGGGTCTATCTCTCGGTTGTGTCAGCGGCACACAGAGGCTGATGTACGATCCCAGTCTCTTTCCTAATCTCCTCGTAGTGCAGGCCCAGCATGTGGAGTAATGTAGAAATGCTGATATACTCCTCTGGCCGAACAACGAAGGCGAATTCCTTCATTACCGCAGGTCTGCTCTGCAGCCCCTACCCTCCAACCCCCCCAACCTGACCTGGTAATTCCCTAATGGAAACTAGTCGAACGCTGCAGATAGCATCACTCTGCTGGGCTGCGATAACACACGACTCACTCTCCTTTAGGAG